>OZ037992.1:1192500-1440000 GCA_964035705.1 Porites rus
TAAATAAGTGGGAGCCTGGGCCCCTCACCCCTCCCTTGGGTATCCTATTGACTCTTCTCCTCTTTCAGCAGATGCTAATTTTCTTGTCTCTCATCAAATTTTTTAGCGTCGTTGTTAAGTAGGATTCTACAGTATATGTGTAATAGGCCATTTCCTAGTTCCAAAAACTCTCACTTTCAAAACGAGGTTTGGTACAAACTTTTCCTGTGAAAATGAGTTTTATTTGCATGAATATCAAATTTTAATTTCATATCAAAAGCGTCACTTTGAGACAGAGGCTTTGGGCCTATTATTAAACTCATTGATCCACGTAATTCACGAAGGAAAAAATGGAATTGGCTCCTGTGAAGGTTTATCTTCGCAAAAATAATTGATTGATCAATTGTTCAATCCATTCATTGTCAACGTCAAGAACCCAAAAGAATGACACAAACGCAGCTGCATCTTAGTTTGCTACTGGACAGGACACTGTTTCTCTTGTGTAAATGTATTAATTCTAATAATTCTCTAAAGTCATTCTGAAACTCATTCGTTCATCTGGCTTATAATTTCATAAACTCATTGATACATATGATTCTTGATTAAAAATCGAAATCACTTTTGTAAAAGTTATCAAGCTTTCCTCCTTAATTACAATCAAATTTTGAACTTATGCCTCATGACATTTCTTGTTTTGATATCAGATACAGTGTGTGACACTTACTATTAACATATTTGACATATGGCTTCTATTATTCTTCAGTTCTTGGTTTCCTTATACTTGTAAACTGTGCAACTGACACTTATTTACAGCAATCATCCAAGAGTGGAATACTTCTCAAATTTCCACACCTTTAAAAAAAATAGTAATAATAATGATAATAATAATGGTAATAATAACCAAGGTTCTCATTAAGTTTTAAAGTAGACAGCTAGGATGTAAAAGTAGGCAGCTTGGTAATTGAGTGCTGTTGGCAATTCCAGGCTTTTACTATCTCACTTTATGTTTTTTTCCCCCAAAACGTAGATGGCTCAAACCTCCAAGTGGCCTTTTTTTAGCCAGCTACCAATACTTAATGAGAACCCTGATAATAAATAAAAAGGAGAATACAAATTGCTTGCATTATGACAACTGAACTAACCATAAGTACAGAAAAAAAATTAAGAGGAAAAACCTATTAAAATCTTAAGCAAACTCCAGGCATGCATGAGTTAATTAACAAAGGGTAGGGTAACAACACCTGATTTCTGTTGTTTCTTTTTATCTCTTCTTGACACATGTTACTTAGGGTATCATCTCCATGAACCAGTTTGCAGATGCTTTTTACTTTACACTTAAATATTTAACCGGTACAACACCCATATTGAATATTTACCTTTCTCTTATCAATTTGCCTATTTCCTATAGATGAAGACAGGGTCTTAGCCAGACATGGAAAACCAGTTGTCCAGGAGGCATTAATTTTTGTTGACTTCTTTCTACAATTTGGTCCACCTTTACAGGACACCTGGACATGCTTCTGGCCAAAAACCCTGCATGAAGGCACATTCTAACCCTTTAAGCCCCTATATCCTCATACAAATTCTCCAAACTGATCTCCATACATTTCCCTAAAGAATGAGTTAGAGAATTTAATAAAAGATCAAGGCATTTTCTCTTTGGTGATCATTTTATTAATTCTCATAACCTTATCTCTTGACAATGTATGGATACCGTTATGAGAAAATTGATGTTTGTCACTATTGCGACTTAAAGGGTTTAAGCCTTACTACTGCATAGCAAATCCACCATAGGCTGGTGATAGCATCTTGTTCCCCTGCAGTAGACTCCGGCTTGAAAGATAAATATATCTGGGTGTCATCAGCGTAAGCATGAATATTTGGGAGATGGTTCTTAACAACCTCAAAGAGTTTACTTGCATACATTGTGAATAATAAAGGGCCTAGACAAGAACCCTGAGGTACCCCATGAGGCAGTGGAAAGTCATCACAGAGTATGTCTGGTTTATGTACACTCGTTGGGTCCTGCCAGTCAAATATGATCGAAACCATTGAAGAGCAGTTCCCGTAATGCCATAAGTGACCTCAAGACGACGTAACAACACTCGGTGATCGACAGTATCGAATGCCACACTCAAATCGAGAAGTACAAGGAGGGTGACGTGCTGACGAGTTGTAATCAGCTTTCAACACGATAAATGTTTCCAGTTATTTTTTCTAACGTAACGTCATTGTTTTTATAAGGCTTAATGTCTACAAGACTCCTTTTATTACACACATATGTTTTTACGGCTGTCCCGCGAGAACGCCATTTATCCGGCTAACAACTTGTCCACCTTGTAGACTGAATATTATGGTTTAGCGACTATTGTGAGACAAAAATATCACACAAATACTACGATTAAGTCTGAAATTAATATCTTGCATATCTCCAGTAGCAGAATCAGATCTTAACATAAGTGGTGGGCTCACACCCTAAGATAAGACAGAGTGCGGCCTAGAAAATAATTGTTCTCAGTTTTGGCCTATAAATAAGTGGGAGCCTGGGCCCCTCACCCCTCCCTTGGGTATCCTATTGACTCTCCTCCTCTTTCAGCAGATGCTAATTTTCTTGTCTCTCATCAAATTTTTTAGCGTCGTTGTTAAGTAGGATTCTACAGTATATGTGTAATAGGCCATTTCCTAGTTCCAAAAACTCTCACTTTCAAAACGAGGTTTGGTACAAACTTTTCCTGTGAAAATGAGTTTTATTTGCATGAATATCAAATTTTAATTTCATATCAAAAGCGTCACTTTGAGACAGAGGCTTTGGGCCTATTATTAAACTCATTGATCCACGTAATTCATGAAGGAAAAAATGGAATTGGCTTCTGTGAAGGTTTATCTTCGCAAAAATAATTGATTGACCAATTGTTCAATCCATTCATTGTCAATGTCAAGAACCCAAAAGAATGACACAAACGCAGCTGCATCTTAGTTTGCTACTGGTCAGGACACTGTTTCTCTTGTGTAATATATTAATTCTAATAATTCTCTAAAGTCATTCTGAAACTCATTCATTCATCCGGCTTATTTTCATAAACTCATTGATACATATGATTCTTGATTAAAAAACGAAATCACTTTTGTAAAAGTTATCAAGCTTTCCTCCTTCATTACAATCAAATTTTGAACTTATGCTTCATGACATTTCTTGTTTTGATATCAGATACAGTGTGTGACACTTACTATTAACATATTTGACATATGGCTTCTATTATTCTTCAGTTCTTGGTTTCCTTATACTTGTAAACTGTGCAACTGACACTTATTTACAGTGTAGTCATCCAAAAGTGGAATACTTCTCAAATTTCCACACCTTAAAAAAAATTAATAATATTAATAAAATAAATAAATAAATTAATAATAATAATAATAATAACAATAATAATAATAATAATGGTAAAAATAACCACGGTTCTCATTAAGTTTTTAAGTACACAGCTAGGATGTAAAAGTAGGCAGCTGGGTAATTGAGTGCTGTTGGCAATTTCAGGCTTTCACTATCTCACTTTACCCATTTTCCCCCCGAAAGTAGATGGTTCAAACCACCAAGTAGTCATTTTTTTTAGCCGGCTGCCAACAAACTGCTTGCATTGTGACAACTGAACTAACCATAAATACAGAAAAAAAATTAAGAAGAAAAACCCATTAAAATCTTAAACAAACTCCAGAGATGCACGAGTTAATTAACAAAGGCTAGGGTAACAACACCTGATTTCTGTTGTTTCTCTTTTTCTCTTCCTGACACATGTTACTTAGGGTATCATCTCCATGAACCAGTTTGCAAATGCTTTTTTACTTTACCCTTAAATATTCAACTGTACAACACCCATATTGAATATTTACCTTTCTCTTATTAAATTGCCTATTTTCTATAGATGAAGACAGGGTCTTGGCCAGACATGGAAAACCAGTTGTCCAGGAGGCATTAATTTTTGTTGACTTCTTTCTACAATTTGGTCCACCTTTACAGGACACCTGGACATGCTTCTGGCCAAAAACCCTGCATGAAGGCACATTCTAACCCTTTAAGCCCCTATATCCTCATACAAATTCTCCAAACTGATCTCCTTACATTTCCCTAAAGAATGAGTTGAGAGAATTTAATAAAAGATAAAGGAATTTTCTCTTTGGTGATCATTTTATTAATAACCTTATCTCTTGACAATGTATGGATACCGTTACGAGAAAATTGATGCTTGTCACTATTGGGACTTAAAGGGTTTAAGCCTTACTACTGCATAGCAAATCCTCCATAAGCTGGTGGATCATACGGAGGAGGGTTATCATACTGCACAGAACCATAAGATGGTGGGGGACCATAAGGCTGGGAATATGACTGAAAATAAGGCACTGGAGGTGGTGCTGATGGCTGAACCGGTGTGGGGTCATGTGCAAAGAATATACTGTCAACATCAATGGGATAATCAGCACCCTTATCCTGATGGACATATTTCGCCGACACATCTGCTGAAGTGACCGGCCTCCAACTGCGGCTTGCTAGAGCATTAATTAAATGGCATATCAGACTTCTGCCATGAAGTCCATCATGACCGTCTATGCCACAGTTCCATGGGTTACCAAGAAGTTTGAACTCAAGGCTGTTGCCATAACGCTGTATTCTCTGAACTCCAAGAACATACTGGCTTTGAATTACATTTTGGCATACCTGAAAAATAGTTTAAAAAAAGAATAAAGTATTATTCCATGTTTGGAGATGTACAAAAATGAGAGTCTAGGCCTAGAAAATATACTGTAAAAAAATATATTTCAAACATGCATATAGTTCCTGTTGATAGAAAATATTGCTGGTATATTACCTTGAATTACAATGCACCATTCCAACAAATATAAGTGAACAGCATATAATTCTGTGCCTACAAGGCTTAGTCTGCTCACTAATATTATCAAGGCACTTGAGGTTTTTTTCTGAAGTGACCTAAGATAGCTACAATAAATCACCCACCCTGAGACAAGGTGCAATTTGAACTTTCAATTACCTCTGAGCAAACCGCCAATCAAAACATCAGCCTTGCATAACAATACCATAGTCATGTATAATTGATGTAGGAGCGGGGGGGGGGGGGGGGGGGGGCGTAATAATAGTTAGTTTACAGTATCACTAAGCAGTGCTCAAAAGAACATCTGGTTTCACTGTAATATAGGTTTTACTCTTTTTGTTTTTCACTTGTTTTTACCTTGGTGATATCCTCTGGTGCATTAATCAGCCGCAGCTTGTCGGTCTCATTCAAACTCAGACAGAAAACGGGCATCTGTCTTGGTTGTGACTGCCTGAAAAGTAGGGCGCTTTTATCTGACAGTTTCCTTGAGCTGGCAATACTTGCAATGATGCTCCATCCATAAGCCTGTAGGGTTTCAATCAGCTTTAATATCAGATACCTGGAGTCTACTGCCTCTTCTCCTGAAGCCCACCATGGGTTCCCTCTTAGTTTGAACTCCCAGCTGCCAAAGTAACATGATTCACCTTGGATTCCTCTTAACCAGCTGGTCTGGATAGTGTCGCGGACGGCAAAGTTCAAGTTGTCTGGAACGCCTATCAGCCTTAGGGTGTCATGTTTGTTGAGGCTTATGATGAAGTGATTGACAGAATATTGCCCAAGCATGATGTTGGGGTCATGTTCAAAGAACAACGTGTTGGTGTTACTTTTGAGATTAGAATTACCATATAAATTCCATTGTTTTGGGAGAAGATCATTCACAAGGGTTTGCAAAAGGACTCTCGAATTCACGGTTTCCTCACCATCTGGTCGCCAGGGGGTACCCCTCAATTTGATCAACAATACACCATTCTCAAGGGACCAATTCTGTATCCCCGGGGGCCAAGATTTCCCGATTACGTCCTTGAATGTTTGGTGCAGTTGAGTCGGTGCATTCAGAATCATAAAACTGTCAGTACTGCTCAATCCCACTACCATAAACGGGTAAGAAGATACCACTGCCACGGGAACTTTGTTGAACACCCAAGTGGTCAATTCTGTTGTCCTAGTTAAGTCGCTAGACATAATCAGCCTCCACCCAACCCGGTACAGTCCGTGCAAAATATTCCCCGCCATTCTCCTGGACATGACAGCATCGCCGAAGGAAATGTTCAGCAAAAAAGGGCGTCCGTTCAGTTTGAATTCGTGTACACCATTGAGTTGGAAAGATTCGTTTTGTATACCGGGCGGCCATGATTCTTGTATGGCCTGTCGAATAATATTGACTTCGTAATCCGTTCCGAGGATAACGCGAACTTTGTCTGACGATCGAATAGCAATACAGAAATATTCAAAACCTAAAGGACGAGGAGGCAGATTAGATTGTGCACCTCCCATTATGAGATCTGGTTGACCAGATGCGGACGTGTACAGTAAGCTTACATGAAGTCAAAGTGACCTCATTGCCGTTGCTCCATTTTCTCCGCCCAGGGGGTGGGTGGGCTACTGACGGGGATGATCGAAGGATTAACGACTTTTTTGGGTTTGATTCCGGAATTTTTTGGGGTGGGAAAGAAAATTTGGCAAGTATTTTAATCTAAGCCACCCAAAAAAA
This sequence comes from Porites rus, assembly GCA_964035705.1. NCBI lineage: Eukaryota > Metazoa > Cnidaria > Anthozoa > Scleractinia > Poritidae > Porites > Porites rus. The sequence goes on from OZ037992.1 coordinate 1,199,074, forward strand.
TACTCGCCGAAAAAAAAATTCCCTACTTAAAAAGTAGAGATTTTGGGGGGTATTCAAAACAAGTGAAGATTCTTGGTAGGACTTGTGGCCGGTAGTGCTAGTGCCTGCGTATCCCGGTTAAGTAGTTCTGCGAATGAAGTGCAGTTTGTTGTTTTGTGGCTGGTCCAGGGAGTTTTCGGGTTTTTTCGGAAGCCCTAGAGATTTTTTTGTTTTTGATTTTTATCCCCATTCGATCATCCCCGTCACTTGCATGATATCCAGAGTGTCCCAATCCTCCTGGGTTTCTCCGTCGCAGAGCACATACACAATAAATAAATAAATAAATAAATAATAATAATGAAATAACTGACAAAAAATAAATATAATGGACCGGATTCTAAAGCCAATAAGACAAAATTCAGCAAGGAAGCACATACTGCCAACTCGATCTGTAGTCACGTGACTAATCTCATTCCCAGAGTCCGCTGGACAAGAGTGTAGAGGACTCTGGAAACGGGACTGTGGTACGACCGGGTGATATGACTGGGCGCATGCGTAAAGTATTGGCCACTCACCGCGCAGAGTTCAGGGTAGTGCTAAATTTGGCTTTGTTTACAAATATTGTGGCACAGCGGTCTATTTAACTGATCTCCGACTCCATAGGCTTGTTGAGAACTGTTTGGCGGTTCCCAGCCAAAAGCTGCCACTACGTACTTCGGAATACCGCGAAAAGCATCGAACCCAAACTCATCTTCGATTGCTACTGGGTTGCAAGATAGAACGAATTAAACTGCAAGATGAAGCGGGAAATCTGCATGGGGAACGACAGATCGACCAAAAAGTTGCCACTTAAATATATTTTTTGTTCCTCGCGGAGCGAGTTAATAATTTCGTCGAAATTCACATTCCGCGTGGAACGTGCGTGGATCATACAGCGAGGCAGAAAAACGAGTCGGCTTTATATACATTTATTTAGTTTATTTTAGCATATACTAAAATAGTGGATAGTGTTTTCGAGCGCTCTGATTGGCTACTCAAACTCTGGATATCCAGTGCTATTCACTGTTACACCTCCAGCTCCTCCGAGCGAGCGACGCCAAACTCGCGTGAGTTACGAGCAAAATGGCTTCTCGGTTTACTGCCGTAAACAAACGAACAAAATTCACAAATAATCAAACAAGCTGTTCCCGACGAGGCTTAACTTTAGTGGCGTTATACTAAAAAAACTTCGTTCGCGAGGGTTATTGCGAGATATTGATTAATTGATTGTGTGTTTATCCCAATTAAAAGCAATTGCAATACAAATTGTAAGAAAATAAGATAACTAGGAAAGAAAATTGTCGAATCCCTTGTGGTCATTTAGGGCCTAGTTTCCCTCTTTTACAATATACTAAAACTTCAAAACGTGTTTAAAATAGGTGTCAGAAAATTGCTTACATATGGTACGATAAGTCTGTAAAAAATACAGTAGTCATTATATTTCCAACGTATAATTCAATAATTATTCTTTCCTAATAACAAGAAAAATGAGAAAATACTGTATTGTTTAAAACTTCAGGGACCAAACCAGAAATCAAAGACTGTTTCGTCTTCTCTTCACACCGATACTTGAGATAACTTAGCTATAGATAACTTCGCGAATAAATGTTATTTTTTCCTAATTATAGACTACGTCTATGAAAATGACTCGATATAACAGGACAGTTTCAATACTCGAGATCATGGGCTCAATCAAAAAAACGTACGTGACATGAATCACTCGTGCATCAGAATGTTTGAAGATGCGGCCGCAGCTTCCTCTCAGAACGGACGTCTATATGTTGAGTTTTATTTAACATGGACCACAACATTTGATCCAGTAAGGAGACGCACGGTTAATGCAGCGGGTACAAACGGCACTATATCCGTTAACACGGTAGTCATCATTCCGAAACGGCTCAGTGTTATTTTTGTAGTACATCATGGACTTTTTTCGCGTCTTGCAGCCGTAACAGCTCACTTTACCCACTGGAGCATCGGTAACATTGACAGAAAAAGGACTGCCTTTAATGTGGATTCCACGTAAAAGCACTGAAACCTTGTGATTACCCTTAGAATTAGTGGGGCAGGTGTATGTTGCAGTGTAGGTACCGTCGCCTTTGTCCTCCACATTACACTCAACCTTTTCTCCCTCATTTTCTGTAAGTTCCACCATGAACATGTCACCTCCCTCGTCACGGCGACGTCCTTGCGCGTCGCGTGCAGTAATAGTGAATGAAGCCTTTCTCTCGGGTATTGCTAGATTCAAGCCTGAGCCTTCAGCAGTGGTGGTGACTGAACTGGTAGTTTTATCACTGACCATACCCGCGTCATTGAGCAATTCCAGCAGCTGCTCAAGGTTGACGTTGAACTCTAAAACGCAGTCTGCTTGTGGCTCAAACACGAGGGGCTGATTCTCTATTTCTTTTAGCGTTGGTGCTATATCATTTCTGGCCACCAGCACCTCAAGGTTGCCTGATTTCACTGCGCACAGGGTACGATGGGCGGCACTCTCTAGGCAGGCTTGAAATATGTGCAGACGGTCTCGCTGATCTGTGAGAGCGAATGCTTTGGTCTTGTACAGCTGCTCCAATTCTCTCAACAAAACGCTTTCTCTGTCATTTAGTGCAGCATGTAGCTGCAAAATAAGAAGACGCCACTTGCATTAAACACAAGTATAGTCTAAAACAGTGGACGCCAAGTCGTTTCGACAGTAATCAGAGGAATCAACTAGTGCACGTCGTAAGAATTAAAAGCATCTCTATCTTGCACTGATAGCAGTACTACCGCGTATTACCGCATATAAGCTATACGGGTGTGTGCCATCACAAAGTGAATTTTGAGCGCGTTTAGCGAACTTCTTAGCTATAGGGGCCCAGTCTGAAAAAGGTAGGGAATCCGTGGCCTATTTGTGTCAAAAAAAAAGTAGTCAAATACGAATATTAACTCACCTTTTTGAAGCTGCCTTTAATTTGAACAATCTGCTCCTCGTATGCCTTATTCAGGTCAAGACTTACAGCCGCCACTCGAGCCTCTGCAGCTTTAATTCCCTCCGCATGGTTGCTGGCTTTGGTAGCAATTGCTTCCATTTCTTGTCGGCAATTTGAAGCAGCATCAGTTAGTTTTAAAAGCTTGTGACCATTGTGGTTGAGAGTAACGCAGTCCCTACAAACGACATGATTGCATTCTTCATCAAAGAAGTGGTATTGCTCATTGTGTTCTGGGCAGAAAATCGGCACAGCTGCAAGCTTTGGGTTTGACTTTAGTTTCTCTAGGGATACAACACGGTGATCGCGGGTTGCCTTCTGTCGAGTATGCAATCGAACTACATCCTTGCACATATCCTCTTTGCAATCCAAGCAACAGGATGTCGCAGGATGCTCCTCATCATCACAAACTTCACAAAGGCGCAAATCTGCATTTCCATCTGCTGTTGTCAGCGGGATGGCTTGTAAGACATCTAGTAGGGCAAAATTCTTTGGAAGCCCTGCAACCCCGGCGGGCAAAGGAACTACACACCTGCAAGTTGGGCAGCTAATTGCGTACTCCTTGAACAGCTTCTCCAAGCAATTTGAGCAGAAGCTGTGACCACAACTTAGCAAACGAGGGCAGATTTCTTCCTCATCAAAACGCTCGCAGCAGATAGAACAGTCCAGTGCCTCAGACGCCATCACTCCTCGGCAAGGTACCTGCAAGAAAATAGAAATGAATGAACAAGACACTCTTAAAGGCGAACACAGACAACTTCAGGAAATATACGCACGAAGAAAGCTAAGAGAGAAAGAGTATGAAGATTCAAGGAGGCATGCATGCATGTACGAGTATAGGATAGGAAGACATTGTCCCGTTACGACAAAACCAAAGAAAAGTGTTAGCGACGGGAAGTGTTAGAAAAGAATGATTCATAGTGAAGTTGTTATCGAAATTTCAACGGGGCCAAAGCGAAATGATGAACATTGGTCAAACATCAAACAGAGACCCTAATCCCTTCAGTTACCAGTCAAAGTGCCAAAGAGAAAACGCAAGCAAGGTGTACGTTACCACCTGCCGAGACACCGAATGATACTAAAACATGTAAAGGGGAGCGGGGAACGAGCACAGGGAACGAGAAATTGAAAAATGGGAACAAAACTGAAAATAAAGTTAGGAAAGTAAGGATAAAGAACTGGAAATAAAGTTAGGGTTCAAGTTGGGTTTTGTTCTCATTTTTCTTTCCCGTTCCCCGATCCCCGTTCCCAATTTTAGTAACATCCATACGTGTGACAAGACAAGCTCCCAAATGGATAAAGGAGTGTAATTGATGTGTAGTCTTTGACTTTTTAGATACCTCTTTATTTTTTCAAGTTTCTATACTCTGAATTTTGATTCTTGGTGGAGAACATTACGAAGCCTTTTTTATACCTTATTTTCTTTAAACTATAATCTGTGTAAAATGGAGTGTATGCCCATATATGGTATATCCTAATTTGGGCCCCAACATGTGCTCAGTGCAGCAATTGGTAAAGGAAAACTGATTAAACATGATGACAAAACGACGTGAGGTTTCCCATTTGGTGAAAGGCGCCATTTTAAAGGTGTATTTAATTAGTTATGTTTGCCAAGACGGCTTTTCATTGCCTCCAATGCTACACTTAAAGGGTAGAACTATGGGTCGTGAACCCTGACAGAGTTATTAATACATAAAATAAAGCAAATCAAATATTTATTATGTAAGAATACATAAAAGGAAACATCAGAGGTTATCCCTATCGAGGTCGCTCCCTACATAAAATACAAAATAAATTTACTACAATGTAAAATTTAAGAATAATTAAGAAATCAGGTTAAAAAAATTTACAAAATTTCACAATACTTTCTTAGTTTACTTCGAAAAATGCTGAAATCCTCTTCGTGCACTATCTCCCTAGGAAGAGCGTTCCACTGTTTAATAATTCTAACAAAGAATGAGTGCAAAAAACAATTTACTCTAGCTAATGGCTGTCTTAATTTAAATGAATGGTTTGACCTTTTAGTTTGTTTTACCATAACAGTTAAATTCAAAATAATCATTACAGGTAAGGCCATTAAGACCATGAATAGTCTTGTAGCACTCTAGCAAAGACAGATAGACCTCCTTGATTGAAGACTGGACCACCCAAGCATTACCACTCGCAGTCTTTCCTCGTACGGAGAGTCCCTAGATGACATCGGGAGAGCGTATTTCGAGGCCCTACGTTGGACTCGTTCAAGAGCGTCAATGTTCTTCTGTAAATAGGGTGACCAGAGAGGGACAGCATATTCCAGAATGAGTATAACCGAGGCCTTGTACTGACGAGAAACGACTTCCTTGTTCCCTGGACCAACATTCCTTTTAAGGAGACCCACAATCTTGTTGGCTTTATTTACAACTTTCTTTGGGTGTTCGAGGATAGAGTAGAAGTTAATGAGACCCCCAAATCAGCCGTTTCGGTAACAGACTGAAGCGTACAACCAGAGAGCTTGTAAGGATAGCGAGTATGATCTCTCGCATGGGTAACACGTAGAACCTCACATTTGTCAGGGTGAAAACGAAGTTGCCAATTTTCACTCCATTTCTGTAGCTTGTTGAGGTCACATTGAAATTGTTTCTCGTCGTTCTCATCGTAAATAATCCTGTAAACCTTGCTGTCATCTGCAAACAGGCGCATGTTAGACCTTACGCCAGTTGTAATACCGTTCATATAGGCAAGGAACAGGACTGGCCCAAGTACACTACCTTGGGGAACACCAGAGGTGACCATCGTCCAAGGAGAAAAGTGCCCACGGAATGAGACTCTTTGTTTTCTACCATCGATAAAGCGGGTTAGCCAGTTAAGGAGATTTCCACCAATTCCATATCCCTTCAACTTCGGCCAGGAGACGCTGATGAGGAACAGAATCGAATGCTTTTGTAAAATCTAGTAAGATTAAATCTACTCTATGCGAGTCATTTCTTGCTTTGGCCCATGAATGAAAAGTAGCAATTGCGATGGACAAGAACGCTTTTTCATGAAAGCAAATTGCTCGCGTATGAAGACTTGATGATCCGTTCAGAAGTTTACAATTGACTTCCTGACAATCTTCTCGCAGATTTTACTTGCAATTGAGGTTAGAGAAACAGGTCTGTAGTTAGATACTTTGTCTTTGGCTCCTTTCTTGTAAAGCGGAATAACATTTGCTATTTTGCAATCATCGGGAATTTTACCGCATTTAAATGAAGTATTAAACAGGGTGCACAAGGGCGAGGCTAGTGAATTACTACAATGTTTCAAAATCCTTGGATAATGGTCATCGGGGCTGCAAGTTTTATTGGCATTTAATTCCCGCAATAGCTTTCGTACTTCAATGAGAGTAGTTGATACCTGTGTGAGATTTTTAGTTCTGACAACTTGCGGAAAGTTTGGAATATGAGTCAAGTTTTCTGATGTAAAAACAAAGGCGAAATAGTGATTGAAACTGTCCGCAATGTCTTTGTGATCGATCAGAGTATCTGTATCTACTTTAAGTGATCACAAGGTTGTTTGTTCCATTTCGACGCGAGCGAACATAGTTCCAAAACAATTTGCTGTCGCCTTCGTTAGCAGTGTTGACACTTAATTGTTCAAGATATTTCCAGCGCGCTTGATTGCATGCCCTCTTTGTTCTATTATTCAAATTTCGGTAACACGTCCAAAGATTGTCAGAATTTGATACCTTGGCTCTCTTGTAAATAATTCTTTTCTGCCTATCAACTTTAATACATCCGGGGTCAGCCACGGTGCGTTTTTCATTTTCCTAGGCGATTTGGTTAGTATACAGGTCCCAACTGCTGTGAAGAGTAAATCTTTAAACATTAGCCAGTTTTCCTAAACATTATCAGTCAGGAAAGCACAGGTCCACGGTACAAAATTAAACAGTTCATTTAGCCTATCCAAATTCGCCTTCGTAAATTTGTAAACCTTCTTATGCGACGGATTCTTAGAAGATGACGACGTAACTTCAAAAGCAATGGAGTTAGTGTGATAGGAGAACGGTTCGCCAACTTGTAGATTCTTTATCAACCCCTCGTTAGTTGTTATCACGAGATCTAAGATGTTTTTTTCCGCGAGTAGGCTCCAACACTTGTTGTGACATAAAATGATCCAGACAAATAAAAGATTCTAGTTTATTTGCTTTTTTATTTCTCATCACTGCAAAATGTTGTTAATTGTGGAACTAAACAAGGCAACTTGGTGTTCTAGGCAATATTAGTTTAGCCTCGAGAGAATGAAGAATGGGAAGCAAGATTGTTATTGAATGGGGTCAAAGCATTCTTGCTCTTCTCGGACGCCATAAATTTCCCCCTTCAAACGGATTATGCAGCCACAATGCCAAGTAGGGATTTGAATACAGTCTAACCTCTCCTTACGGACACCTCTCTATTACGGACAGTTCATTTGGTTCCAGAAATACCAAAAATCATACATTCCATACCTCTATAATACGCACACCTCTGTAAAGCGGACACTTGGTTCTGTCGCTTTGGTGTCCGTATTAAAGAGGTTTGACTGTATTTCTTTGCACTTCTTTGTCATGGCTTTAAGTTAATAAGTTTAAAAATTTTGCGTTTATTATTAGAAGTAAATAAACGGAAGCTTCGCTTTTAGCCCTGGTTAAATCTATGTATTCAATTGTTTCTTCAAAAACTGTCCTCATAGTCACGAATATATACTTGAATGTTTCATCTTTAGAAAGATGAAACATATGTCTCTGGAGGACGAGATGCGCGCATGATGGCACACACGTTAAACTAATAGTCAATACTCAGTGACAGGGAATTGATAAATCCAAGCAATATAGTTTCTTTTTAGCAACTTAGGTTTCCTTTGGCATATTATTACTTACCTTTATGGAGCAATGACCACACTGGGAATAACCAAACAATCACGACAGTACTTCCGTTTTCAGGTTTCATTACTGAAGCAAAAGGAAACAGTCGGTCGTCTCAGTACGTCATTTACGCCAATGTCGTTCCCAGGCTCCAGAGCTTCAAAGGGCGGTGTCCACAGCGTTTTGGGCATCCCCTTCTCATATTACTGCAGCGTTTTGGGCATCCCCCGGCACCCTCCGGGGATGCCCAAATCCCTAGTGTTTTGGTCATCCCCTCCAAGAAAATTCTGGATTTCGCGGGAAAATCGAAAACGTTTTAGAGATGGATTCCGCTAAATATAGAAATCTTTTCCATTATCGCAAAAACAAGGTTTATCTGGAAGGCTTTACAAAGCAAGACAAAACGACTCTGCGAAAATTTGCCAAAAAGTTTGAGTATGACTCAAAATTAGAGTCCATGTTCTACGATCTTCTACGTGGCCAAAGAGAAGGATGACACAGCGCTTCGACTGGTTATCACCGAGGAAGAGAAAGCGAGAGTCTTTAAAGAGTGCCACTCTAATACTCTTAGGAAAATCAAAGAGCGGTTTTACTGGCCTGACTACTACAAGGACACGATGGAAATACCAGTTAGTTACAAATTTTATTCATTTGCCAATGCACCCTCTTGATCGTGGTTTTTCAAATTCCCGCGTTGATAATAAAAAACAATCATTAAATTTCATCTGTTTTCAGTGTCTTTGAAAGGGCGAGGCATAATTGCATCTTTTTGGTGGAATTGTCACCCCACCTCCTGTTATCTCTGTTACCTCTGATGGTCCGTCCTACAATCTTGGACAAAATAAATGGAAAACCTAGACCCCCCCTTCCCCCCAAATCAAGGATGGGAAAATGGCGCGTTTTTGCCCTTCGCGCGCCTTCATCCTTGATTTGGAGGGGATGGGGGTTTGCTGTTCCATTTTATTTTGTCCAAGATTGCAATCTTGGACAAAATAAATGGAAAACCTAGACCCCCCCCCCCTTCCCCCAAATCAAGGATCGGAAAATGGCGCCTTTTTGCCCTTCGCGCGCCTTCATCCTTGATTTGGGGGGGATGGGGGTTTGCTGTTCCATTTTATTTTGTCCAAGATTGTAGGTGCAAGAGGCCGGCTCTGTATATAATTGTGTGACAGCCTTTCGTTAGTCAAGTAGCGCAGTACGGGGTTAAACTCAGCAAGTTTTCCAATTTTTAAGAAGTGTCTTTTTTCTGCTTTTTATAATTGAGTACTTGTAGTGTGTATGTTTTTAATTATTTCTGTAACTCAATTTTAGCTTGAATTATTTTTTTTTTTTTTTTTTTTTGTATCATATATATCGATTTTAGCTTAACCTTTTTATATTTTAATTGTATTATATAATATACATCTCGTAATTAGGACCTCTATGTAAACCACTCTTGTGATGGAGCATCCTATTAAAAGATTGTTGAGCTATTTTGAAAAAATAGCTCATATGTCAGTGGTGTGAGCGTATGTATCTTTGTGGCTTTGTATCTTTGTGGCTTTGTATGTTGGGATGTTTGTTGCAAGAGCCAATAAGGTTGAAGGTACTATGAGTTGATGCTTAGGTACCAATGAGATCTTGGCATCTATTTAAACATAGCATTGGTAAAGGTCGAACAAGGGCACTTTGAGACCGCCATCTTGATCCTTCACAATTTTTTTCGTCTTTTATTACGGGTACAGGTGTTTGGAAGCATTACATAAAATATCTTCATGATTCAAACGCTGTAAACAGTGATGCAGCGGTTTAAGGGTTCATATTTTAGTGTGGATGCTGCTTCAAGACATTTGTGACCGATTCGGCTATCGCGAACGGTACAACGCACGTATTTATGAGTTGTGTTTCACTCGCTTCAAGGTAGAGTATAAAAATCATATATTTTCAAAGCTCTTCCAGTGAAGCAATAATTGATATTTAGATATGGACTTAAATTTGAAAGGATGCGGCCTATAAAAATGTAGTTTTACAAGTTTGAAAGGTAGCTTATTTTTTTTAAAGCTGTACCGAGTGTTGTTAATTCTGTAAACAAGCTTCAAAAATATTATTCTCTCGCTTACAAAGTTCAACAGATCTTTTTTTTTCGTTCCGGCAAAACAAAAAAATAATAATAAGTGAACAACATGATACATCCTTCCTGCATACTAAGCATTATAGTTATTGAAACGTATTTTATTTAGCAAATTGTGTGCATGAGTTATTTTTATAATTCTGTTTACCGTGTGATAACTCGAATTCCCTCACGTACGAACAACGAAAGGGGGCAAAGTCCAACACTTTCACGTGCCAGTTGTTTGACTGTACAACTCATGCAGATTGGCTTTTCACAATAATAATGGTAACTTCAACGTATGAAGACCTGTTTCGTTTTGTAACCAATGCCTTAAAAAAGGCTCTTGTCTTTTAAGAGGCAATAGCTTTTAAAACAAAGAAATAAGTTGTTGGAGTTAAGGACTGTTTCACTTTCACTGAGTAGAATCGCACGTGAAAACCTCGTGAATTGTGATGATGCAACCATCTACCACAATGATAAGAATCGTGGTATTTCTTGACTACTCGAATTCGATGAGTCACATTTTGGCTTAAGAAACTCCGAGGAAACCTTAGAGTTTTCCTTCTAATCAACGTTTGGTGAGTAGACATTTATTTTACTTTAATAATCTGTTTAACTGGCACCAAATGTAACAGGGAAAGGCAGGGGAAAGTGAATATATAGCATAAGGATCGACGCATCTGAGCGTTTCGCGTTTTCATTTATATACGTCAATACCAAATTTTGACAAAAATCCAGTCTACATTTAGGACGAAAAAGGTAGATTCATCACTCTTGGTAAGGTTACACTCAAGCATTAAAGTTACACTGAAGCATTCAAAATAGCTCATGCACGTTTAACGTGCCTATGTTTATTATTAAGTTGTACACGCCTCAAATGTCATGCATATTATGAATTCAACACCGCAAAACTCAGCTTCATTCATGTTTGTCTTTCGATTGCTTTGTTTAGAATTCTTGTTTTTGGCTGTTTGGAAACAGACGATCGCAGCTGCCGGCGATTGCATTGCGGCATTGTCCTCTTGTAAACAGCTCTATCAAATAAAATTGAAGCTTTGCAAACAATGAAGTGTTGTACAGCGAAGCGATGTTATGAGGTTGTAAATCTCAGCTTCGTCATGTTTTGAGCCAACGTTTACTGCCTATGGGTTTTTTTCTGCGCAATAAACCCGGCGAAAAGTGTCAGACGATGTAATTCTAACATGCATCTACACTATTCAGCCGTAAATTCGTAATTGACTATCCCCACTTTTCCCCAGTCTGAAATAATTCAGGCAAATCAGGGCGATCAGCGTTTTGGGCATCCCCGAAAACGCTAGGGATATGGGAATGGTAGCCTGCGAGCAAGCTCTCCTATTTGGGCGAGTGAAGCGGGTCTCGCGAGAACGCGCGAGGCTCACTTCGCTTACCCAAACAGGAGAGCTTGCTCGCAGGCTATGGGAATGGGGATGCCCATATCACTGTGACAGCGGTGTAGTTGCCAATAACGACGCCTGCGTCTATCATAGAGCACATGTCAGTAAAACCCGTGGTCAACAAGAAAAATATGTCGGGAAATATAAAGTGATGAACTGAATTCTCTGACCATAAGAAGGGGAAAATTCACGACACTGTTTTAAGTTCGAAGAAAAGGGGAGGGAAACTTCAAAATTTTGTTAAGTCGCAGACGGCAATAAATATCGGGAAGGTGAAATACGCCTTTTCGAGCCGCAGAATTTCTATAAATAGAGGCTTGAACATGTCTCTCTTGGGACTGGCAATACACACACTAGCACAATCAAAATTGTATAACGCCGTGTCAAAAAATGCCCCTTGTTAAGTTATCTGATATTAACTGGTAAACTATATTTATGGGATTGTGGAAAGAAACATCGAAGGTTTCAAATTTAAAGTAAGAATTAAATACCAAGTTGAAAAATATATTTCCACGTTCTGAGAATAACACAGTTAGAAACCTTTTATGAAAAATGGCCAAAAGACATTTCTCCCCATTTCTTCTCATGTGCATGTAATTGAAATAGTAATCTTTTATGGATACTTTTTTTCTGTATTGTTTTTTTTTTCTGTTTTTTTTTTTGTTTTGTTTCTTTTTTTATTTTAGAGTGTACTGTAAATAAGTGTTTAAAATTTATCTTTTACCTACATTATTAAGTATTAATTAACTCTTTGTAAAATAAGCCACATTCAGCAACTGCGCGGCTGTTTAAATGTATATAATTGTGAAATGTAGATAATTGTAAGTATGTCTGTTATTGCGGTTGTTTAGAGTTTTGTAATTAGTTTCTTTTTAATTAGTTCTTTGTAATTAGAGTAAATAAATGTCTTGAATGAAAATAATAATAATAATAATAATAATAATAATGATAATAATAATAAAATGCATTGAGAAGGCGGTGTGTTGGCACAGGAAAACACACACTCCACAAGGATTTATTCGTAGCTGGCGGGATCAGCGACGAGGAAATTTCCCAATTCTCCTCGCGGCTTTATAGCCAAATTCATTTCAAGGGTGCTTTTGTGGTCTCTTTTAACAGTCTTGCGCAACAAATTACACCAATTATATCCCCATCCCTGGGGGAAAAGGTCAACTTTGCACCGCCCATTTTGCAAGCCCCCTAGTTGTTCCGGGGTCCTACCTTAGGGGAGAAACCGATGACATGCGCATAAAGAAGGAAGTGGCGACAAGCCTAATGCATTGGCCGTTGTTCTTGATAACTGCAGAGAATTGGAAGTCTTTCGCAAGTGTCAAGGCAAACTGAAGCAGCATAGGCTCTGCTTAGGCGCAACAGAAGGAAGACTGTTTTTAATCTTATTCTTGAGGTGAAAAATTAGTAAATGTAGCTGTTTGACCCTTCTAGTACCTACATAATTATGACGAGTATTTTGTCTGGTCAAAAGATTGTGAATTTGCAGAATATAACTCTAAAACTTTCGAATTGCCCTCAATCCTTTCCCGCGTGTAAACGACCTAGATAAATTGACCCACCGATATCTTCCACTGGTTTTAAAATATATGTAGAACATTTAACAAGGTTAGAACCCACACATAAGACTAACATGTAATTTGCTTAGTAATCTTATTTATTGATAACCGTAAGGTTGTTAATAATTGCCACGTAACTCACGTAAATTTGAGAATATTCCAATAGAGTCTAACATGGATAATAGAAAGACTGGTCTTTCTATTAGAGCGGTTTTCACTTGACTGTCGAATTGGGATTGGTTTTGGTTTTGGTTTTGGTTTTACTACGTCCTTTGGTTGGCTACTGTATTTACTTTGGTTTTGGTTTTACAATATTTTGGTTTTATAATTGCCACGTAGCTCACGTAAATTTGAGAATATTCCAATAGCGTCTAATGATCACTGACGAGGGAGAAAATTTTTTAATAAACGGGAGTATGGACCTCCCTCGTTTCCAGTCGCTCGCGATCGTTTAGTTTGGGAATAAACGAGAAGGGAACTGGAGCCGAAATGCATCTCGCAATTGTTGTTGGGATCGTTACTGGGGACGCGCCGGTCAGCTATTGGCCACTTTTTCAATGTACACAGTAACAGTCCCAGAAGTCCTTGCGAACAATAACTCGGCCCAGATTTCTTTTCGTTTCTAAAGTGGCGAATAATAGCACCTTGCTCACGCTTATCCCCAAATTTAGCATAAGCATCACCTTCAAAAACAGAGAGCTTTAGATTCTGAGACGAGGACGACTACGAGTACGAGAGTTTCTCAGTACTAAGTAGTGCTCAAGCGTGAACCAACGTCATTCTGGCGGGAAAACGTGATGGCCGTCGTCATTCTATTACGAGGTTTAGCGAGAATGTGATAGTGGCGGGAACAAGTTATCAAATTTTGTAAGTTTAATCATTGGGCTAAACCTTCTCCAATAAAAATAACCGGACTAGTTTTTCAGGTGAAAAATAGTACAATGAAGCTTTCCGGGTTGAATGTTTTTCCAGAATACGCGAAAAATCTTCAATCGCGTACTCGTAGAAGTCGTCCTCGTCCTCAAATCTAAAGCTCTCTCTTCTTTCTCTTTAGACAACTGTAATACCAGCATGCCCCAGAGAAATTGGAAACAATGGTTATGCAAAGTTTTGGGGGGTTAAACAAGGTGTACCATGGGCAATGTGAAAATGTTGAATCAAGCTCTACGCTTGTTCCCATCATCCCCCCCCCCCCTTGCGCTTGTCTTTGTCTCCAACACCCCGCTTTAAAAGTCCGTGCTCCCTTCTGAGCCTTGGGAAAGCATGTGGAGGAGGTAACATATAGAACGTTGTGATGATATATATTAACCGAGCTACTGACAGTAAAAGTAAAAACCTCGTCAGCGAAGTAGGACGCAAAACATATGTTTTCTTATCTCGATTTCTGCCGTTCGTTTGAAGCTTATGGTCAAAATCACATCCATTTTCGGCCCAAACAGGTTCTTAAGAATAGCATGGCATGACATTTTCTCACTTTGAGATCACTTTCAAGCAAGCTGGAATTTGTATATCCCCCGTGATCTTCCGGAGTCAAAAGAGCATTTTCTCGTCAAGTTTAACGCCTGGACGAGTCAAAGGCTCTTGAAATCCAATCCCCAAGTTAACCATCGTACTCATTTGAAAGACTCCTACGAGTCTTAAATTTGGTAAGACCTCTAATCGTGCTGTAGAAAATTTGCCACAAAGAAAACTCTGAGTCTGAGCAGCGAACGCCGAACGATCCACGCTCTCAGCGAAGAATTTGATCCCACTGAACTTCGGAGAGCGCGTGCTTCTTCGGAAACGATAGATCTTCGCACTCTCGAGTTCGGACCCGATTAATTACGAAGTCCGTCTACTACGAGTGAGCGAGTGACTCATTTGCATATCTCAGTCCCTGCAATAACTCGTGGTACGCTCGCGCGTCCCCACGAGTTAAAAAGGGCCACAACATTTAGTCCACATACAAGACGTACTGCCCAAATAGCTTTGTTCGCATTGGGGAAAGCAGAGGGCACTATATCCATTCACGCGAAAAGGATCATTCCGTAAAGGCTCTCTGTTGTTTCTGTAGTAATTCATGGACTTTGTTCGTTGACCACAAAAGTAACAGATTATTTCACCTACTGGAACTTCAGTAACATTGACAACAAAAGGGCTGCCTTTAATGTGGGTTCCACGTAAACGCACTGAAAGCCTGAGACAACCCTTTGAATTAGCTAGGCTAGTATAGGTTACTACGTAAGTACCGTCGCCTTTGTCCTCCGCTTTACATCCAAATTTAACTTCTTCAGTTGCTGTCAAATCCACCATGAACAAGTCACCTCCAACGCCACGTAGACATCCTTGAGCGTCACGTGCAGTAATAGTAAATAAAACCTCTCTCTCGGGTATTGCCATCTCCAACCCTGCTCCCTCAGCGGTGGTGTTGGCTGCACAAGTCGCCTTTTCACTGACAATGCCGGCGTTACTGAGAAGGTCAAGCAGTTGCTCGAGGTTAACGTTGAAATCTAATGCACAATCTTCTTGTGGCTCAAGGGAAAGGGGTTGTTTCTCCATCGCTTCTAACGTCGCTGCTACGTCAGCCCGCGTGACTAGGAGCTCAGTGTTGCCTGATTGGACTGTGGACATAGCACGCTGGACTGCACTGTCTAGGCAGGCTTGGAATATCCGCAGACGGTCTCGTTGTTCTGTGAGTGTGAATGCTTTGGTCTTGTGTAACTGCTCCAGTTCATTCAAAAGAGCTTGTTCTCTGGCAAATAGGGCAGCATAAAGCTGCAGAACAAGAAAATAATTTCACGGCTGCTTAGGTTACAGGAGTCTACGAAATCTAAAATAGAGGCCATGCTGCACAGCACTTGAATACGTTCTGGAGAGAAATCCAATACTCATCACCCAATATTCACTTTACAATGGAGGGTCTACTTGAACATGTAAACCCTGTATATACTGCTATATAGACCGCTCTCAGTGTGAAAATGGTCTGAAGGTAATTTCTCGGGGAAATGTTTGTATATTTCTAACTGTTTACAGCTGTGACGGTAAAACTAACAAAATAATGAATTAAGAGTTGAACAGGGATTAAAAAAGCAATTTTGGCTTACCTCTTTGAAGGCACCTTTAATTTGTGCAGTCTGTTCCTCGTACGCCTTATTCAGGTCAAGACTTACAGCCGCCACTCGCGCTTCTGCGGCTTTAATTCCATCGGCATGGGTGCTGGCTTTGGTCACAAGTGCTTCCATCTCCTGCCGATACTTTGAAGCAGCTTCAGCTAGTGATAAACACTTGTGCCCATTATGCTTGAGAGTAACACAATCCCGGCACACGACATGATTGCATTCTTCATCAAAGAAGCGGTACTGTTCATTATGTTCTGGGCAGAAAATCGGCACAGCTGCAAGCTTTGGGTTTGCTTTTAGCTCTTCTAGTGAGACAACACGGTGCTCACGAGCGGCCTTATGGCGAGTATGCCAACGAGCTGCATCCTTGCACATGTCCTCTTTGCAGTCCAAACAACAGGATGTCGCAGGATGCTTCTCATCATCACAAACTTCACAAAGGCGCAAATCTCCATTGCCATCTGCTGGCGTCTGCGGAGTGGCTTGTAAGACGTCTAGTAGGGCAAAATTCTTTGGGAGTCCTGTGACACCAGCCGGCACAGACACTGCTCTCCTGCAAGTGGGGCAGTTAATTACATACTCTATGACCAACTTCTCCAAGAAATTTGAGCAGAAGCTGTGACCGCAACTCAGTAAACGCGGGCAGAGTTTTTCCTCATCAAAACGTTCGCAACAGATTGAACACTCCAGTCCCTCAGACGCCATTGTCTGAAAAAATAGAAAAACCAATCAAAGCTCACTCAAATAAACCATAGTTAATGGAGGAGACTGGTTATGAAAGCTGGCAAACTTCAAAGATAAAAACAACGAGGCTGCAGTTTACGGTGGAAGCTCCCCGATCGTGCAAAATCCTTTGTTTTTGTTCACAAATTGTGACTGAATACATTAATGCTATTGGTCAGGAAGTTCAAAATGACAGGAATGCTATTGAATGTTGTACATGTTCAAGTTCAAAAAATCTGTTGAGCTTCATAACCATTTCTCTTTATTAAATAAGAATAAACTCACTAAACGCAATTTTGGCAGTTATTAATCCAGCAGGATACACTTTGGTTTAATAAAGCACTTGTAGAGGGGTTGGGGGGAGGGGGAGGTCACGTATGTTCCCAGCCTGAATTTCAAAACCCGTTCTTTCGTCTACTGAGAGGCAGCCATGTCTCCGTCGGTATTTTACTATTGTATTTGCCGTTGCATTCGGCGCTGTGACAGTACTCAAACCTATGATCGTTGTGTCGTTTCGACTGAAAGGGCATGTCGTTCGTTGGAATATAAAATTTCTAACAGGGCCTCACCACTGACATTTCAGATTTGATACGGTATTCACAAATGTTCATCGGAAATAGTAGTTTGGTTTGTTTACCATCTTTAGGGTCGGTGAAAAGTTATGGATAAATTAAAGATGCATGGTATTTAAAATCAGAATCTGGTACAAACGACCAATGTTTCTCTTCTCCGATATTGCAATTTTTTTGGCCTAAACAGTTCCTTCAGACAGGTTCTGACACTGGTAAACTGTCTCATTTTTTAAATCATCATGTTGACGATCACATAAATGTTTCATCATTCGAAGGATAATAACAGAACAGTCCGCCCTGGAGAACAGACAACATTCACAACAAACAAACTGACAAAGGTTTGCTGCCGATATTCTACGACAGGGCATTGATAAACGGAACCACTACAGTTTCTTTTCAGTGAGGCAGACATTTTTTGGTATGTTATGCTTACCTTTATGAAGCAACGATCGGTTGGGAACAAACAAACAGTCACAACACAGTACTTCCACCTTTCTTCTACACGCTGAACATTGAGACTCTGTCATCTTGTACATCATGTATGCCTAGCAGGAACACCGCGAGACATTCCGTACAACATACATGACGCATAAGCAGTTTCTTAGGGAAAATGGTGGCGGGCCGTTGTCCCTCCTGAATGTGATGCAGTGATGAGCGTTTGGTTCATTGTATCTTGAAAAAAGAGCAGAAAAATGGTTTCTGCAAAAGCTTACAAAGTTCAAGACGTAAACAGGAAGAAGCGTGTTGGGATTGTGGCGAACAGCTTGACCGATCTGAAGCATAAAGGTTCAACAAAGTTGGCGGTTCCCGGCGATTGCAGAGTGTGCCTCGAAGATGGAACAGAAGTTGATGATGAAAGCTATTTTAAAACTCTTCCTGCGCAGACTGTCTTTGTGTTTGTACGATCAGATGAGACATGGCACGGATGTAAGTAAAAAAATTGAAGAGGTCAATGCCAGTGAAGGTGCATGAAGTGTCGAAGTTAATCGATTTTATTTTGTACTGATGCACATGCCAAGTCGTGTCCCCAGGCTGTCCAAATTGCAGAATCATATTCCTAACCAAAACAGGACATTAATATTTAAATGTAGCTAAAACGTTCCGCAGGCTGTCCTTTTCCAGCCACAATTCTTCGACAGAACACACTACATGTATTTCCTTAATGTCTTGTAACAACTCAGTCTACAGTGTATGATCTAAAAATGAGGTACAGATTAGTAACCCCCCTCCCTTTCCCCGTATGACTTTAGATTCTCCATCCCAGTATCAACCACTGTCGTCAAATTTGTGCCTTTCTAGGGCAAATGGGTGCGCCTTTGCCTGGATATTTTTGTTGTTGTGGGGGTTTGGGGGGCTGTTAGGGTGGGTGTGAACTTGGAGAGAGAACTTTTCTTTCCTTACTGTTACTTACTCTATTTAAATTTTGATTGACCCATTAGCTGATTTCTAAAGGTACCATTTTAAAAGCGTCCCGCAAATTCATTAGATTTTTGGTATTCTTACATGCAGTCAGAGATACACCTGTAGTTTTACGTCCTGATTAATAAAACTGATTTTGGAAGCTGTCCCAGTGAAAGTAAATGATCTTGGCATAAAGTAGACTTTTTTAATTCTCACATGTTTTTAAGAGCAATAGTTGCTCCAACCAACTGGTTAAAATAATTTCATTTTTGAAATGTTTACACCAAACGTATGTACAGTAGGAAGTTCATTAAGAAGTTCATTTTATCGACTGTAACAACACTGCAGCTACCAGTAGTTTGTGAAAGAAACTTTAAACATTAAAAAAGAAATTGAAAGAAGTTGAAATTGATGTATCTGTTTGCTTCATTATTAGATGTGACGGTGCTTAAACAAGCAACAGAGAAGATATTCAAGGCCATGTCTCAGCGTGACAGAATGATTGAGCAGATTTATGATTTCATTCATGGTTCGGAATCTGATGAAATGTACTGTGTTATGGTCGAACTGGTGAACCGTCTTGATGATAACATTGATGCTGAGGAGCGCAGTGAAGATGAGACCTGGTTTGATGGGCTAAGGCAGTCATTTAACACTAAGGAAGATGCAATGCGAGATGCTGCAAAATCCAGAGTCAGAAAGTATTTTTCTAATGCAAAGGAATCTTTTGAGAAGGTATTTTGTACAACTGTGTGTTAGGTATTTATCAGAATTCAGCTATGTGAGTTTACTTTAAGAGCGACGGTCAGGAAATATCGACCATCAAGTGGCAAGAGTTGAAAAATCGATTGTCTTCATTTTTTGTCCATAAATAGCGCTTAGGTAGATAAGTAATCTGATGTATGTTGTTCTCGCAAAAAGTCTTTTATTTTCGAGAAAAGTAAGAATATCACTTTTCGTGCTCAGAGTCTCAAAATGGCCGTATTTTCAACCCGAAATTTGCTAACATCAACTCTCCTCCCGTTCGCAAATAAAGCCGCAAGGAGAAATTTGGACACTTTCCATCAATAGAACAACTCTTCTTCTTTCACTAGAAGATACTTTCATAGCAATATCAAGACTCGTTGAACTAACATAATTCAGAAACGAAGAACAGGTTTTTAGGGTGACAAAAACTTTAATTTAGTAGTTGTTTTCTACGGCATTTTTCTTCATGTGGTATAGCTCCAAATTTTCCCGGTCCTCGTTTATTCACACATTTAGACATTCTTTTAAAGCATACCTGAGAATTGGCTTGGGTTCCTTTAGGCAGCCTCCAAACGAAAGCATCAAAGTCCGGTAAAATTAGTGAAGCGTGACCAAAATAACTTATTTAATGGCTCCAAGTTTCCTCTTTTGAAAGTAAGAAGACGGAATATCTTCCTGATCCGTCATCCTTAGCGAATTACCATTGTTAAAGTCCATATATTTCGATAAAAAATAAGTACCAGAAAAAGCATGTTTGACTTTTTCTTCTTCAAAATATTGTCAAGATCAAAAATGTTACTCTTTCAAGAATTGTGTTGCGTTACTACCGTGATTCCGTGACTGTCATTTTAACGGCTTTGTCTCTTCAAACGTACGTTATGTCACGTGCAGTCATGGAACGGATTGTCACGCAGAGTCGCCGTCTGGTAGAGCTCAGCGCTTCAAAATGGCTAAAATTGACCCAGTTTTACCTTTTTACCCCACTCTTTGATTGGAAAAAGAAATTTTCCAACGGGAAAACCTACAAGAAGTACAACAAAATGAGCCTTTGGGCTGTAAATATCTACTTTTGTGCGTTTCAAAATTGGAAGTGTTTACACAATTACTGCCGGCCTACCATGAAAATTCCTGAACTTCGATGGTGTCTTACGGAGATTACATTCAATAACCCAAGCCAATTCCCAGGTATGTTTTAAATGAATGTCTAAATGTGTGATTTAAATAGCATTAAGAGAATTTGGAGTTATACCACATGTTAAATATTGCCGTCAAAAATGGGTAACAAACTTAGGTTTTTGTTATCTTGAAAACCTATCCCTCATTTTTGAATTATTTCAGTAGGACGAGCTTCGCTATTGCCCTGAAAGTATCTTTTAGTGGAAGAAAAAGAATTTTTATGTTCATGGAAAGAGTCCAAATTTCTCCATGCGGCTTCATTTGCGAACGCGAGGAAAGTTAATGTTAGCAAATTTCAGGTTAAAAATTAGGGCAGTCTGAGACTCCGACATCGAAAACCGATCTTCTAATTTTTCTCACAAATAAAAAGCTTTCGGCAGGAACAATCTACTTTAGGTTTCTTATCTACCTAAAAGCTATCTATGAACAAAAAATGAAAGAATTTGATTTTTCAACTCTTGCCACGAAATTAAGATTTTGGTCGATTTTTCCTGACCGACGCTCTTAAATGCTAGACTAAGTGCCCATGATGTGTATTTAATTTTTTTGATTTGAGAGGGGGATTGCATTTTGAAGTAGGTCACTTATTTTGAAGGGAATGGGAGTTCTTATGTCATTCATTGTAATTTTGACTTCAAGATGACACTTGTCTTTGTTTTAAATGAATGAAAAATTCTACAACATTGAGTTAAACTAGAACATATCCTTTGGCAATAATTATACTAAAATATCTGTGTGTGAGGTTTATATTGATTCTTGGCTTCAATATTTTGTTGTAATTAAATTCACTTGCTTTCCTAGGGCGCTATCATCAGAGAAGTACATGTAGTGTCTTTAATATCCAACTCAGTGCTCAAAAAAATCCAGTCCTAACCAGTAGTTTGGGACAGCTAGTTAGATTTTCTTGCTGGGCTAGTAACTTTTAAGTTTTACTTACCCAATGGACAACAGTGTTCGCCTTGATTTTAGCTCATCAGGTACATGTACATGTGCCTGTATGGGACTGTTCATGGCCAGTGAGGCCAAAAATGCTCCAGAGGCACACCTTCCTGGGGAGGGGGAGGGGTGATAGGGGGTAGTGGAGTGAGGGACATACAGGTGTAGCCCTGCTCTCGCTGGGAAATTTAGGACCTAAGTTCTCTGAAACGTCATTCCCTCATTTCAAGACCTATTTTATGCAAATCAGCCTTTGTAATCTCTATACAACAATTTCAAACGTTGGATTCCAATAATATTACTCTGTCTTCAATGTTCTCTTTCCAAAATGCGTGGCCCATAAAAGAAAGCTGTGTATACATCATAGTTTAGTACTTTTGCACATATTCACTCATTTCCTTGATTGGATCAGATCACAACTTGTGAATTTTTTAAAAAGACAGTATTCAATTTAAGTAAACCTTTTAGCAGTTGTAGGAGGTAAGAATATTGTTGCTTCAGGCGGTAAATTTTACCAGTTACTGCCTGATAAGGAGAACACTGGGCAAGGGTCCAGGCTTATCATCCTCTGACAAAATAATTAACTAAGACAAGCAAGAGGTAGCCTCAAGCAGGCAAAATGTGATAGCTGCTTGCCCAAAGGACAAGCTGGAATTCAAGATTTTTTCGAGCCCTGCAACTGTGTGATGTTGTCAAATATGTCACTGTAAAATGATTGTAGATGTGGTGCTTTATTATATATGGCATAATTATCCGCCCTCCAGTAACAGGGTACGCACAGTCTTGAGAAGTCCTTGAATTTTAGGGGGAGTCCTTGGAAGGTCCTTAAATTTGTGTGCAAGTCCTTGAAGTGTCCTTAAACTTTCTTTTGTATCTAGTGGCCTGGAAAATGCTTGTTGGTTGTCTGCAGCAGGTATAAATCTTAGCTCAGAGAAGTTAAAGGTGATTTGCATAAAGCGTTTTTTTGTTTTGTCCAAGAAGTCACTATCAATTTAAGACAAGTGAACTGAAAAATGTAGAGGTTGGTGGAGCAAACAGTTCAAGCCTTAAAGTCCTGTTAGAATGGACTGGGAATTTGCATTTTTGTACAAACTGTGAAATTACATTCCTGAAAATCAAATGTGGTCCTTGAAAAGTCCTTAAAAATGGTTGTAATGTTTTATATGAATCCTGATTTAAGGAGGATGAAGGTAGGTGACGTGTTGGAGGGGAGCTAATTTGAAGGGAGGTGCTTAATTAATATTTTTAGCCAAAACGAGCATCTATGGTAATTACATGTACTCTTTCTTAACACGGTTAAAGCTATCATAAGAATTAACCTTCTGGCACTTGACTGAGTTTTTGCTCAATAATGCTGCAACTAGAGCTTGCTAGTTACTGGAATAATACATGTAAGCTCTAGTAGTGTGGGGAAAATATGTTTATGTTTTTGTTGTTGCTCTGTTTTTTTCTTTCAGTTATTGTATAATTTGGTATTTCATTGAAAGAGAGAGGAAAAAAAAAACAAGCAAAACAAACAAACAAGACACCATTCTAATTTATAACACGCTTGAATTATATTTTCAGGCAAGCAGAAAAGCTCAGTCACATCTTTCAAATACTCTGGAACAATTTCAAGATGAGCTTAAGAAACAACAATACTATGGAGACTACTTTGCTAGATCTGCCAGTGAGAAACTCCGTCTTTGCTGTGACAAGGGATGGTTTAGCTGTGAGGGACCTTATGATGAGGAAAACTGCTTCAAGTTACACAAAATCAACCCATATGGCAGCAAGGAAAGCAGGGTCCTGTTTAGCACTTGGAATCTGGATCATGTGTAAGTTTTCTGTCTAATTCTTTTTTTATCAGTCCTTGTTGCTTTATTGACAGTTTTCGAACCCCACATATAACACTCTGTTCGTAATTGCCCCTAGACCACTCACTGTCCCTTATTGTTACGGGCGGTCATTTTGGATTCAAATGTACTGAGTCTAGCCTGGGCATGAGTATTAAATCAAAAGGGTGGGGGACGATCAACATCGACGCCCAGCCGCTAGGGAAAAGATAATTGCGGATGCCACAAGCATAATCTCCAGATTGCTATTACGCATTCGCAGCACATATAAAGCCAATATTCGTTGAGACTACGAATAAGGACCTTAAGCATCGACAACGAAACGGACGACGACGACGCTTCGCAACCGAGGAAGGGTTTCGTGTTCTGCGGGAAAAACGAAGTTTAAGCGGTTCAGCTTCCCTGACAGACGACGACTTTTCGTATTTGTCTGTTTTAGTCTTATTGTGGCACTCAGAGACCTCCGTAATTTGCTTCTCACAAGCCATGGCGATGGTTTAATCCATGATGATGAACGTATTGTTCTTTACGGTCTTTATTCTTCGAAAAATCCCGGCTTTCGCGTAACTTTTGGTTTTGTTTGGAAGCGAAGAAATGGTCAAAGCGCTAAACTTTTAGATTTCGTTAAACTAAATTTCAAGAGGAGAAAGGATGATTTACACGCATAAAGCACAATTTTATACTTAAGTTTTAGCGAGACCGGCAAACCTCCCTGAATTTCGTCGTCAACGAAAGCTGGACGACCCATGCGCACAAGGCTCGCGCGGGAAAAATTCACTTCCGGTCAGCGTCGTCGTCCCTTTTCGTCCTCGATGCTAAAGTTCCCTAATGAATGGATTACATGGAACGTAATGTGAACACGCGTGTTTGAACACCCCATCACTCGTAATCTGAACGCCGCGCCTTGACCTGCTATCGTATGAAGCTCACACAAATCACAGCGTTGGAATGAGAGCGTCAGTTTGACCTTCGATCGAACTCGCCTGCACTCGTGCTCCCTAACCTTTGGTTATTACTAGTTATAACGATAACCAAAGTTTTGGCTTTTTTTACGAAGGGAGGGGAATACTGACCTAAAATGGTGTTTTGTCTATGTTTTTCCTCGTCATAAAAGAAGACAGAAAGAAAACTGAATCATTAACTGACTCGAATAAATGTTTGGCATCCATCTATCAACAGAAATAGATCGTCACGCTATGTCGCTTTGCTAAAACAGAGATAAAAAAAAAAAAAAAGAAGAGAGAAGAAAGTTCTTCTTTTTCCGTTTAACGCTTAGGAGCTCAGCAATTAAGAAACCTTCACGCGCGTTTTCATAAAGATGACTTGCTTATTTTTATGCACCGAGAATAACAGCGTGCACAGCCAGATCGTTTTCTTCTTTTTATGTTACATGTATCATGACACGTGCTCCAAGTGTGTCAGCTATTACACGTAAATCCGGAAAAGGGAGGATTGAACGTATCTATTCAGTATTGCAATTACGATGAGCGCTTTTTCTGCATACGCTGTGAAGTCGAGTTGTAACAAGACTGCTGATTGCCTTGACGAGTCAGGTAAACTAAGCTCAATGTCATGACTACCAACAGTAGACTAAGAATGCCTAAATAATAATCATTTTTTGATGTGAAATGAAGGAGAAGATATGACGAAGTAAAACAGTTACTCTTTACCGTGATGGGCGCGCATTAAAAAGCATAGAAAAGCAAGCTTGCATTTCTCCAAGCATGATAACCAATCTCTGGTATCTTGTATCGTCGACTGATTTACATTTAGCGCTCGCACTTTGATATCCGAGACGCGTCTTTCCTCGAGACTGAGATTTTGCTTCTTGTTTACGTGGCTTTTAGACCGGTGAGACTTGCCATTAAGTGGCTCAAAAGAGCTGAATGATAATTTCCACACTAATACTTGAATTGATCAAAACGACCACTCTTACCAAGTTGATGAGTCGTAAGGCAAAACGAACGAGGCTCCATTCGTTCTTTTTTTTTTTGGCAGCCGCATACTTTTATATGGTTCCCATGGTAACAGGTTACCCACCTCACCGAAACAATTACCATAACCTATTCGCCAATAATTGATGCCAATATTTAGATATCAACTAGTGCGGCCATTGATCAGTCCAAGTCATGATTATCAAAGTCTAAAAGGCGATTTTTTAGTAGTAATAGTTTTTTTTCAATGCGTACTGATACACGTTTCAGCCGATCACTCAAAGCTTTGTCCCATTACATGACATCACGTTTACGAGACTTGCTTTCTCGAGCCACTTGTCCTTGGAGAGTGAATTGATCTCATTACACCGGAAAAAGTTCTTGAAATTTATGGAGTGCTGTTTTTAGAAACTTAAATTTTAAGCGCTTACTCAGCGCACGTTCTATGTCCGGCAATGGATAAAGTTCAGTGATTTATACAGAATAATATATATAGAGAGAATTTACGGCTGAAAAACTAGGTTAATAAACCTTGTAATATTTACCTTCTAATCTCTCGGATAATTTATAACTCGTATTGAGTTTTGTCGAGGTGTCGAACCTGTAGAGAATGTGCTCCAGATGTAGCCCCTATTCCATTAAATATGGTACAAGTCTACCATACAAAAACAACCCATTTTGTTCGTTTTCTTTTCGTTTTTATTATTTTCCATAAACACTTTATTTAGTAAAGTGCCCGCTAAGATTTTGTTTAGTTAAGTTGCGTATGCCTACAGCTCTATTCAAGCATATCTGAGTATTTATAATGATCCATAGTGGTTGAGCTCGTGATAATTCTATAGTTACCTTTAAACACGAAATTGCTTCTTCCATTGTCACGTATCACCCCCATAATTTACAAGGAGATAGTTAACCCTATTGTGACCGGGCTTTTTCTCCCACAATATCCAGGATATTTGTTAAATAAAACTTGTATTCAGATCAAGAAAAAGAGCTGAACATTGAACAAAATGTTTTTTCAAAATGTGCCACCTCTGCTCCACTTCTATTGAAAAAGTGCATTTTGAAATAAAACTATACTTTGTATCTCATTTTAGGGCCTGTTTACACGGAGGTGGGGGACCTCAGATAGGTGAGGTAACATGTGTGGGGTCACCCCACCTATCATGTAAACGTGATCAAATCAAATGAGAGATTATATGGACAGGCGAGTTACCGTAGAATTCCGAAAATAAGCCCCGGGGCTTATATTTCTCAAGGGCCCATTTTGATGGGCTTATCTACAAAGGGAAATTTGCGTTTCAAAATCGATTGGGCTAGCCTCATAGCTGGGAATAAATCTACCATTTTGGCTTTGTTTTACTATATATTTGAAGGCAATTTTCCAAGTACAAGTCCCCAGAGGGCTTATATTTGGAGGGGCGATTTAACGGAGGGTTTTTTGCGTTACCGGTTTGAGGGGCTTATTTTCGGAATTTTACGGTACCCCACCTAAAGGGTTTACCTCACCTACTTAGGGTCCCCCATCTCCATGTAAATAGGCCCTTACCCAGCCTTAAGGTTCCCAAACTTTCAGCCTGTACATGTTTGCCATTATTGTCACTGAAGAACGTTAATTAAGGATTAAAGACTTCTAGCTGCTTCTTTGTTTTTTTTCCCAATAGATCAACAGTTAAAACATTACCACAACTCGAGAGCATATTGAATCTGACATACCGAGCGGACGTAATTAAATCGAAATAGGCTTTAAAATTAAAGGAAAATGCCAATGAATATAACAAGCTGTGTGACGATAAAACTACGAGTAAAAGTTATAAACGCTCACTTAAGTGGGAGGAAGTGTTACTTGTGTTATAACGGATGACCAATCATGCATATTCGCAGCCATTGAGCTTCCACAATTTTGTAGAGCACACAAAGGTTAATTATTAATAAGGTTTTTAATGTTTGTAAACTTTTTCAGGATTGAGAAATCGCGACAGATTTTCCCGGCGATGATTCAAGCTGCTGAAAATTGTCCTAGAGGAAACCAATTGAACTGGAAGTACTTCTTTGATCTTCTATTTACGCGGAAAAATCTTAAGCTTGTACATGTTGGTTGCCATTTTAAAGGAGAACACGAAGGCTTTGTATGTCAACCCAAGTGTTTTTACACCAAATCGAAACGCTAGAGCAAGTATAGCTTGAAACTTTTTTAATCAAATGCATGATGTAGAAAAATAGTAGTAGTACTTTGTGAGAAACATGAATCCTCGAGTACTTTCCAGGAACAGTCAATAGTTAAATTGAGTTGAATTAGTTCAGCAGTTTTTTATTTCCTGTCTTCAAAGCGCTTACAGAATAACTAAGAATGTGAGATACAGCCTCTGCGCCCGTAAACTTGATACTGATTTTGTAACCGTTTTGTATGCTTCTAGGGAGATATAAAAATGTTCACTTGAAAACGATCCTCCATTGATGAATATACTTGTCTTCTTAACTACCGTTTGTTCTTTCTCCTTACCACAAGATGTGTGTATTTACTTCGTCATTTAACGCATTACATTTTCTTTAGACTCTTTTCCTATTCCTAGGCCTTGTCAAAAACTGTGCTCACATTGTGGATGGCTCCTCCTAAAATGTTCTACAAATGGTAAAGAATTTCACTGAGCAGAACCCAATTGTGGAATTGCACACGTTTTAGGCATGCTACTGATGAACATCTATGAGTTTTTGATATTTCAAGAAAAAAAAATGCTTTCTGTCCTCTTTGAATTATTTCAAGTATCATAGTCTTTGTTCTGAAAAGAGCTTTTTACATCTAATAGAAGTTTAAGCCTGGCCAGGGTCAGTTAGATAAAACTTTCACAGGCATAATTTCCAATTATAGCTATAGCTTCACTTCTGACGGATACTGCTGAAAAATAAATGTGTTATATTGATTTAAGCCCTGGCCGTACTTTCTGCTGAACGAAATATAATTATTTGACCAATTTCCCCCCCCCCCCCCCATCGAGCCTACGTTCACCCTATTAAGTCATTGTTAAAATAAGAGATATTGGGCTTCCAGTTTCCTCGCAGTAAAGAAAGGTTCAATATTGGTTTTTGTTTATACTTGATACGTGTTGTCCTTTTTTGGTGAACTTCCTCTAAGTTTCTTGTGCTTAGTTGGTGGTTTCTGTGCCATACAATACATAAGGTCCCCTAGCTGTTATTCCATGATATAAGGGCTAACTCTCTTCCGTTGTTTCTTGATTTGCCAGTCTGTGATAAATCTTCAGATGTAGTTCAGAATGTAGTATAGTCCCTCAGAGGAATATTAACTCAGACCTTGCTTTAATGTGATAATTTAGAATAAAATGTAGACTCTGCATTAAAAAAAACCGCCTATGGGGAAAACGTAGTTTAATTTTCATTTTCAGTCAGCTTCCCTTAGCGGACACCGCGCCCAAAACGGCCTTCTACAGTTGGTCCTTGCCTTTCTTCACTCGTTTTAGTTGACTTTCTATAAGACGGACATCTCTCTAAGACGCGGACGGACACATAGAAAATGCCCGTCCCTAAGGTGTCCGCCTCAGAGGGAGTTCATCACAGTATTTTGCGGTGTTATTTGTTGTTGTTCTGGACGGGAAAGTTCATGAACCAAGCACGCATTTCCGGTCCTTGATATTGCTCAATGAGAATTGCGAGTCGGCATGCATTGCTACTACGGCGGCTATGTCAATCAGGAACTTAACCTTGTAATTCCTTCTGTATTTTAAAAACCGCAACAAAACAAAACGATTAACAAAGGAGCGAAGCCCCAACGTGTAGAATCACTAAAGCTGAAGTTCCTGATTTGGAACATAATTTGTAGGTACTCGGAGCATTCTATTACTGATTTCCGCAGACAAGTGTATTTGTAGAACTTTTAAGATGACAGGCATTTTGCAACTTAGACGTAAACTTTATTAATTAAGGTAACTTATTTCTGTGTTTTCTGGGTCTAGTGAACTTGATTAAGTTATATTTCAGTCTGTGAATATGGAAACCAATCGCAAGCACCATCGACGACAATGAATATAACATGGTAAAGTACACATCTACCTTTAAGTGAATGTATTTCAGCCGCTGACTTAAACCATAGACATGCATAACCGTGTGGACTCATGAATCTTATCGTTCCCAAACGGAGTTGTAGGGGTAAATTCTTCGATCTAGGATGACCGAAGGCCTCTGTCATGTGTGACTTTGCAAAGCTAAGCCTTGAAAAACTGACGTATCCCGATTTTAAATCTGTACGCTTATTCAAAATTCACCGAGAACAGAAGTTGTTTTTTTTCTTCGTTTGTCCATTAATAGTTCAAAACAAGTAAGAAACATTTTATATGCGTTAATTTCTCTTATAGAAAATGACGTCTGCCCGCGGAAGTCGGTCTCTTTTTTTGCGAAACTTGTGTCTATGACGTTATTGTGCGTGGTGATAGAGAACAGCAGAAGTGTTAATGAATTTAAATAAGACGAAACTTCCGAACAAGACAGCTGGTTTTGCGCCCAAAATATGAAAAACGCCTTTTTAATGATAACCTGTGTAACAGTTAGAGTCTTGATCGCGCTCCACAAAATCCTTAGATGTCCAATACTTGTTATCCAATATGAAATACCTTGAAGTTCGCCCAACATTATTTAATTAAATCAATGAAAAACACCCAGGAAAAAGTTTGGTTCTTTTAATAACGTCAAACTGCTTTAAGGCGTGACTGCTAAACAATTAAGCTTGATTGGACAATCCAGTGTAAAATATACAATAAACACGGTTAGGTGTTTTCTGGAAACTCACTTTTATTGGATTTAGTTTGAAAACAAATTTTGGAAGAGAATCAAACGACCCATCAAGCTGAGCTTTTTCAAGGTAGGAATTTCGTTTTAATGTATCTGTAATAGTAAAGTGAGAATTTTCATTCGCTTTCAATTGCTCGGGGGTAAACACGTTCTTGTTAGTATAACCCTCAACTAGTATTGACTATTAGATTAACCTAAAGAAGAACGCGAAATGTTGTCGCACCACCAGTATAGCTTTGGAAAATGCCAACCACTTCAGATTCTTCATTAATTGGTCAATTGTTTATTTATTGTTACTTTGTCTAAAAGTTTCTTTATTATCAATAGTCTTTAAATCACGGATTGTATTATAGAAAGCTTACGTCACATTGCTCCTTATTTCGATAAAAAAAATGATAAAAGTAAAAATCACCAAAGAACGCGGTGTTGATATAGGGAAGCTGGGGTCTACAGCATGCTCTTCGATTTAACCTTAGTTGTTAAATTTGTTTCTTTGTTTCGTTGTTGATGTTCTTATAAGAAAATTTGTTTATACGGTCGAACCTCTCCACAACCGCCACCGTGTGGAAAGAAGAAAGTGGCCGTTGTGGAGAGGAGGCCGTTATGGGGAGGTAGTTGCTTTTTAGGGAGTACAACATGTTTATTGTGCTTATTGCATGCTTACTACATCTCGTAGTGGTAATACATTCATATGTTATGATTCAGGATATAGAGATAAAATGCACAAAAAACATTAACAATGTTTTGAATCAAAATGTTAACGTGACAAAACGAGACGGTTCGCAACATTTGCCATCAGATCGTAGACAATTTATACTTACTTCAGCAGTAAATGGAAATGTTTAAATGTTTAAATGGAACACAATCAAAATACGATTGACGCGATTAACCGTCAACGCAAATTACCGATCAAATTTCATGACCATTCTTGACTTTTTCATCAGTGGCTGGAAAAACCGGCTTTTGTCGAGAGATTATTTTGGCAGGTTGGGGACACGCTTTAGTCGCCTTTGCCGTTGAGGAGAGGTGGCCCTTTTAGAGAGGTTTAAAAAGGAGTCACCTACCCCTCCCCTAACCCAACATTTTGCCCTAAGTGAGAAGTAAGTGTTAATGTTGACTTAGGGGAGGGGTAGGTGGGCAGTTTCCCAGAAACCTAAATTCATCCAAAGAGTCGATGTATGGACTGTCCGCCGGGACAAAAAAAAAGTGGCCGTTGTAGAGAGGTAGCCGTTAGTGGACGCTTGACTGTACTTACGCTGTGTGCATATTGAGTATTAAGCTCTTCAGAAGTTTGTAGGTTTGAACAACTCTTACGCTAATCCTTTAAAACGAAGATTTTTTTAATAGCTGTTGCTGCTTGATAAAACTATCTGATTGTCAATATATTAATATTGCTTTCAGCCTGCTTTTTCTCACTTTAAGTGACTTTCTTTTGGTAAAAGAAATCACAACATTGGGCAAGCAATCTGGAACAGTTTCAGTTTCGCTCAGGGACAAAACTAGTGACGCTTCTTGCCAAGGTTTCTTTTATTTTACATGTTACAAGTTTTGTCTGTGGTTAGAACTTTTGTAAATAATAACCTTAAAAACAGAAAAAGTAGATCAATCGATCTTTAAGAATAAATAGAGATTAAATCAAAATTGGTAAATAGTAGAACTAATAATTGTGTCCATTATGACTCAGTGACTTTGTTGCCGTTAGCCCTTCAGTATTGGACGATCGTTTGGGTGTATAATATTTATCTTTCTAAAAAATCGAACCAACCAATATCGAGCAATACTCAATCAGAAACCTGTTGACCCAAACCGCTCCCTTTACATCATTACCACGCGTACGACCCCTCACTCCTCCGTCACGATCTTCCTGCCCGACAGAATATTAGCGAGTGATTTTTCTTAAGTTCTAGTTTAGGCCGATTCGCGTGAAATTGAAACTCGCCATGTTGAAACCACTGTTACTGGACATCAAAATTTACTTGCAAGTCCACTCTCTTAAAAACGCAACCCTTCTAGTGAAAGTACATAACAGATTTGACATTTGCAGAAGAACAATACTGAACATGTAGAACACAAAATTAAAAAGGCAGAGTTGAGTTTGTTTTGCTGAATACAAAGAGTAACAGCTGATTTCTTCCTCTGCGGCGTGTATTTCCTCGGTTATTTTTTCAGATTAAGGTATAAGACTTAATCTAAACCACGAGGTTTGAGGTAATCTGGAATATTTCCGGTTTGAAAGTTAAAAACTGAATAAAACTTTCGTCCATCTGATAACGAACGTGAATGGAACAGTGATACTTAACGGTACTGAAGGTTATCCCGGAATATGTCAAGTAAGTGGGTTCGAAATCGTAGCTGTAAGCAAGGTATTTCAAACACCCGGGGGTCAGAGAGAAACTGCAATATTATATGCGGAAGAAAATGTAGATATTAGACGATATGATTTAGCGGAATTTCATTCCTGTCCTTTTATGTTGAGACAAGGTAAAGTCGTTTGAGACCATTTTAAGTTGAAATTTTCGGAACTCAGTATCTAGTAGCAAAACTTAAATGTAGAATAGTAATTGAATTTCATAGAGTAGGTTGTTTTTGTGCTTTAAATTAATTATTTGCTGCAGGTCAAGGTATCTTAGGTCAAGGCAACGCTATTTAAAAATTTTACACAGGTAATTCAATAAACTTGCGTGTGTTCTAATTTTGAAGTTGAAGATTGTTTGTCAGTCATCAAACACTGCCTTTTGCACGAAATTGATTGCTCTCGTTAGTCCCCAACTTGGAAATGATCGTTTTAAACCGCACGCAAGCAAA
This sequence comes from Porites rus, assembly GCA_964035705.1. Taxonomy (NCBI): domain Eukaryota; kingdom Metazoa; phylum Cnidaria; class Anthozoa; order Scleractinia; family Poritidae; genus Porites; species Porites rus. The sequence goes on from OZ037992.1 coordinate 1,232,018, forward strand.
CCATGGGCGCAACTGTATTTGCTGTGTCTGCTTAAACGTAATCTATAAACCACGTGGATTTATTAAACTCTTGCCTTGTTATTTTGTAGATCAAAAAATGTTCAAGAAAGGAATTTCAAACGGATTCAAACTAGTCTTATATTTTAATTTAGTTGTAGCGACACTGTTTGGACAGACGGCGAGCGACCAGATTCCTTCATTATGGCGACCAGTCGTCATAATGCAATTACAAGTCAACTCTTAAACACATTTGAATGGCATTTACAGAAGCATTACAGAATATTAGTGAGTGATGTTTCTTAAGTTCTAGTTTAGGCCGATTCGCGTGAAATTGAAACTCGGCATGTTGAAACCACCGTTGCTGGGCATCAAGATTTTACGTGCAAGTCCACTCTCTTAAAAAAAGCCACCCTTCTAGTGAAAGTACATAACGGATTAGACCTCCTGTGGAGAGGAAGTGCATAAGAACAATCCTGAACATGTAGAACACAAAATAAAAAAGTCAGAGTTGAGTTTAGTTTTGCTGAACACAAAGAGTAACAACTGATTTCTTCCTCTGCGGCGTGTATTTACTCAGTTATTTTTTCAGATTAAGGTGTAAGATAGAAGTTATATGTGGTAGTTGCAAGACTTAATCTAAACCACGAGGTTTGAGATAATCTGGAATATTTCCGGTTTGAAAGTTAAAAACTGAATAAAACTTTCTTCCATCTGATAACGGGTGTAAATGGAACAGTGATACTTAACGGTACTGAAGGTTATCCCGTAATATGTCAAGTAAGTGGGTTCGAAATCGTAGCTGTAAACAAGGTATTTCAAACACCCGAGGGTCAGAGAGAAACTGCAATATTATATGCGGAAGAAAATGTAGATATTAGACGATATGATTTAGCGGAATTTCATTCCCGTCCTTACTATCTTGAGACAAGGTAAAGTCGTTTGAGACCAGTTTAAGGTGAAATTTTGGAAACTCAGGATCTCGATCTAGTAGCAAAACTTAATGTAGAAAAGTAATTGAATTTCATAGAGTAGGTTTTTTTTGTGCTTTAAATAACTTATTTGATGCAGGTCAAGGTACCTTAGGTCAAGGCAACGCTATTTAAAAATTTTAAACAGGTAATTCAATAAACTTGCGTGTGTTCTAATTTTGAAGTGGAAGATTGTTTGTCAGTCATCAAGCACTGCCTTTTGCACGAAATTGATTGCTCTCGTTATTCCCCAACAAGGAAATGATCGTTTTACTCTGCACGCAAGCTGACCATGGGCGCGGGCCCTGTATTTGCTGTGTCTGCATCAGTTAAACGTAATCTATAAACCACGTGGATTTATTAAAGTCTTGGCTTGTTATTTTGTAAATCAAAAACTTGTTCAAGAAAGGAATTTCAAACGGATTCAAACTAGTCTTATATTTTAATTTAGTTGTAGCGACACTGTTTGGACAGACGGCGAGCGACCAGATTCCTTCATTATGGCGACCAGTCGTCAAAATGCAATTACAAGTCAACTCTTAAACACATTTGTATGGTATTTACAGAAGCATTACAGAAATACATGTATAGATGATTGCAAAAACACTACATGTAAACGCATGATGCATTTTTACATTTTACAGAAGCTACCTAGAAAACATATTTGCAGTTTTCTCCTCATTTTAATTGTGTTATCGTTAACATCAGAAAACAGTTATTTCTAACGCATAAAAAGGCCTCGACGTCTGACAATCAGCTGAAGTGTGAACGGCCATGATTTGGAAACAGCAGCAATCAGAAAAACTACGCTAGGTTCCAAAGTTGATCTCTTTTTTATGTGTTTTTCATCTGAGCGAAAGATCTACACAAAAGGGCGGGAAAACAAAGCCATAGCTTTAAAAATCAAGATGTTAGCAGTTGTGGGCACTTCTTCTTAAACCAAAGCAACTGTATTGTGCAGCGTTTGTTAATATAGTTACGAATGTTAAACTAATTTTGGCGTGCAGATGTAGTGAAGAATTTTGAACATGCACCTAGTCATGTTAATGGCCTGTAAACCAAACGAGATCATTAGAACAGTGTGAAAAACAGATGCCATCCCGAAGACAAGTTAATACAGTTTGCTAGGGATCATAGCTGCGGTTAAGTGCGCAGGTTAGTTTGGTGGAGCCATACACGCAACCGGATTGCCCCAAAAAGAAGAGGTGAAGAACCATCCGTTTTGTAAGAGAACAGCTTAGGTTCTAAGGTTAGTTTAAAGCTTATTCTACAAGTTAATGTTTGTTTTACCAAAGAATAACACGCGGAAAGGTCAAAGGAAGTTTGTTCTTGATTTTCTTGATACAAAGATACAAAAGTACAGTTGTTTCCTGAAATGGCTGATGGTAATGACTGTTATTTTAAAACTTCCTTTGCTAATGACTGAAATAGAAAACACTTTCAACTGCAGAAGGTCTGAAAATAATCTTTTGCTTTAAAGCCGCGTTTTTTGGCGCGGGAATGTCCGCAAAATGAAAAATACAATAACATGGTTACAGTATAAGGGAAAATACATAAAGCTACCTTGTTATCCAAGTACGTTTTGTAGTGGAAAAAAAGTGTGTTGTCTGAACGGAAACGAGACGGTCTTGTTAAGAAACTCATTTTGTGTAATTTGTAAAAACAAAACTGAAATAAATAAAACTGCAGAGGCCCGTCTGACGGGGCGACTAAGAGGGGATCTTTCGGAAAGGGTAGATCTTTTAATTAGCTTTAGTTCAAGTTCTGGTCAGCAAAACGAGAATAATCTTAATAAGATTAAGTCTACAATTTGACAAATTCATTGCTAATATAGAAGTTTAAAGTGCTATTATTTTGCTAACCATGATAAGGTCGATTCAGCCGTAAAGAATTCGAGATTATTTAGAGAGTCTAGCGAAGTGAATTACCCTCAGTAATAGTTACTTTTTAGTTCTTCTTCTTTGTTTTGTTTAGTTTTCTTTAAAGAAAGAACTTTTCGACCGCAGGAACCTGTGCCAAAATAAAGAGAAAAGTCTCCAGAGTCGGCTTAAAACCCGGAGCATTCCGGATACTCCTGATAGAAATCAGACATTTATTGAAAGTAAAAATGGCCATAGGTGCATTTTGCTCAGTAACAAGTTTTTTCGCCGTCTTTGCAGTTTATGTCGTTGATGTGACCATACAAAAGTGGTGTTTTATAACAACGAATGTTTCGTACACTTTCATCAGCTTTGCTAACCTTGAAAACCTTTAGGATATACTTAGAATTTTTGCAGAAACTGTCTATAAACTGATAATTTCAAGGATGCGGTTTAAGAGTACTTTACGCTGTATCAATTTCCTGCACCATACGACATAAGGTTGAATTATTTGAACAGATATTTTTTGAAGCTGCAAATTAGCGTCGTAGAGTTTATTCACTGAGACAAGCTCGATTCTCGCTTCCATAAGCTGCCGCAGATCATTCAAACAAAGCTATCAATAGTTCTTAATCTTTCTCGTATTTAAACTCGATTACAAACACGAAAGGAATAATGCCCACAAGTATCACACCGATATCGATGTGAAGATGATAGTTAAGAGCATCTATCAGGCACAAGCTCACTGAAGTTATTTCAATATTTTAGCGGATTACGTTTTTGAATAAGCCGTCGTAATCTGTACTTGAGGACCACTGTGAGTCAAGTTTTTTTGAAAACGTTTTCGTTTTGCTTGCGACTAGTTGACTGCTGAACTGTGCAAAAGGGAAAATCAATGTTTAATGGTTTTGAAAACAATATGAGTATTAACAAACTTCGAAACAATATGATTCCTGTCTCCTAAATATTATTACCGTTGAACCTGTCTACAACGGCCACCTTGGGGACAGAAGAAAGTGGCCATTGTTGAGAGGTGGCCGTTGTAGAGAGGTTGAAACGAGACTGAATGTATGGATTGTCCGCCAAGAGGTGGCTGTTGTGGAAAGGAGCCGTTAGAGGAGCTTCGAGTGTAGTCCAATAAAATTCTGAAAATCCGGCTTACCGGAAGTGTCAAGTCATCATACGCTCAACTAATCCACCCCATTAGCTCTAGGTAACGTTCAACGATTTCGCAGTTTACTTTGTGTTCATTCTTAAAATCTAGCATTTTCTTTTATTAAGAAAAAAGAACGCTCTTAAGCCCTCCTCAGAGCCCTTCTTATCATTCGGTGTGTCGTGTCTTGGATGATTAACGATGAAAAATAATGCACTTTTTTCACATACAGTTAACTCTACAAGACGGACACCTTTGAGACCAGCACACGCTGTCCGTCTTAGACAGATGTCCGTCTTATAGAGAGTCAAATAGAGGGAGCTAAGAAAGGCAGGGACCAACTCTAGGTGTCCGTTTTACAGAGGTGTCCGTCTTAAAGAGGTGTCCGTTAAGAGAGAGTAGACTGTAATTTGATAGTTTGGTATTTATATAACATAACTGCGGTGAAAGGAGAGTTGCGTTTGCACGATCTTGTTGTCTATTTGTTTGTTTGTTGTTTCTTTTTGGTTGCACAGCTTTATAGTTTATCGAGGCGGTTGGTTATTAGGTCGTCAATATTTGGCAAGAATTTGTTGATATGATCATATTGGTCTTATGATTAGTCACTGCTAAGCTAGGAAATTGACGAGTCAAGCTTAATTTATTTAAGTAGTTATTAAAACAAATAACGAGATAGGATTAATGTAACTTCCTCAGATCCCCCGCCACGATTCCGTCAGTGTAAATAATGCATTGTTCTTCGTACCAGTCTTATATTCCTTTCCTTAAAAGAGCAACTTGTAAAAAATTCCAATCTCCTTTTGTTGTCATGTGACTTTTGGAGTGTCTTAGAATCATGTTTTTGGCGAATCTCCAAACGTGGACACATTCAAATTGACCAATCTGATTTCGAAGTGACTAGATGTAATTAAAGCCAAGCGCGGGAAAGTTTAAATGTCCATTATATTTGATTTACTTTTGACTGGCTAAATTAGTAAACTAAAAGTGGCGCGAAGTTTTCAGCCAATCAAAAAGGAAAGTAATGTAAGCCCTACGTAGTCAAGGAATTACTATCGACACACACAAAAAAATCAGCTTGAAGAGGAGCTTTCTCAAGCTTCTTCCATAGGTACGATCAAAAATATTATTTACACTTAGCGAAAGTTCACGGACCATGATTTCAGCGACTTTTTGTCGCAAAATGTCGGCGAAATTCCGGTAAACTTTCGGGAGAACAGTTGACGAAATTCGGCGAATTTTCTATCAACACGAATACTATATATACTGTATATTTGTTACATTTATATCGCACTCTGTACAATTACAATTAGACGTGACGTAAACCAGAGAACCTTATGAATTTCATTCAATAGTGTTGCTTATGTGGCTTATACTTCAGTACATGCAAACTGTAATTACTAGCTTTAATCACCGCTTAAAGAACCAACGAGTTGATGTAACGTTCAAGGCAGGAAACGTGCTTCAGCAATAACAGTGTAAAATTTAAATGTGATTATTTACCATTTTTTTTCCCGTCCTGTACTTGAACATTTCGAGATGCGGTCAAGGTTTTCAGTTAAGTGCTATTCTCAAAAGGTTCACCAAGAGAATATGCATATATGGCAAGCACGCGGCTTGGTGTAAATGAATTATATCAAGTAGAGGGCAATAGAGCAGCAAATCCGCTTTTTATGTGTTCTATTTAAGTCAAGTAGTCGGTTTTGTTTGAAGAGTATTAAGCTGTCTAAAGGTTAGCTGCACTGTATAGAGCATAGAGGCGTGCTTCACTTCTTATCATACGTTCGATAAAGGATGAAAAAGCACCATTTTCTTCAAAGCACTGACCGTTTTTGCAGCCCTAAGATTCCTAGTGAATTCTTGGACGAAAGGCAATCGAAGTTTTATCGACTCTTGGCGTTTTTCCTAAGGCACACTTACAGACCAAAGAAAAGACTGCCGAAGGCATTTTCGTGTCGCAGTCCGTTTTGTACTTGACATACAAGGCCGGTCACAACTGTAACAAGTTCAAGTACATGCATGTGCGTGCATGTACTTTGTAACAAACGTGGACACTTCTTGATATTTCCGTCCTTGGAAGTCGCCTGACATCTCCAAATTAAGCGACAGTGTCTCGCTGGCTAATCATATTGTCGATGTTCCTGCTGGTATATTATGTTATTTTGAGTGTGCCAAGTATCTTTCTACTGCGAAGATTAACAGCGACGAAGCCGTGCAAAATGAATTCATGTTATGAATTATACTTACAAAAAAAGGATTTGTCAAAGAAGTAATTCTTTTATTTTGTTCTGTCAAGAAAATAGATTCGATGAACGTAAGCCAGTTTTGTCGTCAAAAACCCCCCTAATTTTACTGATCCGAAGAACCTGTTAGGTGTCGCTTCGCAGAATCTTTTAATCCAATTTAGACAATTTAGCTGCTGTTTTAGTAGAAATTAAGTGAACGAAGCGAGGAATACTTAACCTAATTTGGTTATTATTAGTAGTATTTTTTTGTGTGTGGGAGATTGTCTATTTATATAACAAGCCATCTGATTATACCTCTGTAATAACAAATGCTATTGAAGCGTAATCTTTATAATGAAGAAAGATGTCTGCTTTGTCACAAGAACGCCCAATATAACAGATAACAGTAACAAAAACTGAATTGAACCAAACAAGCAAAGATAAAAAAAAAAATCAACAAACCGAACCGTAACCAAACTATACAATACCTCAAATTCTGAAGGAGATTCAGTACTTTTTGCGAGTACGTTAGATGTCCTTCCGTAGTATAAGCTGGAGAAAGACTACTACTATCATCGCGGATAGATACGATTATTAATTATAAGTAGTGCTTTAAGAAAACCCAATTAAACCTCGTTTGGTATGAGTGGTTGTAGCCTCTGCGAGGATAAAAACATGGCGACGGATACGCAATTTCTTTAGTATCTTTTCATGCAAGTTGCGTTGACCGCCGGAGATTGTTGTCTAGCATTTTTGAGGAGATCAGTACTCTTAGAAATAAAAAAAAATTATACCTCCCCGATGAAGCCAAATCAAAATATTTAAGTAGTCAGGAAATTATTAAGGGTTAGCAAAGGTCGCAGCTGAAAGACGCGTATGAATTCTCTGATCTTGATAACACCGCATAGTTAAAATCCATGTGATTCCTTGTTGCTTATCACAAAAAGAAGGGGGGAGGGGGGAGGGGAGAACCTACCTTAACGAAACACATTATTCTCATTCCGAGGTCTCAGATGCTGTTATTTGGTATTGCTTTCCTGTTTTCTCATTTTATGTTAGCTTTGGAATGTTAACTTGTGTTTGTTTTTTTTTTTTCTGAGGATAAGTTATCAGATATTTCCGCTCTTTAAATTGCTGCACACGAAAAAAAAAATCAGTGTTTCGTTTTAATCGCATTTAGCAGCCTTGTCAGGAGCCTATTACCCATACGCTCCTGGCCTTACGTATTTTACATGTCTTGGAACCGTGCAAGCTTGCATGTTAGGGGTAGCACGGGGGCGGATCATGCCCCGCAGCCGCCGACCACGCCCTTATCCCGGATTTCAGTAAAACGTCTCAACGCACAATAAGAGAAAATTGACTGCACTCTTCTTCCCAGTTCCGGCTCTCTCAGACGTTTTGGCGTCCGATTTAAACTAATGAGGAGCCCGTTTCACTGATTTATGTGCTGTTGAGAGTTATTAGATATCAAGCACTAAATTTCAACGCTTTGATCTGGACGTTATTCAGAAAACGAGCTCTACACGCACTTTGTTGGATTGACTTAGATGTATGCGGTGCAATATTGCACATAAATACAAGAAACTTTTATCATGATGAAATTGAGTCAGTTGAAAATCTCTTTACTTATACTGTCTTCTTTATGCTTTTCACTCTTATCTACATTTGATCGCCAAAGATAAGCAGCACATAGGTGATTAAGATACCGACCATATGAAGTAATCCTGGATTGGAATTTACAGGTGGAGTGCAGACGCAAGGGTATTCGAAGTCATGAAGGAATATCGTGGTAGTTAACCACAGTTTTCTTTTTGGATCTCTTGAGATACGCAAAAAACAAAAGCTTGGTACCCTGGTGTCAAATGTTAGAAGGACAAAACGTGAAGTCAAATAGTTAGAAACAATCAAGGCTTGTATGTATGGTGGAGGTTAATTCGAAAAGCTTTATATGTACTTTACTGACCACTAATTTTCCTAATACTATTACTCTCTATAAGCTATTTACAAGCCTTGCGTTTTCTAATCCCTGGTCGGCAGCGCCTATTCACCATGATAGACATGCTTATGTAACTGTTCTTATTTAGAAAAAAAGGTTGGAATACCCTTCTGGTAAACTGAGTTATTTCCCCCAAAGGCCCTCCAACTGCTTTCGTGCACGTAGGTCGTCGCAATAAAAAAAATGGGCGTTCATTTATTAGTTTGGAAGGCTCGTTTCTCCGCCCCCGCAAACAGGATGACGCCCATAAAAAGAAACGTCACATACACGTCTCGCTTTTCCAATTTCCGTGTTACATTGCCACGTGCCACGTAATATTGAATAAAATTGAATTGAACGATTCTAGAGCAATCAAGTCATGTATTGCTAAATATTGTAGATTACAAGGTGATGAGGGAATTATAGTTCACCAGGTTTGATTTCCTAAGGGGCCGTTCCCCCTGATATCAAAGCATATGACTTCTTACCTCGTAAAAGTTTGGATTAAGCCTTATTTCGATCTCGGGTTTATCCTTTCTTCCTTTCATCGCTTTGTTTCAGGGTATCAGTGCTAAAGAATAAGATTCGGGGCTCTAGGCATAGAACCAAAGCGATACAACTTGTCCGCAAACTCTTACTTCCCATGGAGAATGTTTCTCGTCAATTTTTTCTCCTTTTTCTGCCGGCTTTCTGAGAAAATGAGAGGCTATTCCGAAATGGTGACGAGATGATGTACATACCCGTTACTAATCAGTTACAGGATCAATATGTAGCACTCGTTAACAATTACTTATCACCCACGTATCCCGTTTTGCTAAAATCATTCAGCGATGAATAGACTTTAAGGTTGCTTGCTTGCTTTGTTCGCTTGCTGACCCCTTCCGACCACGTTTTGGTCCTTCTTGCTACTGACCTGATTTTGTTGGGGAACGACATAGAAGTCTTCTCTCTTAGTTGATAGACTGGAGCTTACTTCTTTTATTCAGGCTTAGTGAAAAAAGGTTCCAGAGAGATGATTTAAATTAAAAAACGGGGCTCTTTCCCAGAGTGTGACGGCATATTTTAAGTCATAGTGCAGTAATACTTGTGAAAAACAAAAGAACTTTCAGATACGCTAGGTTATGGCCAAACACTCCTGTCTTTATGGGCGACACTCTCGCCAGTATAACTTCAAGCTGCGTGTGTTGGCTGGATCCCGGCCATATTTTTTAATGGAAAATAGCCAATACGCCAAAATAAAATAAATATTTCCGAGTTCCTGTGTGTTCAAAGAGATATTTTAACAGTAGGTTATAAGCTCACTTGCGGGTCATTGTAAGGAAAACTATGGGCAACCAAGTGGCAAAGTGGCAAGTAAACTTATCACATTTCATTATCCAACTTGTGTTAATTCAGCTTCTTTCATAATTTTCCTCGTTTTTCCTTTTTAATAAGAAGATAAGGACCTTTAAAACCTTTTTCATGTGCCAACAAGCAGGCTTAACGCCTGCTGCGTTTATTTTGTTTAAGCCTATAAGCCGGAAACCTTAAGCTTCGTTTTAATTTGTTTTTAAGACGAAAAAATATGGCTTTTATTTAAATAAATACGCCAATCCTTCTCCTGGCTCTTATGCTGAAGATTAAATATCATGTTTATTGACTAAAGCACTATCAAATTATAGTATCATGCTTAGTTTAACAGAATATTGAAATTCACTTTATAACTCAATTGGATTCATGTTTGTTTTAGACTGGTGGACAGTTGAATAGAACTCCTACCGCGAACTCAGCTACTAAAGCAAAGGAATGTACAACATAGTATAACTCATACAAGCATCAATCTAGATTAGCCTTTTCTTGTTTAATGTGCAGCAAAAAACAATAAACAAACAAACAAAAGTGAAAGCAGTTCAATATAACTAACTGTAGCTTCTTTCTACAAGCCGCGCACCGAGCTGCCAAAAAACCTGATATTTTAACTTATCCATTCGCTTTGAACAAATTTCTCCACCTTGCAACACTTCTACCTTGCTGTAAATCGAAGGCACAGAAGAAGAATACGGAACGAAAAAAAGATTAACACAGTTGTAAATTTTCGTTGAGGGCCCACCGTGAAATATATTCGTGATGGGAGGATGTCAGTGGCATAGGTTGGAGGATATTTTCGCCATGGGAAATGGCCAAACCTATTTCCTATATTCACTAAAAAAGCTCTTGATCTTATTGATTAACTTGCTATCGAACCAAGCTCGCTGATAAGTCACGATGCATGGTGAGATTTGTTTGTTTATTGGATTTCTCCCCCTTTCCGTTGAAGTTTCAGCAGCTGATAAAGAACAGATATAAACGCTCGTCTGCGGAGTGTCAGACAAAACCTTCAGAAACCATTCACGCAAGCAGACTTAGTCACCTCCATCCAACTGGAGAGCTACTGTCACGAGAAGGATTAACTGGTCTCTAAACTGACGCAAGTGAAAACGTGGGAAGGGACTGCAATCCTTAAAGTCTGGTAAATTGTTTTTTTTTTCTTTATTGTTTTCTTGGCCGGACCTTTCATGTAGAATATGGAATCTATAGTTTTTATACAACGAGTACAGAAGCGACTTGACTTGACGGTTCTATAGACGGTACTATCGGCTGTAAAGCGTGCTTGTTTTCAAACGTGGGATAATCCGTTTTTAGCTGCGGGAAACTCTTCATTTGAAGAGGTGCCAGAAGAGTGTATATACTTTTGAATTAAGCACGCGATTTGGTTCCACAACGATGGTGATCCAGGCTTTTCGGCACCGCACGGCGAAGCTCGCTCCTTCGTGACACCTTCGTGCGAGTCTCACTTGAAAATACCTCGCGCGTTCGAGCACTGCCCAAAAGTTAACAAATTTGCTCTTATGTTCCTAATAACGGAAGTACAATAATGAAAAGTTTTGGCAAGCTGATCAATGATCCATCGTCTCGGAATTCCATGAAGGAGTCTTGCTGAATCTCTGCTATAAGTTAGCAACTTTTTTTCCATCAGTAAAATGAGATGTTGCTCTAAATCTTGAAGCTTTTAAACCTGTTGTGTTTGTCTGACTCCCGCACATTATTCCCCTTTTTTACCAGTTTGATACGTCATATATAGAGCCAAGTTCAGCAAAGTCATATTACAAACGTACCTGATCACAAATGAAAAAAAAAAATCAATCCCTGAGTTGTTTTGGGAAAACTTTCGGTATTCCTCTTTCGGGCTATCAGATAAGGGAGACAACAGCAATTTTTTTTCTTGATATCGCAATAATGGTTGAGATTATGGTTCTTGTCAAAAAATCGTTAAAATACGATTCCAGTAACTGCCCAAGGCTATTCCTTTTTTACTTTCATATGTTTGGGTGATGACATACTACCCTCCTATTTACGTCGCTGATAATATATAGTTCCGATCTTTAATACAAATCTTCTTATTTATTCCGCTAATGCATTTGGTACTGAATCCTAATGGGCTAGTTCTGGCTCATCAGTTTGTGTGCTTCAGTCCATCTTGCATGTGTAGTGTGAAAAACAAAGAAAACGCAAAGTGCGACAAAATATTAGGATAAGAAACTTTATAAGCGGAGTTGTAACTTCATTAACTTATGACTCCCCCACGGAGCTACCATTGTTGATGGAATGGTTTTGATGTGTTTTGATAATCTCACGAAACGCTGCCATGTTTTCATCTCCTTTCATCGTACTGTTGTTTGTGTGTTTGTATTTTTCTTTCTTGACAAATATCAATAAACTAACATCATCTCAAACAATGTGTTCCTGCCCCTGTTGTCATAGCTTTGGGCTTTAACGTTTCCCTCCGCCTAAAGTGCGTTCTCTGGATGACTGTAAATTTATTTTTATCTGTTCAACAGGATATAGTATAGCCTGCGTGGCAGGCGTTTGAAAGAAAGGGAAAGGGAATTTTAGGCGCGAGAGCAACGCGTTTCGTGTTTCTCTCAACTCCCTTTCCCTTTCCTTCCGAACGCCTGCCACGCAGGCTATCTGTTATTGATCTGAACCATCGCCTTGAACTATGCACTAGCAATTAACTATATACACAACTCTGCCCCAATTGAAAAGGAAAATTGCTATCATTGCCTCAGTATTAAGTTGCTATTGTATTTTGTTTTAAGTGTATATCATATCAAGCTGCGTATATGATACTCTTTTAACATCAAAGCACTCCGGAGACCTTTAAACACCGCTAACGTACATTTAATTGTAAGTTTTCATTCCATGCTCCGGCTAGGGTCACGCTCAAAACAACGTTCTCGATCGCCCGAGAAAATTCCCTCCAAACTTTGAGCTGGCATTTCAAAAATAATTATGGCTTGTACTTCACACCTTGTGCTGAGTTTGATCTTACCTATGACTGAACCACTCCTGTTCTGGTTAGTTTTAAAGAAGAGGAGAACCTGGTCGTATATGATAAATTAGATGTAGTTATCTCCTGTTTATTTGTCTTGTAAAAAATATCAAGAGATTAAAAAATTGATCACTAATTCCTGTATCGTAATACAATCGAATGAATATGTGGGGCTACTGCCAGCTCAAAAACTAACGTTGGGAGACATGTCGATACGTTGAACGGATAAAGAACTCCCCTGATCATTCCTGAGAAGCACTCACTACTTATCTCGTCAGCTGCGAAGACAAATCTTATCTTCGTTGAAGCTGAAATTGGAGGAACACGCTAAAGCGTTATCATTTCTTGGCGACTGAAATCAGTGAAACACAGATGCGTACAACTAGTGAATACTATATTACGTCCCATTTCCATGTTTTCTGCTCGTCGTTTCACCCATACTTACCTCAAATTTCAAATATAGTCAAGCGTAATTCAGCTGTATAACTCTAGGTTATGAGCCGCTAACAGTTGGGTTACAAGAGCTCTTCAAACAACCTCATATTTGAAAACTGACTTTAAAACATGTTGTTTTATTGTCGCCGTTTTGAACCAGGTTTGACGCATTCCTAGCACAGGAGAAGTCTTTATGTTACTGAGAAAACAAAATTAGTATAAAGTGTCAGCTAAATGGTGACTATTTAAAAAGAAAAAAAGAAGCTTATAACGTTATTTCAGCGTCAAGAAGTTTTAGGTTGCTTTTTGTATCCTTTCTTAACGTCCTGGTTACCGTCATTCGTTACCCCAAAAGGTCATTATTTCCTCGCTTCGAAAGATAGGGCTCTATTTAACTGCTATTTTGCGAATGCTACAATTAACGGATAAACCTCGATTTATCGTTTTTTTAAATTATTATTTTTTTTATTGCGTGAATGTTAACCTGAGTGAAGCAATCCGAGCAGAAATGTCAGACGTGGTTTTAAGTTCGATGCTTCGCTCAAAAATGTAAAGCTCACGTAACGTTTGACAGATTCTATATATATGGTCGCACAGTAAAATAAAAGGAGGAGTGTTTTACATAGCTTGAAACACTTAGGATCGCAGCTGAGCAGTTTAAGCTTTTTCCCGATTTGTCGTTAGCATGACCAACAAATCGTAAGGTTTACTGACCACTTTAGAATAGGAATTTAAGGGAAAATTCAGTCCCGATTACTTCAGATTGAAATACAAGGAGTTTTCTTCATATTTCCTTTGTGTCGGTATGACTTAAGTTTTAATATCACGCCATTAATTGCTGAGTCTCTTAGTCTTCTTTCTCGACGAAGCCTTGCATCGAGTAACACAAGTTCCACTTGCTTCTTTGTTTCACTGAAATCGTTTTTGGTGTTTTTGTTGTTTTCATTTCTTAAGTCAGCTTTATAAAGCTCTACTATTGTTTCTCGCTGTTGCTGTTTTGGTTTAAAACTCACCTTTTTGCTTGAATGTGATCCTCGTGAAAGTAAACCGATTCTTTCATAATCTGACACATTCGCTAGCTATTTTGACACACAACATTGCTGAGAAAAGCAAAAGACGAATTTTACTTCAACTTTGATAAGCTTTTACGCAAAATATTTGGAAAAAGAATGACCAGTGTGGGCATGAGTTTTTTTTCGATTCTTTTAACCCAATAAGGCAAAGGAACGTGACAACTCATTTACACCGGAGATATTTTGGGGGTTTACCTGCTTCCCAAAGAAAGATAGTTTAATACGAATTTACAACGTCCATTTCCTCTCAGTATTTTCGCTAGTTAAGACGATTTTAGTATTATCTTAAGAAGAATCCGAAACATGCCTGTTCAAACTGACATGCGCGGCTAGTGCGCTTTATTCCCTCCCGATCCCCTTTCTACTCTTCTGCAGTTTCTTCAAGTTGTAAGACAACAGTGGAGTTATAAAGCTGAAAGACTACGAGAACTTGTTGGGAAAAACTGCAGTTACCTAATTATAGTTGCCTTCTATACTTCTCTCTGTAACTCAGAACAAAATGTTGTCAGTGATATTCTGCTCACAAATGAGGATCTGCACGTTCCTTACTAATCGGCTTTTCGCTTTTTGGCAGTTGGTATTTTATGGAGTGGGATGCACTCTGTCCTATCATATGCGGAAGTAATTCCTCATAGAATAGGAATGCTACAAAGTAGTTTTAAAAAATGTGCGTCTTTTGGGAATTTTTCTGTGTAGTGCGATTTTAACAAAATGCACATGTGTCTGCTAAAAAACATTTTAAAGTATTTGAATAATTTGCTATGTAACGTCTGGCAGTTAATTAAAGTTAGACGATTTCTTCACTGAGAAGCAACGTTCCCAGGCTTTACAATCAGCACCATGCTAAGTTCAGACGTGGGTTCCGGTGTCGAATGAGTCAGGTGCTCTGCTTACATCATCATTGTCTAAAGGCGGATTTAAGATTTTTCGACAGTTTTAACGAACACCGGTTGTCATTTTGTTTCTCTGCGCGTTTTACTATCGTAGTTGATAAATTCTTATAGTCCAAACTATTGAAAAGATTGTTTTACAGCTTTGCAGACGTAGCGTTTTGTTACAGTTCTTCTTTTTGTAAAAGACCTTGCCCTTTGAAAATTTTGATCTTCTTGATCGAATCTCCTCTTGCTTTTTTTATCTAGTCTATTTTTGCTGCACAAATTATCCAAAGCAAAGATTTAACATATTTTGAGGAAATTTTCGTGTTGCGTGTGGTGTATCACGGAAAAAGATCCTTGGTTTAGATTTTGATTTTGATAAAACATATAAAAGTTAGTTTAAACTCGGAAGCTATAGGTTGTTATAAAATGTACCAGTTTTAGGAACAACTAAATATTCTTATATTGTTTGATGGAACAAGATCAATCCTGTAAAACATTGCGTGGACTTTACGACCTTTCGCTCTGCCATTCAGTGGTGGAGAATGTATGCTGATCATCGGCTTCCGGCTTAGAAATATTAAATTGTATGATAAAAGGTTCATTTTCTGAAATTACTGATTTCCTCCATTTGTAGCAATAAACTTAAATGGCAGCTATTTTAATAATGGCGGGAATTTTGTGATGATGCTATTTATGGACGGTGGCGACGATTACTTGAGAAAAACAACACTTCATTGCAATAGTTAAGGGTATTGATTCGGCCTATCTTGCGGTTTAATTAGAACGTAATTGCACATCGAAAAGATAGATAAAGAACCCACCGTTATCAAGAGGTGCTTGAAGAGGTTACGTAAACATTTATAACAAGGACATATTGAAATTCAGACAATGATGTTAAGGAGTTGTTTGGCAAGCTATCCACATAACAGTAAAAAAATGTGAAGGAGTTCGAAGTTCGCCAAGAATACTTGAAGTCTTTTCACAGCTAAAAAGCCCATGACTTCCTTGGTATAAATATATGTTGTTGTTTTTATTATTTTGTGATTATTGCATAAGCCATTTTTTAAAACATATTTTCTGTTTCTCGTATACTTAACAAACATTTGCAATAAATGCCTCCTTCATACAAATGGCTATCTTGAAGTTTAAGCAATTACTGTTTGTCGAAGCCAAGTGTTAAGCTGATTAAAACCAACGAGTTAGAATTAATATTTATAAGAGCAAGCGCTCGTTTAGACCCCCCAAGAGCTGGCGACTTCTTCAAGTAAAGGCGTATTATTCAAATAAGCTAAGGAAGGCGGTTAAGGTTATGAAGAGAAATCGCGTGGTTGTTTATGAGTTACAGATGTCGTTTTGACCGCGAACCTGGCGTCAAGCCTGCTCAGGTGTATTTATTGTCACGTTTAATGACGAAAACCCCTCCTGTCTTAAATCTTGAAATGGATCAGATTAGTTTTATCAGATGCACTTAAGATAAGTTTCTCAGTGAAAAGTATTAATTTTGTTTTCTTTAGAGCCCATTTTTCGTTTAAGATTAACTGTCGTACAGTTTTTTATCGTCGTGATTTAAGAGAGTATTTCTCGATGTAAACGATTTCTTTTCTCAAGTAACAAAATTACCCTGAAAAGAGGGTATAAATTGTTAATGTTAAAAAGCTAAAAATATTGTTTAATTAAGCTGTCGTGTTTACTGTTCAAGCGCCAAATTTTGAGTTTTAAGTGCCTCATTAGTGGTACAGAGCCAGAAATTTACGTGCTATGAGCGGTAACAAGGTCCCCTCATCCAGACTCTCTTTAAAATGTCATTCCTCCATCTTAAATTTCTGTGAGTTCTGTACTAAATTTCCTGCTGCGGAGGCCAAGATGTTTTTTAAAAGGGGTATATGATCCTCCTTTCCACAGTGGGACTAAAAACAAGATTCTTACAGAGTTTTCAAAGAGCTAGATGATGCTCTCTTCCAAGTGGGATCAAAAACAAGATCCCTACTGACAGCCAACTAATTCATTGAATGTCTGCAGTCGCAATCACCTCTTGACTCTGTGTAAAATTAAAAAATTCTTAGCATTTCATTTTTATATTTTATACTGACCGCACCTTGTGGATTAATGATGGACACTTGGTGCATTTTCATCAGATTTGCAGCAATTCAGCCGAAAAAGGCCTGGCTCCGGTTGTTAGTAAAGACCGGCTATTTTGTTATGTTTGTTTTAAAAGTTTTAAAAGATTTAAGCTTCCACTCGCGGACAAACTATCAGTGGTCCATTTGTCGGTGTTTGAAGACCAAATTTCCTCGAAGCGGTTCTTTTGAACCAAACGATTTGACAATTGTAACAGGAAAACGAGTAGTCTTTTCGGCCATAATACTTGAGCAAGCGAGAGCTCATATGCAATTTAAAATGCTTCCTTCCGAAAGAGGAATAAATCGAATCAAATTTTATCGTTTTAACCAATGTGATAATCTAAGTGCTTTGTGGTAAGCCACTTTAAACAGAGCCGCAATAATCAGCTTGAAAACAGAGACTATACATTAGCAAATCTTTTGAAACGTTTTGAACTGAGCTTTCATTCCTTTCAAAGAAAGATCTCCAAATTTTTGTCAGATGTTCCTTCTTACAAACCACACGACTTTTAAATAGATAAATTCTGTGGGCTGTTTTCCCTTGTGGTTTTACGTAATCTTATTTTATTATTATCTTTTGTTTGTTTGCATGTTTTTCAGTGTTTGTTTTTTGTTCTCTCTTGATCCCTGTGGTACGTAGCCGCCTCCTCATCGTCTTTGGTTGAGTTCTTAAGTTGTATCACATGATCAGTTCGATGGCATGATGCGGAGGCAGATTTAGAAGTGTATACATTAAAAATCCATATTTTTTTTATTTATTTATTTGTTTATTTATTATTTTCCCCGAGAAATGATCTTTTCGGAAGCGGGGGAATTGCCTCCTTTACTAATTAATGAGTTTAGTTATGGTTATGGTTAATTTGGCGCTTTCAACTACTCGAAAAGTGTAAAAGTGTTTCAATACCACGTCCTTGCGCTCAGGAATTGATAAAAACCTCGTCTCCTGTTTTTATTGCCTTTTATTTGTCGGGTTTTATAAGTGATGATGTCCCCGGGACATGGAAACAGGAAATTCAGTTTTAATCCTTAGCACTATGTCAAATCAATAGCGTTTCAGATGTCTGGACGGATCTTTAAATGATCTGGACCTTTCAAACAGGCAGCACTTATATATCAAGAGCTTGGACTCAAGTCCTTAGATCTCCTCTGAAGCTCGAACGCGCTCTTTGTATCAGTTCCCAACTGGGAAGGACTTACTCGCGCAGCTTTAAATCAAGGTAGGCTATTTATTTCCGTCTTAAACACAAGTGTAGATTATCACAATCTTCTTTTTGCGAGTTGTTTTACGTGGATATGCTTCAGCTTACTTAAAGTTCTCAAGGCTTGTTTAGTCTTTATAATATCTTTATGACCATTTACTAGGGAAAACACATTTAGATAACCAAGGAAAACGAGCTTATCCATACTTTAATAACAGGAAATCTTTAAATACGAATGATAAACCCCCAGTTAACATGACAAGCCCTTAACCGTGTATGAGTTAACCATTTCGCCCAGCTTGCGGATTTTGCCTCAGAAATATTTAACCCTAAAGGAATGTCTCAACAACGAAAGTTAATTAATTAAGTATTTAGTACTAGCGTATCTGAAAATCACTAATTAAATTGTCTATTTACCTTTTACGTATATTTTGTAACAATATGCGATTGGACATGCTTGTATTAGTTTGCAGCTTTAAATTTCCGCTTCAAAGATGCAATCGGTTGCTTGCGCTCGCTTACACGCCATGAAACGCCGGCTAGCACAAACCCGTTTGCCTAACACATGTGAAAATTGTGTCACGTGGTCTATCATTTTATATATTAGAACAAAAATTTCTTAATCCTCTTATCTTACTTACTGCAATTTCATTTGGAAAGTTCTGGGTGCGGCTTTGTTTAGGGTTATTTCTCAGAGACAGATTGCAAGAGGAAATATCAGTGGTGTCTGCCGTCACTAAATGTTTTGGAAAGTCGCAGATCGAAAGTGCTTTGTTTTTAGAAATTGCAGAACTCTAGAAAAGTTTTTCGACGAAACAATGGGAAGTTGCACACTTTTTGTAAGTTACGACATTTCACCCCAAATGTTTCCATCTAGCATCACATCATCATCGCCGCCATAGCCTAGCTCTTTACTGATTTGATGCAGTTTCCGCTCACGGATCCAAACTTTAAAGAAGAAAGGGCGAACGTGTCTTTAAAACAATTGCACTTGAAGTAGCAAAGCCACGATATTTTCAAGCTTTCCCTTGTTTTGTTTTTTTGTTGTTGTTGTTGTTGTTGTTTTTTGAAGGTTTAAGTCGTTCTCAATTCAGTTTGTACATACACGCCGCACCCTTTTTAGCCTTTATGAGAATTTCGTAGTGCGATTGCGTTAAATTTGCGCAGTAATAAGAGGAAATCGCTTTTAATCGGAACTATTCACGTAACGTTAACTTGCTAAATGCGCCGTTTACAGGCTGCCCAACGGATGTACTTCATTAATTTGCCAATTTTCTAATCGCTGCGGATCGGTTTGACATTTTAAACGTGTTTTTACTTTCTCACATAAAAAAAAGAATTCGAGAAGAAGAAGAATAGAACGTTGGCCAAAGACACTTGGAAAATATTTAAAAGCCAATGAAGCCAGTTCAGTGCGGTGGACAGCTACATTCTTCTATCAAGATTGTTTGACAGCTTATTGGAAAAGTCATTTCGATGATCAGTTTATTCTTTGTTATCCTTGTTTGAATTCCCGTTTTGTTCACGACAAAGCGAGCGCGTGAGAGCATGTTGACTATTTGTACATCCCTTTTGACATTCCACTAACAATCCCTTAATCTTCTGTCGATAACAAAGTGTTAACCTTTTCATTTATCAACAGGAGTTAACTATTTCCCCATGTCCACGTTCTGTCTTGCCCCAACCCCTCCCCCAAAGTCAGTAGACTGACCTTTGTCCCTCTGGGAGCGCACGTGTTTTCAACTTGCCATGAATTATCTTAAATGCGGCGCGGATATGACTTGTAGAAAGTGGGTTTGTGGATATTGATAAACAGTTATCACCGGGAGGGAAACAAAAATAGAAAACAGCTGTGAAAGTTTCCAGCTTTCCCCCTTGAGAAGTTGTCCCTAAATCCAACATGATACCCGGGGGGGGGGGGGAGGGGGGCTACTCCCTTACATAAGCCATATAGGTATTTACGCCTCAAAGGGTGTGATTCTTGCGCCGTTTTGGTCTTAAAAAGGGCATAGACTTTGCCCATTTTATGTCTGGAATCGGGTTTGGTTTTCGAGGGAACTGCGGGAGTGTATGAACGTATTTATCGTTTCAGTTGCCGATGAATTCTAAGGGAAGAGAAACATGCTAATTCGCAATGGATTTTAAGGACTCTATTCTGTTGCTGTTAGTCAGTAATGATCACATAATTTCTTAGAGGCCAGGTCTGAAAACGGAAGTGAAAAATGTCATTTTTTTTGGTCTGAAATAAGAAGAGGATTTGGAGAACCGGGCGGCATACCCCCATCAAGAATTTCCTGGAGTACTCCCCCAGTCATGATGAAAGGGGCATAACTTTATTTCATAAATTATCATTCAGTGAATTTTTTAAAGTAAAGTTTGGTCACGTGGTCGGAACAAAGTTCAGCCCGTCATGTAAATCATTTGATCAGAGAAAAGAAACGTGGTTTGGGCGATTTCTTCAGCCGTAAAGCGTGACGCTTTCGTGCGGTTATTTGTGATTCGTGACTTCTCATGTAATGATTTTAGCGTGAACGCGAGCGTGAAATGATGCGATTATTTCGTGAATGAGAGAGGTATGGGGACGCTGTATAATCTCTCTTTGTAAAGAAAACGGGTCACAGCGAACACGCTATGAAGGTTCAGTATGCTCCTGAGTATACCGTTGTATAAACACGACTACACTTGAAATAACTGCAGTAAACAAATTATTGCTTCGTTTAA
Source organism: Porites rus (assembly GCA_964035705.1). Classification (NCBI taxonomy): domain Eukaryota; kingdom Metazoa; phylum Cnidaria; class Anthozoa; order Scleractinia; family Poritidae; genus Porites; species Porites rus. The sequence continues at coordinate 1,252,972 of OZ037992.1, forward strand.
ACTTGTTTTGTACAACTGCCATGGCTGACATGCCGTGTGTGGGTGTGACAGACTGAATTGCTTAAACAGCTGGCTGCTGCAAACATTAAAAGATTTCAGCAGTTTCACTTGCGAAACAGCATGGAAATGAAAATAAGAAGCGTCGTAGGCAAGTACTTCTAATCATCTTTAGTTTTTATTTTAATAATTTTCTAGCAAAGTCGTGACTAGTCTAGAATTGATCAAAAAGCATCTAACTTTACTTTCTATAGAGATTTCCTTGAATTAGAGAACGGGGGTCAACCAGATAGACTAAATTTATTTCATTAGTTCAGACTATGAACAACAGGAGCATTTTTTCGGGGCGCGGCTGACGGTATTTTCCCTATCCATGTTTTACAGTTTTGTGAAAAATTTGGAATGACCTAGTTAAGAATTTTAATCTGTGAATGACGGTCATATATGTAATGGAAACACGATAACTCGAACCACGAAGAAACAGAACCAAAACTGATTCCTCCTCATCCTCAACCAAACACTGTTTCATTCAGTTTACTCCTGATTTTCCCTCTTTCCCCTCTCGAGATATCACTTACCTGTAAGTCGACACTAAATTTAAGCCAAAAGTTGCGTAATACAAGTAATCGTAACGGCTGCCGTTTTGGGGGTTTGTTTGTATGATAATGGCTTTCGTTCCTTCGGTAACGAACGTATTTTCAACCACGTAAATAACACTGCGAAGCACGATTCTCTCGGCCTGATAAGTTACAGCCGTTTCGCCATACACCCTGAATTTGAACAGCGAAGATGATCTTGTGGTAACAAATGAGTCTGATCTTGTGCTAATCAATGAGACTGTTTCTTGCCGGTAAACCAAATGAAAAATTATCGCTTCTTTTGTTAATTTAATCACTTTTTATTCATTGAAGTTATGTATATGAAGCCTTTTACTGCTCTTGTTCTTCGGTCCAGTTGAGGATTTTTTACAGCATTTAGATCGTAAATTTTATTAGTGACTTTACCACCTTACGTAAAAATGACTTCAACAGTTAAATTATTAATTTGCGTGCAAAAGTAAAATGCCTCGTAGTTTTATGCCATCCATTTTGTTTTCTTCATCAAGACATGATTTGTTGTTGAAACCTTAAGCTTTTTATTACACAAACGCCTGTAAATAGGTCATTTCATGTATGTAGAATGCAACAACACGTAAGTGATTAGTTTAAGAGCAGAGATCTGGTCTTCCATTAGTTATAATAAACGATATTATTACTTAAGGGTTATGAGACACTGTTATAGATCAGTTTATAAATCTTAAAGCTTTGTTAGTCAAAGAATATAACATAGCTCTAAGACCCTCAAAACCAAACCCAAAGTAAGCATTTTTCTTTAATACCAGGCTTTTACAACCTTAAACCCAGCGCAATCGGCACAGAGGTCCTTATTAACGATATCCAGTACATATATAAACCTTTTAATTACAGTTCTTGATTAGGCGGCTAATCTGCAATAATATTTTTTATTGTTTACATTTATCCCGCTAACTTCTTTTAATTAAATAAGTTCCTTCGGAAGACTTAAATAAAATGTTTGGCATAGTTTGACTTAGTTAAAAGTTATTTTGCTAGATACTTGTCATATTTCTAGAACAGTTTGAATGAAAATGTTCGTTCGGAACTTCACAGAAGTAACCGCAAGTATGATAAAACTTGTGAAAAGTATTAATCGAACGGATTGCTGAGATTATAGGTTTAAGAAGAAGTATTGTGAAAATTTAGCAGTCCTTAAAACATGATATAAACATGGTATTCTGGTCGGATAATTGTTTATTTACATAATGCCCACTCTGAGCTGATATTAATTATGACACTTTACAGACTTTATTGTTGTTTGTAAACACGAACGTGCTGGACAACTGGTACGAGGCGGTTAACTTTATACTGATGTCAATATCGTCGCATAAATAGTTAAAATCTTATCGTTATACACCCGACTGAAAGCCCTCGCCCTGAAAAGAACATGAAATTGATGCAGACACTCATCATCACTCTTTTTAAACGTGAGTTGTTTGGGTTTGTCTGGGCGTGAGGTCCCAAGGGACGCGAAGGCGTTTCAAATAACTATTGCGAGACTTAAAATGAAATCGACCCGCGAAACGAACTCAATAGAGACTGCGGCGTGAGCCACGGGCAACGAGCAATTACTGCATAAAGACTGGCTGACAAGGAATAGGTAACCCATCACTTCAGCATTTAAGGGACATTGGCATAAACTCTGTAAGGTAGGAACGCAAATCATTGCTCACTTTTTTTAACAGCTAAATGTAACTTTTTCACAAAATTTCTTTTCAAGCTATTTTCCCAAAGTAACCATCGAGATCGACTTTGCCAAAATGTTTCCCTAAATGTTGCACCGGTCTTCTCAGTGCAAGAGGAACACAAAACTCTGTTTCTTATGGTATTTTAAATCACTTAAGGGTCATTTGTAAAAGAAAAAGCTCACAAAGGCAATTAAATCGATCAGGCCAGTCAGGTCTGATATTAGAACCGGGTATGTGGACAAATGACTCAGCAGTTTTATAAATCGGGACGAGTTTAAAGTAAATGCAAAGTAGATAAAGGTTTTCTAACTACGAATATTAACATTTTCGGTGATATCGGTGGCACCATATAGTAGACTCTCGGTCAAGAGACACCTGTTCAAGTTGCACCCAAAGTTATTCTCTAACATGCTTCAATTGTTTCCTTATACTGTGTTAAGTGGATACTTTTCTAAAACAGATACTTCGGCTGGTCCAAATATATTTCGTCTATGCGAGTTCTGTGGTGATATTTATTTTTAAGATGAGATATATCATGTATAAAACTGTTCACTTTTTCCAACCATGAAAGTACTCGAGTTTTACCTCTTAGAGGCGTTTGATGTGACTTGCGCATTGTAGAAAATCGAACTCATGTTAAGTAAAATTCGCTCGTGATCGAGTGCCAAACACGCACGCATTAAGCCAAGCCGACAAAGTGTGCAGTCATTTATTATGAGGTTATTTTCTTTTGAAAATTCTCTAGCCTGAAAATGATGAAAATAAATTTAGTTTTGCATTAGAAAATAAAATTGATATCTCTGATAACACCGTACCTGGAACTAAAGTCAGAAGTTCATTATATGCAATTTTCAACCCAGCCCAACGAAGCTGTCTTAACGTCATAAGATGAGGAGATAATTATCATACACTTTTATCACGAATTTTATAGCAACTTTTCATTGTTCACGAAAACAAAGACATTAGTGCTAAACAAAAAGTCAGTGAAGTGACAAACTAGTAATTACGTATTAGCTCTACATTGGACGTACTTTTGTTTAATGAAAATATAACTTCCATTTTTCGAACTTGTTCTTTTTATTGTTGCGTGCATGAACATGCAAAATCCTCTCAGAGATAGATGGTTTTGCTTGTTATTTAGCTTTACATCATTTCTTAGCCCAGTAGCATTTTATAATTATGCTTTGTTTCTGCCAATAACCAAAATCCATTGACTTAAATTGCGGTGACTTCTAAGTATTACTTTTTGTGTAGGTTATCATATGTTATAAGGCGGCGGCTTTACTTTGAAAAAGACCCGCCAAGGGTTTTTCATTCGTGGACCATCTTACTCTTTTGTTCATCAAATTCTGATCATAAACCTTCTCTTTTCTTCTTCATCAGATAAAGGCACCGCCTGGACCGCAACTAACATGGTGTTTTTCAAGGTTGATCGACTGGTTCACGTCTTGGTAGCGCTACAGTTTGTGTTCATTTTCATCACTCCAGTTACGCCAAGCCAGTGGCTGTAAGTATCAACTTTTTTCAAGTACCACACCAAATTGATAGCAGTTTCGAAACAAAGGTTATCTCAGACGATTGATGTGCTTAGTGTAGTTGCCATAGCCGCAGTTGCTACTGATCAGTTACAATGAGTGTCCAAAAGTCTCCTTGTTTTATGCACAAGGTGATCGTGTTGATCAGTGGCGCAACGGACGCGCTTAATTCAAGCTAACGCCTTTGGATCAAAGTGGCTTATAGGTTTTCTCCCGTAATTAGTATGAGCTGTTGTTGACTATTGATTTAACTTAGTCTTATATCCAAGAATTCCACGATCCTGATGTTCGTTTCGTGTATAAAAAAGGTGCTTGAACTTTTTAAAAACACCAACGTCAACGAGAAAGTGTCTGAGTGTTGCCTAACTTTGGGTGTTTTTTTTTTTTTTTGGATCAAGTTAGGTTTCTGGGAAACTGCCCACCTACCCCTCCCCTAAATCAACATTTTGCCCTAAACGAGAAGAAAGTGTTAATGTTGGCTTAGTGGAATTTCTGGGAAACTGCCCACCTACCCCTCCACTAGGCCAACATTAACACTTTCTTCTCGTTTAGGGCAAAAGGTTGATTTAGGGGAGGGGTAGGTGGGTAGTTTCCCAGAAACCTAAACTGATCCGTTTTTTTTTAAGGAGCCTCAATGCATGTCTCTTTGATACGATCCTTAACCCTTTAAGTCCCAATAGTGACCAACATCAATTTTCTTCCAACAATTTTCATAGATTGTCAAAAGATTAGGTGATGAGAATTAATAAAATGATCACTTAAGAGAAAATACCTTGATCTTTTATTTCTCTAAACTCATTCTTTATGGAAATATACAGAGATCAGTTTGGAGAATTTGTATGTGGATATTGGGACTTAAAGGGTTAAAGAAAATTCACTATAATACCACATTATCTAAGCCATAAGATATTTTAAGTTATTTAGGAGCAAGCAAACCCTTAACCCTCTATACGTTAAGGGTGGTGACGTAAGCACGCTTACGTTATAGAGAAGGCAAGTTTTGACATCGTATCGGCTTGCAAACACTTCAAAACTTTTAAACTTAAGAAATTTCTTATTACCATTGCACTGCAGTAATGTTTCACTGGTTCTTGTATTTTTTGTTCAAAGATCACTGGCTCTTACAAGTTCCGTAAGCAGTTTTAGCAGCAGGAAAAGCTGCGATGATTTTGACAACCATCTCAGCTACAAACAGGTTCAAGTGTGTAAGAGGAATATAGATGTAATGAACAGTGTGAAATTTGGAGCCACAATCGCTGTACAAGAATGCCAGCACCAATTCAGATACAGAAGATGGAACTGCACTACCCTTCAATTTGAAAAATCACCTGTTTTTGGAAATTCTGCTAACGGAGGTAAATAGTCGTTGTTTTGTTGTTGTTCTTTTGTTTTGTCTTGTTAGGTGTAAGGTCTTGTTAACCTGTGTACAGCCGCCCCCTCCCCTAGAAAAGGCTGATTTAGCAACAGAATGGGAACGTCAGTTGACGACGGGAAAGCGCGCAGAAAGGATTAAACGCGACTTCCGGTGATCAATTTGCCGCTCTGCTATTGGCCAAGCCAGTTGTTTACTTTGCGAGCGCCGTCGTCAACTGGAGTTCCCGTTCTGTTGCTGAATCAGCAATCGGAGAAGAGGCCTCTTCTCCAATTTTTCCCGGGGGAAGGGGAGGTTGTAGAAAGGCTACATGTAGTTCTTGTTAGGGCATAGTTCGTAGTGGAGACTGGTTAGGAAACCCGGCAACTATCAAAGTTGAAAGCAGTAGGGCTGTAGGTTACGTTGGAAGCTCCCTGACCGGGCACAATCCTTTGTTTTGTGTTCACAAATTATGACTGAATAAATTAATGCAATGTTTCTATTGGTCAATAACTTCAAATTGATGGGAATGCTATTGAACGTTGTGCACGGTCAGGTCCAAAAAAGCTAGAAAAAACCTATAACAAAGGGTTTCCCAACCATTCCACTTTAATTAACTATGGTTAGGCTAATGTTACTTCTAATAGACTAATAGTGTTCTACATCACTTTAAAGCCTTTCGCTCGCTTTTTCCTTCTAACAAGTACGTTAAATACATGTTCATACCAAAAATACAAGGTTATCGATATTGTTAGAACTTCATTCGAGCCTTAAACAACTCGCAGTATTTTTTCAAAGTTTTTTGTTCGCTTGAAGCGGCAAATCCTCTACTTATGAATTTTGATAGAATTCAATGAGGTTAATAAGTATTTTTTGTTGTTGTTGTTCTCGTCTTTAATTTACTAGGAACTAGGGAAGCTGCATTTGTTCATTCCATTTCGTCAGCTGGTGTGGCATATGCTGTAACGCGCTCGTGTAGCGCCGGCAAACTGGGCCGAAAATGTGGGTGCGACCAAAAATACACCGGAGAGGCTGAAGAGGGTTGGAAGTGGGCCGGATGCAGTGATGACATTGAGTATGGAATCGAATTCTCGACAAAATTTGTCGACGCAAGAGAACGCGGTCGAACAGGAAACCCTGCCCGTATTATGATGAATCTGCACAACAATATGGCGGGAAGACTGGTGAGAATTCGTCACTTTAGAAGCGAGAAGGGAACTGGGTAGCCTGCGAACAGCAGACGCATTTCCGGTCGTCGCTTCTCTCTCTCTCTCTCTCTCTCCGAGGGAGAGAAGCGACGACCGGAAATGCGTCTGCTGTTCGCAGGCTAGGAACTGGGATAAGTTGATTTTCGCAAAGGCCACTGGGACTGTTACCTAGGACAGGGAAAAAAATAGCCAATAATAACGATCCCAGAAACACTTGCGGTACGCATTTCGGCTCCAGTGGCTTATCAAAGTCTCTAATACGCATTCCAGTTAGCCAATAAGCTTCCAGAATTTAGTACATTACACGCAGTTACGAAAGCGTTCTTGCTTCCGACTAGAAATAACTCAATAATGGACTCTAGGCAAAATACCGTAACATTCCGAAAATAAGCCCCGGGGCTTATATTTTTCAAAGGCCCTTTTTGAGGGGCCCTTTTTTTTGGAGAGGCTTATCTACGGAGGGATATTTGCGTTTTAAAATCGATTGGGCTAGCTGGCCTTATAGTTGGAAGTAAATGTACCGTTTTAGCTTTGTTTTACTTTGTATTCAAGGACAATTTTTCAAGTACAAGCCCCCGGGGGGCTGATATTTGGAGGGGCGATTTAACAGAGGGTTTTTTGCGTTACTGGTTTGGGGGGCTTATATTTGGCGGGGCTCATACGTGGAGGGGCTTATTTTCAGAATTTTACGGTATATGGAGAAAATGTCATTTACAAATGATCATACAGAAACAATGCTCTATGAAACTATGGACTAATCCTTTTTGAAATAATTGAATTGTGTGTCTTATGTTTTCAGGCCTTAAGAAAGTTTGTACAAATCCCGTGCAAGTGCCACGGTGTGTCAGGGTCGTGTAATGTTAAGACTTGCTGGCGATCTCTGCCAAATTTCAGGAAGGTCGGAGAACATATCAAGGAGAAATTCGACGGTGCCACTGAAGTACAATACCAACGGATAGGATCAAAGTCAGTTTTGGTTCCACGAAATCCCGAGTACAAACCTAACACCAAATATGACCTTGTTTATCTTAACCGCTCACCAGATTTCTGCCGTGCAGATCCAAGCACAGGTTCCTTGGGGACCCAAGGAAGATTTTGTAATCGAACCTCTCAAGCAATAGAGGGATGCGCGTTTATGTGCTGCAATCGAGGCTTTACAACGCATTTGGAGCATCGAGTCGATCGCTGTAACTGTAAATTTTTCTGGTGCTGCTATGTTAAATGCAGCGAGTGCCACAAAAGGGTGGAGGTCAGCATATGCAAGTGAGTTTCCTCTTGTGATACAATTACAATTTTGCTTCAAGGAAACTGCACTCGTTGCAGTGTTTTCAGGTTATTTGCTTTGTGGCACGTACTTATGGCGGTGAGTGACCAAAAAGTACAGGCCAGTGTATAATTCCTTGTCTTTGAAAATGACACTTCTTTCTAAAGAGAAGAACAAAAAGTGCGGCCTTTGCTGTCATATGTTACTGACCAAGTTGTAGTCGAAATAGCTTTTTCTTGTTCTATATTATACTATGTAGCCCCACTATAAAAAAAGGTATAAAGCCTACCTGACGAGAGATTCCAAATACAGAAAATAATTATGAATCTCCGGGACACGCGAGACTGAGTCTCATTTCCTTCTGCCAGTGTATGAAATTTTAAAGTGGTTTAATTTAAACAGAATTAAAGCTTTAATTTCAAAGTGGATTCATTTAAACAGATAGTGCGGAATGGTAAGTTTAAAGTGCAGTAGCTAACAAAGATTTTGACGACATTGATATATATCCTGAACGGGAAAAAAAGGACAGTGAAAATTGTATCAAATGGACCGCCGTATAAAGCGCAAAACTTTGTGTTAAGTAGCCGAGAAAGGCCATAAGTCCCGCCCTTCCCCCACTCCCACACACACACACACACACCTTTTCTTTAAAAAGAATCTGCATGTATATAGCGACACCCACAGGGCCCCGTAAGAGTCTGCTTAATACAAATCTCACTGTTCTTTGATGTTATATATTAAACACTTAATGACTGGTCCCGAGGGAAGGAAACATTAAGATTCGAGGGAAACAAAATTAGCTGTTTTCCGAGGAACCAGTCTTTAAGTGATTTGTTATATAGCTGGAAATTTCATTAAACCTCTCCGTAACGGCGGTTGTCGGTCAACATTCGCGGGTAACAGTGCACTGTTACTCTCTGACGTCATAGATTTTGCAATGTTGCCCGCTGAGAGATTTTGGCGGGAAACAGTTTTATTGTTAGACGTCATGTGACCTCGAAGTAATCAATGAGATCACGCGCTGTTGGGGAGAAAATTCCAGCTTTACAACAGTATGGTTTTTTGTTATAACTGAAGCTGCAACTGCTTCCTGTTGCAAACTTAGCTGTTTAACTTTTGTTTCAAAGTAGCATAAATTCAAATCTGGGAGACAAAGTCCAATTAAGGTCATTTCTGTCAAGTGTCTCAAAAATAGCGTTACCTTAAGTCTTATTGTAGATAGAGTATTCACTTTAAAATAGACAGAATAACTCCCGGGAATAGTTTATGTACTCGCTAGTGTATCATTTTTGAAGGATCTGTAAAGATTATTGTTTTTACTTAGAAAAAAAATTTATCAGTATGACAGAGGTCGAGTAAATTCTGACCTCTTTGCCATTTGAAGGACGCGAGTCATTAACAGAAGCTAAGCAGTAATTCAAGGGATGTTACATTCATGTCGTATTATAGTGAATTTTCTTTAAGGATCGTATGTTACATTCACTGTAAAAGACGGTGCTAATTTACTTCGTTTTTTGAAAGTGTTCTGAGTGTTTGAAAACTGAAACGGGCGTAATTATCGACGTCATTTGCGAGGATAATTTTACTCAGGCGCAAAGCGTCTTCAAGGGAACGAAGCTCAATAGTTTGAGAAAAATGAAATGATAGTTACGGTAACAAATTATTTTATCCTTGTCCATTTCTCCACTTAATGGTTCATGATATCTTAGCAAATAAAACAAAACACCCTAGACGGCGCGTTTGATCGCGGTAGAATTCATTACAATATACTATTATAGCAATATATAGCTACTGTCTCCTGTTACCACTGATTTACATATCTCCCATAATGCACCTGGCACCTGGTTTGCCTGCCCCCCCCCCTCCCCCCCCCCCCCCAAAAAAAAAAATGTTTTTTACAAGCATTGGCTTCAGTCTCTCCTGGGACGACTGAGGTTATGCAAAAATGTTTGTTTTTTATAGTTGCTGCTTTAAAGGCTACATACTATCTGAATTTTTAAGCCCTGAAGTTTCAAATATCTCTTCAAAATGAATTTCTAATATATTCAGAATTGAGACCGAAGTGTAGAATTCTATTTTTATATTGACTTCGCAAGTTCATGGACACACGAGTATTAATTTTCTAGTATCTAGACAGCGTGTAACAGTCACTCAAACTTGTAAATATCAATTAATTGTAGAAAATTTCACAAAAGTTTAAAGAGTTCATTAAAGAAGTATAAACACGTGTGTGCAGAATACTACTTTGTTTATTTCAAAGACAGGGGTGCCCATCCTGTAGCCTGTGTCGCAGACACTCTATACCGCTCTACAATGCTTTGCGGGCCTGTGCAGTGCAGGCTACCCATCCTAGCACACCCTGTTATCGGTGTTTCATTTCATCAACTCTGTTTAGGCAAAGTTTTTTAAAGCCCGCGGCCCTGTGAGATTGTAAAAAGTAAGCAATAACAACACAAACAAACAAAACTACCAAGAAACAAGCAAGAGAAATGATGCCAATGGTTGGTGGAGGAGCACTAAGCTGCTATTGCTAGTTGTCAGTTACCCTACTCAAGTAAAATGAAGTGAAACCCCTCCTTACGGTCACCTCGTTATCACGGCCACCTTTTTTGGCTGTCTGGCAAAAACTGCCTTACATTTTCTTGTAAATAAACCATCGTTAATACGGCCACCCGTTAATGCGGCCAATTTTTTGGGGCCTATTGGTGGCCGTATCAACGGGGTTCTACTGTAATCTAAAACAAACATAACAGATTTCCAATAGCCCATTTCCGAACTGTCATGAGCCTCTTCATCATAGCGAGGCCTTGTGCGCACCTTGCATATGACTAGGAGTAATCGACGCTAAGGAGAGTGCGTTCGATATGTTTGTTAGGCGTACAGTACAGGTAGTAGTTGAGGGGAAGGGTGGATGATTCTTGCCATAGATAAATATTATTATGGTATATTTTGAACGTAAGGGTTGCGTACAGCGAAACCTCTATTTAAACTGTGTAACATTACAAAAAGATTTTCAGGGCTAATGACTCGTACGCTTTGTCTCAAGTGCTTGTAATTTGCGTGTGAATTTGCCGCTTTAGAAACGAGAAGGGGACTGGGGCCGAGATGTGTCCCGCAGTTGTTTCTGGGATTGTTACGGGGAACGCGTCCGTCAGCTTTTGGCCAAGTTTTTTTTTCTTTTTTTTTCTTTTCTTTTCTTTTTTTTTTAATCCAAGTTAACGGTCCCAGAAGTCTTTACAAAAAGTTAACTCGACCCAGTTTCAAGTGGCGAACTATTTGCTGTCAAGTGCCAACGAGACTGAGGGACAGTGGCATACTCTCGACTTAAAATGATGTCAATGTAACGCGACTAAAACCTATATCACCTGTATAAATAAAAAGACTTTAGAATGATGGAAAAGAAATTTATTATCATAACAAAACGCTACTATATTTATTGCAAAAAGAGCTTTAACAGAAACAAGATTAATGTTTGCACACGCTTAATAAAGCTACCAAGTCTTTCCCAGAAAGATATATATCATGGAGGCCCGATACTTACACGGTGAAATGCGTTTGCTACTTTTTTCCTATCACCATGGTTGCAAAACAAATCACGAGTGCCATTCTACGAAAGTCAAGGAAGAGATTTGGAACAAAAGGTATTTGAAGGCCTCTACTGTTACACAGTAAGGAAAGTTTCTGGGTTGCATCCATGAAGTACCTGATTGTTCTAACACAGGGGCGGATCTAGGGGCAGGGTGCAGTGGGTGCGCACCCCCCCCCCTCCCCTGAGATGACCTGCAATTTTCTAATACAACTGGTATTCTGCGAAAAAAAAAAACTATGTGGTTTATTGATGTTGAAGTAGAGCAAGAGACGAGTGCACCCCGCTAAAAAAAATCCTGGATCCGCCCCTGTAACAGCAAACTTGTTCTTGCGTGAATGGGTGTGCTTATTCTAACTCGTCTAATTTGTGGGTTTCTTATTAAAGCTCAAGCGTTATGGTAACGTAGTCATGGTAAATTTAACCGCAAGAAGTTAGTTTCCAAACTAAGCTTTTTTTTTTCCAACCTTTTGACGTTCATCCTCTCGAAACTAAATGTTGAAAAAAGCTCATTGTTCAACATACATTCTTGGACATCTTGTATTAAAACACTGTAAATCATCAGTTTAAAAAGGTAAAGTGAGGAATTTAATGAATTAAAAGACGACACATAAGGCTACAGTTACCTTCCCACGAGAAATAGACGCTCTGGCACTGTACACTGTAAATTTACGAAATTGTGTGTGTGAACGCAGCGCACTGGTTCTGTACACTGTAAATTAACTGAGTTGTTTGTGTGAACGCAGCATAAGCAGGTGTAACTTATGGAAAGTTTCAAGTAGATCAACCCCGTTGAGCGCCTTAACTCGCAACTGACGAGTGAAATTTTGTCAAAATATGCTTTTCACAAAACCTTTCTGCTCGGCGTCGCAAAGTTTCAGGGGCGTTCAAATCTGAAAAAGAAGTAGAGGTTTCTAGGAGTTCGCACCTATCTATTGTACAGAAGTATTCCAGTGAAAACCAACCACCCAAACTAAATAACGTAAAAGACAGAGGGGATGCCTATCTCTTAAGTAAACAATATCCGTGACAGAGACTTAAAAATCAGTTGTATTTACAAGCATAAGCTACAGAGGCAAAAGTATTCTACACTTGAATATACGCTTCTTTCCCGTAATAGCCTTGGTAACATTTCCCATTGTTTTTAAAAAAAAAATGATCAGGAAATGGTTAACATTTCTCCTATATAATGATTCGTTAAATTTTACAACTATATAAACACCTGTTCGCGTAGTAGAGATTGAATGCAAAGCAATTGCGACATACAGAGGCTCTTAGCCTCATATACAACGCCCTAACAGGGACGTTTAAACTTAATTAACCCGGCATCAAACAATAAAACCCACATATTTCTAGACTGCCAAGCTATGATATTAGTGTGAGGTTTAAGGTAAGTAAAAATGAAACACTGATTCACAACCTTCTTAGACTACTTCTTGTTTTCTTGCCCACGGATAATCCTGGCGCCTGCGTATTACGAAGTTGACCGCGCATGTTACATAACGTCATAAAATGAAACTTAAACTTAGTTACTATTAATTTTAACATAAGGTTCGGGCACAAGAGAGGCACTAGAACATTTGCTTCTTAATCCAAGGGACGAACTCAGTAATGCGGACATACACTCCGTACTTGTTTCGTAAGCCGCATCCAAAGTTACTGCCCCAGCTGACGACCCCACCCAGAACCCACTTCTTGACGACAGGATCTTGGAAGACAAATCCACCCCCAGAGTCCCCTTGACAGGAGTCTTTGCCACCTGAGGCTTCCCCTGCACAGAGCATTTGTGGTGTCACTTTGTGACCTTCGTCTTTAAACGCCGCCTTGCATACGTCATTTCTGATGGTGGGGACGCAGATCTCTTTCAAGGTGTTGGCAAACTGCCCAAATGAGCTCTTGCTTACTTTGTAGCCCCATCCTACCACTCGTCCAAATTTTCCAGGGTCAAAGAGACTCTTCTGCCTATGGTGGTTACAAATAAGACGATGTACTGTGAAATTTAGGAACAGTGGCGGATCCAGGGGGAGGGTCTGGGGGTACGGATTCCCCCCCTCCTGAAATTCTTTCATCGACAGGATCGTATATCATTTTTTAACTGGCTGATTTTTTTAATGAAACGCGCGTTGCATTTTGTCACTAAACTAAATTCCAAGGATGCATCCTTTACGAGTAGAATTGAAGTACAAGGTAAGGGGCAAGGAATTATAACGTGCAACCACGTTTGGTAGGAGGGGGTGTGGGGGAGTGAGGGAGAAGCAATTTGCCACAAAAAAGTTCAACAATCCTTTCTGAACCAAAGTTTGGACCCACCCCCCCCCCCCCCCCAATAAAAAATTCCTGGATCCGCCCCTGAGTAGAATGTCGAGAAAGTTAGATCTACTAATTATAATAATGCAAACATGCTACTGTTGGGAAAACCAAAATCCCTCCCATCAAAGAATTTCTTTCCAAGCAACAAAGATACTTCAGTTAGTCTCGCATAACAAACCGTAACTTAAGTAACTGGGGAGCAAGGTTTGCGCAGTGGTTAAAACACTCACTATCCATTAATGTTGCCGGGTTTCAATACCCTTGGCCATCTGAAATGTTTTTCTCCAGCAAGTGCAATTTTTCTCTCTTCTCAATGAACAACTCTGAGTCAAAATTCAATTCGTCCATGAACGTTAACACACGAACCCTTTCTTTCAAGCGAGTTCTTCAGAGCGCTCAAGTAGGTTAACAAATAAGTGGATACTTAGGTTGCATCGCCAAAATTTTATGCTTTTTACCTGGGTAAGTCACTAGGGAGCTTAATCAACGTCGTAGTCGTGCAAGGAAGGCAAGAAATGTATCTAAGAGTGTGAAGTACGTGCAAAGTTGTTGTTTTGTGATAAAACGCATAGCTTTTTTGGCGTTTTTGTCGCCCGTCGTCGTCGCCATTGCAAAAAAGCTCTATTGCGCATGCGTGTACTTGCTTTGTGGCCCCTTGTAAATTCTGCAACTATGATAGCTACCAGTTTCCAATCTTTATAAGGCTGGTAAAATAACTTACTGTCCTTCTGGTAGACATACAGGCTTAACATAGTGTGATATTCTGACTTCACGATCCAGCTTCAAAAGGGCCAGGTCAGAAGCAAACAGACGGAAATCAAAATCCTTGTGACTTATAATTTGAACTACTTTTCTTCTCTGCACGTGACTGTCGTTTAGTTTGCGGATCTGGTGAAGGCCAGCAAATATCTTCAAAACGGAAAGACTTACAATACCACTCGATCTGTCTTTCACGCAGTGGGCAGCTAGGAAAAATAAGGCATAAGTTAAGAATTAGCTATCAAAGGACTATGGATGGGTTTCGCTCACTGTGAAACTCGCAAAACCGTGAAAACCAGAAATATTTCTGAAATATTATTGCGTTGCAAGGAGAAAGCAAGTCAGACGAGAGAACGGTTGTTATTTTGTGCCTTTGTGGCTTGTTTGCGTGTCCTGGATCTTTGTTAAAATGTTTCAGGCGGTCATAATTTTCGGAGTTAGACGGTAAAAGCTGGCAAAACACCATAGAGTCGTGTCTCACCTTTTGTAAGAGAAATATATATTGAATTGACAAAATTTGAAAGCCAATTATGGGAGGTTGTCGATGAGTCACGCCACAATAAACATAGACTTTCAGAAAGCCGCTATCATCATCATCATCATCAACATAATCGTTATCATTAATGATAATAATATTATTGTTATCATAATCGTTGTTGTTAACAATAATAATGATGATGATGATGATAATAATAACAATAATAATAATAATAATTATCATTATTATTATTATTAATAATAATAATAATAATTAACATTATTATTATTATTTTATTATTTTAGTTACAAACCTGTCAAGACCCATCGTTCATTCAGCAGGCTTCCACCACAAGCGATCAGATTATTCTTCATTACAAGAACATGCCAAGGATAAGAGCCCTTGCGCGCGTCCTGTCCACCAACAATCCTCTTTCGACAAACATCACTTGTAGTATTGAAGTGATTCACTTCTCCACACGCTGAAATTAAATGGAGGGAAATTTATTCGTCGGGTTACAGCTAGACTACGAGCAGTCTCTCGTTTTTCAGTCCGTTGAGCAAAACGCGCGAAACACGAACATGACCAGGCGTGTGATTGATGGCGCGCGTTTGCACTCCCCGCACTAATTCTGAAGAAAAAGAGAGACTGGTCTAGGTTAAAGCCAGAATGTTTGGTGGGGTGCCAAGAGATAGATTCGCCACTGAACGGAACAAACATGTCCTTCAAAGACTTAATTTATAATCTGCAAACACAAAAGATGGCAACAGAAGCGGCCTAGTATTGTTGGTTTGCACGAGACGTCAAGGCAACCATGTTGGCGGTCAAGAGCAAAAGCATTTTTCTCCTCTGGGAACAAAACTCAATTTTAATTTTAATTCTTCGTGAAAAAATTATATTGTCAGTAATGACCCCAACATGGCCGCCTTGTCCCGTGGTTGCAAACCAAGAATAAAGATAAAATAAATACACATCGCAAAGTATTTCCGATTTTTCCCGGTCTCTTTTTCTCAAATCTCCCGATGAGATTCAAACCATACGGGACTTCTCTGCCCCAGGCGTACAAGCAATACGCAGTTGGGCTTATCAATATCTTCTGACAACTCCACTTTTTAAAACAGAGAACGTAATTTTTTTTAGATCAAGATTCTAGACCCATTCCAGCAACTTACTTGCAATACATTTCGGTTGCTCTCCAGACCATATCCCATCTGCTTGACACTGCCGTGTTCTGTCTCCTTGAAGCTCAAAATACTTATTGCAGGAGAAACTTACAACCTTTTGGTAGGTAAATCCACTCTCAGTTATATTCCCATGATGTGGTTTTCCCGGGTGTCCACAGTTCACCGCTATTTGAAGGGAAGAAACAAAAGCACTCAAATCGAGTCTGTTATATATGGCCACAAATTAAAAACCGGTATTCCTGAATTCTTTAAAGCGTCCCTGATATCATTCCTCATGTCTGACATTTCGTATTGAAAGATAGGTGCTTAAAATGGACAATCTTATCGTAGCCTTTTAATTTTCAACGCCAAAAAAATTGAAATTGTTCTTACCTGCTTTCCTCCCTGTTTTTTTTTTCTGTTCTTTGTTTTTTTGTTTGTTTTGTTTTGTTTTGTTATCTTTTTTAACTTAGGGGCGGCTCCGAATAGCTGGTTGTAGTAATTGTTCCAACGCGACGTAAACAAACACATGAATAACTCAAACTTGGTAGAAAAGGTTAGAACTTTTATAACAAGCTCTCAATTCAACATACGTTTGCAGACGGGTGGAGTGCCGTCCCAGTCTCCGGTGTTTTTACATTCTCTCACGGCCGAGCCTGTCAGAAGATAGCCTTCATCGCATGCAAATGCCACAGTTTGTTTGAACGTAAAATCGTCTCCTGTCATGTTCCCGTGATCCGGTGCGGTTAAAGGAGGACACCGAATTCCTGTTGATAAAAAGACAATGATACCCTTTGGCTATAAAATCAAAGATGGTTAATACACGCAGAAATACTGAACAATCACTCGCAAAAAACGTTTTTGAACATAATAATAGCACAGCACTATTTACAATTCCTTTCGATTAAAAAAGCACTTAAGGCACAGTTCAGACGCCGAACTTATGAGCCGAACCTAATACATTGAATTAACTACATGAAAATTTTGGCGTCTGACTCAATTGGGAACGCCTGTTTCAATTTGGAACGGCTCAGCCGTTCTTTTCGCCTAACCCGGCCACGAATTTCGTCTTTGGAGCGACTTTGGAATGGCTTTGATTCAGACGTCGAACTTTTCATGTACCGAAACTAATGCATAAATTATTAGAACCTATTTTGTAAGCACTTTGACCGAAATCAACGTTTTTCTCTTTTTGAATTTAGTTCAAAAGGAGAAAGAGGGTAGTGTTGCTAAAACTTGAGACTAGTAAGTAATTACGGACGAAATCTTTGCAGGCAACCAACTCTGGAACCAACTCTAACCTTAGCGTATTGTCGACAAATATTCAACCCAGAAAGCTTCATTGTACTTTTTGCCACCTGAAAAATTAGTGCGGTTATTTTTATTAGAGAAGGGTTAGCCCTTTCCCGGTCGCAAAATGATTAAACTTCTAAAATTTAATAATTTTCGATAACTTGTTCCCGCCACTACGACATTCTCACTAAAACTCGTACTAAAATGACGACGGCTATCACATTTTCCCGCCAAAATAACGTTGGCTCACGCGGGCGCACTACTTAGTATTGAAAACATCTCGATGGTTCTCGTAGTCGTCCTTGTCTTAGACTTTAAAGCTCTCTATACTAATAATAAGAGAACAAAGTTTGCACCCCAATCTAAAAAACGAGAAGACCTTTAATTACTAAAAACATCGCCTTACGTACCGTGTGTGTCATAGAAGGCTTTAAATCCTCTGTAATTTCCAGAATCGTCAGATACAAATTCGATGTGAATGTAATTCCCGGATGAGGTGATGTTCCGTGGAAGCTTTTTGCCGCAGTAAGGACCGTACTTTCTCTTCTGACCAGCGTTTACTTTTAGGTAATCGTAAGGGCAAACGACATCGGGATGTTCCTCTATGTCAAACTAAATAAAGAAGTGACTCGATGTAAGATAAAGCGCATGAACAGTCTAACCTCAAGCATCAGGAAAAATCCGCCTAGGACAGGAGTAGATCAACCACGGTAACTTACTAAATGAGGAGCAGTTCATACCTATATGGCTTACATAAGGGAGTACTCCCCAAGGAGGGGGCGGGGGAGGGTTAGGGATAGGTCCAGGCTCAGTCTCCAGCTGTGGGTGTCTCGATGCGCCCGTGGTACTCCTGAGCCTAAGATAGGTCCGGTCCGGTCCTGTCCGCTCTAGGTTTTTTCAACTACCTTTCAGTTCTCCTTACGACACTTTTCTTGGTCCCAAAGATGCCAAACGTTATACAATCCCTGCCTAGGTAATACAGACACCTTTGTAATGCAGACACTTCTTTTTGCTCCCGCTTTAATGACTATGCTAGGGGAGTAAGGAATGTTTAGAGGCTGATGATTCCTCTAAATAAAAATCAAGAGGTAAAATTTGGGGATTCCCGAATGTAAAGCACCGTTCTTAAGAGCAAATTTTACGATTTTTTTTCCTGAGATAGTTACTTTTGCTCATGTACGTGTACAGTAGAATTGAGTGATGAAATCTGACGACGAATTTACTTGCCAGATGGAAAAGCTATTGTTGCAGTTTTAACAAGTTTTTTGGATTATTTTTTCCACCATAAAAAATGGCTCTTCTATCGATCATTTCGAAGGGAATGTGCAAAACTATAAGAATCATACCTCGAGGAAAGTTAGCGTTATCTGATATCCTTTCTCCACGGTTATTGTCCAATCACAATCGGAGTTTTTGGGGTATTTCTGCGGATATTCTGGAGATGTTATTTCTCCTCTTCTAGATTGAATGATCTGGTTGTTGCAGATGACTGAAATATAAAAAGAGGACAAGGTAACGTCGGGTCAGGATACTGAAAACAAACCGCAACAACGACAACAAAATGCTTGGCAGGAATGCAAGCTCTTTTCTGCTACTCTGGCTCCTTCAAAGATGTCAGTTTATTATCATTAAAAACGAAATTTTCAAACTTTTCAAGTTACTT
This sequence comes from Porites rus, assembly GCA_964035705.1. Classification (NCBI taxonomy): domain Eukaryota; kingdom Metazoa; phylum Cnidaria; class Anthozoa; order Scleractinia; family Poritidae; genus Porites; species Porites rus. Next base: position 1,271,881 of record OZ037992.1, read on the forward strand.
CAAGAGAAAGTTTCATTACATTTCGAAAGTAAGGTTTTACACTGGAAAATTAACTCTTATAGTTAGAATGCTGTCCAATCAGTCCTCCCTAGAAATTCAAGGTCATTTGATACGTTATTACAGGTAATATCGAAGCAAACAAACAAAACAAAACAAAACCTCGGCAAAAAAGAGAAAGCTAAGAGTTATTTTAAAAGTAAAACGCGATAAAATATATCTGCTTACAATGGCATGACTTGCCATCAGGCTGAAGTTTGTATCCGAGACGACAAGAGCAGTAATGGCCGCCGATGTAATTGTGACAGTGGTGATCACAGCCGCCATTCTCGCTTTTACATTCATCTTTATCTGCAATAACAACAAATGATTTTTTGTTATTTATTCATTTATTTATTTTTGTATGTTGTATATTAATGTTGTTATTTTGTTTTTATTTTAAAAAACAAAAAACACGTGATCAACGCCGCACTGAACAGCTGGCACATGCAAGTGCCGGATCAGTTGAAGAGATTTGTGTTTCTAAGAGAATGGACTACAGTAAATCCTCTATTGAGATCCCCCCCCCTCCCCCACGGGGGGCTTATTCATTTCAAGCACATTTGAGGGGGGCGATTTAATAGAGACGGGGGGCTTAGTTGAGAAAGGGGAGCTTATTCAATTTAGCAAAGACGATGGTATCAGTACTCCATAAAGGACTGGAATTCAAAGTGGAAAAGCTAAAGTACAAGAAGTTGAATGAAGGTCATGCATCCGAGGACCAAAATCAAGTCCGAACTTCCAGCTGGTGAATAAACCATCCCAGATCAGTCAAACGAAGATTTACAGTCGTGATTGATTAATACAGTCTATTATTTATTAGTGAATAATAATAACAAGGGGAAGGGAGGGGGGGTTATTTGAGAGGGGGAGCTTCTTAACTTTCTTCCCCCAGAAAAGGGAGGGCTTATTTGTGAGGGGGAGCTTAATAGAGGATTTACAGTATGCATTCAAGAAGTAAGGTAACGGCGAAGGATCCTACTGGGGTTGTATAAATGCCATTGATGTCTATTAACTGAAGTCAATTAACTTGGTCCTAATTACGCAGTGATCAGTAAACGATAGAACTAAGAAAAGAGGAAAAACAAATCCGAACTTTCAGCAAGTGAATAAATCATATCGGATCAATCCACGTGGAGTGTTACAGTTTATCTTTCAAGATAAAGGGGGATGGGAAGGGGGCTTAATAACTCTCTTTCCCTAAAAACGGGAAGGGCGGGGGTGGCTTATTAGCGGGGGGTGTCTTCTTTGAGGGAAGGGGCTTAATTACTGTAATAACTAGAGTCACAGAATCTTACCAACAGCGATATAATGCGCTCTAAAGCCAGCATATGATTCCTCGTTAGAGTAGTCCGAGTGAAATGTAATGGTACATTCGTTGGTTGGCGAGATAACATACTCCTTAGGGAGTTTGCTATGATGTTTGTTTATTGTCTTGTGTTTGGAACCGCAAAATCGTCCCAGCGTGCTATTACCAGAGCGCAAAGAGAGCCAGTCGTAATCACACTGGAAGAAGAACTCGATGTCGATTACTGTGAAGCGTATCCTTATTCGATGACCTTTGGGGACTGTTATGTTCCACACACAGTGAACATTATTGGGGTACGTGTTAGGAAAGTTTGGGGACTTGATAACGCCAAAGAAGCCAGAGCGATTTCCACCACACTTCACAGCGCCTAAAATTACAGATTATAAGGTTCGATCTGTAGTAACAAACAGTGTAAATTATAGACGAGAATAAAGTGCCAGGCAAATCTTTTTGCTGCAATGAATTTCCCCTTTCACTGGGGGTGAAAAATAAGTGATAAAAAGATCATTTGGTATCGCTTTTTAATATTGTCTACGGATTAGTAGTTAGCATCCTACGACTTGGAGATATCTTTCTCCTTTTTCCTTCACTGGGTTCCCTTTCTAGACTGAGCCTCGGAGTATATTCCATTACAGGGAGTAAGCCCTTCCGAGGGTACTCTAGGGGATATTTAATCACAAGAGAGGATTATATGCACTGTGCACGCATTCCAGCCTGGCGGGACGGAGTGCACACTTTTTATAAGAGTTTCGAAAAAGTCCTTTGTTGTAGCAACCTCAAGTCGCAGTCAAGCTATTGTGTGATCGATTCGCATTGATTCAAACAAAGATCGAGCCAGTTAATAAGCTCCGTGATTTTCGCTGAAGTTTGATGGCAACAATCTGTAGTCACTGTGATCTGATGTATAAGAAACTGATCCAGGATTACCATGGTACTTTGTATAATGTTCTTGTTCTGATCTTTTTTTTTTGTCGCGCATTAGCGGGCTATTTAGCAATGCAGACACTTAATTGGAGATGAATAAGACGGCCGACTACCCGAAACTCAACAAATATGAAATAAATTAAATAAATAATAATAATTTGATAGCACATCCTCAAAGTGGTTTTTCGTCTAGTTTATACCATAGACCTGATCCATTTGCAAATATTTAGAAATGTTGGTTCTATTTTGGGGAGATGGGAAGACCTGAATTCCCTGAGAGAACTTTGCGACAGGAACACTAACCGTAAAGAGAACGAAGATGAGTTTTCTAGTGAAAAAAAATATTACTTAAGAGACAATTAACGTTCGCAGTTGGTGTTGACAGAGATCAGTAGTTAAATCACAGCAAAATTAGTCAGTGTAACCCCAAACAGTTGATGACAAAATCATTGACATCTCAATTACAGGTCAATGTCTCCCCGACAATTCAAAGATCGGATGTTTTTCTCAAGAATCTCACGTTGGAGACGCCTTATGTTATTAAGTATTGTTGAAAATTTTGAGCACTGTTACCAAATATCCTTGGGAATTAATCATGAAAATAAAAAAGGGGAAAAAATTCCGCCACGTACTGTCTTGCAAAAAAATGGATCAAATTTAGGAGCTGACAAGTTTTCTAAACTCAGTGAAATTTAAACTCAATTTTTGCATTTACTCTATCTGGTGAATTATTGGCCTTACATATTCGGACGATCTGCTCACTTGCACTTTGGAATATGTTTTATGCTCAGTGCTATTTTTTGAGTTGTTTTGTCATTCTTCGAGCTGACAGCAAAGAGAAAGCTGCAAATTATTTTAACAACTTGGTTCACAATAAATTTTCCAAGAAATCTTAGTAATGACTTCTGTTATTACTACTGACAAGTCATTATTCTGAAATACCCCTAGCAAGGTAAATTTGATGAAAGAAGAAGGATCGTTGAAGAGAGGGTTTCGTTTATGGGAAGTTTAGAATCATTATTAGTGTCAGTAGCGCCATTTTCAGGTTTCGCTGAGATGATTTTATAGAATATGCCCAAAAAATAAACGTGGAGGAATTTAAATGAGTATTTCACGCTCAGGTAGTGTTCAAAGGACACCAGCTTTGCATGGTGAAAGCGATGGTGATTTTTTTTTGAAAAGACAATTGAGCCGGATGCTACAGAGGAAATGCCACTGAGAACTTAACTCTCCAAATGAAGACGCTTACTCATCTTTTGTATAAACAAATTAAGCACCTACGGGCAATTATACTGACACAACTTCTTGGAGAGGTCTAACCACGGGAAGTCCAGGATTTCGGCAGGATTTACTGATCCAATACTTGCTCTGCTGGTCAAATTTGATAACAATTTTTTGTTTACGAATTAAGTCCGACTGCATTTTTTTCTTGGCCTAGGCTGGATAATTATATTTTTGCCGATTTTAGGCTTAAAAGATTCTTGTGATATTCTTAAAAAGGAAAACATACATATTCATCATGATACTTTCTGTGGTTTAGGTCATTTCTTTTGTGCTGTATACTGTACATAGGTATTTCATGTTGTTATTAGCACTGAACATTTAGCTATAGCTAGTGCAGGCTTTTTAGTTTTGTTCGCTAGTTTTGCCGTTTAGAGAATTGCAATAAACAAGGCAAGTACAGTGGAACTTCGATTTAACGAAGGGCCAAGGGCATGAAAAAATTTGTTCGGTATAACGCGGTTTTGTTATATCGAGGTTCCTTTTTCATTTTTTTTACTATTTTATCAGAGGTCCACTGTAATTCCAGTCTCTCCAAAGTGTAGTGCATTTGAAGGGTAAAAAAAATGACCGCTTCCATCACATCCAAAAACGAGCACAGTCAAAGTTCAACCAAATTTCCAAATTTCATCGTTTCATTGAATGCCGGTCACACCACTGGACTCAAAATTCTGACAGGACGCCATTATTCACTCTGATCTGGCGGGAGTGAAAGGGGCGACCCGCGCATACCGGCGGAATAACTGAAATTAAAGACCCACCGTCATGAACTTTAATTTGCTTTAGTCCTCAATTCTCCAAGTCTAAGTTTCACAGGAAAACTTTGAAAAGATGCCATTGAGGTTTTAGTGGCACGCGACATCATATAAAATGGATTTCAAAAATGGCGCGTCACATCTGGGCAACGGGAAACGGTAATTGTATTACAATATAATGCAATTTTCACTAGAATTGATGCGATTCCAAAATAATAAAATCTGAGTTCACTTACTTAAAAAAATAAAAACCAAGACTGTTCTTATTGATTTTAACAATGGCACTCTTCAAGCGGCTTAAGCGACAATCTCCCTGTTTGTGTTCATAAGGTTATCAAAGTGTTATAGTTTGCATCAAGAACTCTTTCCAGGTTAGTTTTCTTTGTAACTAATAAAGGTTTTAGCTGTAGGATTTGGGATATATTGCAGTTGTTTTTAGGACTCAATTAATTGCCAATTAACAACACCTTTGAAGAAGACTGTGCGTCAGACTTGTAAAGTGCTCTTAGTGTATCATGTTGAGTTCAGGTCAACTGGTCAAGAAAGCGCCTGAAAATAGCACTCGGCTAAAAAGAAAGCTTGACTCAGAATAAAACAATCCAATTAATGAATTTTTTTTGTTCGGTACAACTAAGAGATGTATCTCAAATTTACAAGTTGGGTTACTGCCAAAAAATGAAAGAAAGAAACAACAACCACTTAAGCAAACTTAAAAACCTCTACATAGTAAGAAAAATTGCTTTTGTCCAACAAGGGCTTCCTCTCTGCCTGGTATTCTTTTCACTACCACTGCATTTTTCTTCTTTTCAAAGTTTTCAGTTGTTGAAGTCTTGATTCTTTTATTTTTGACGACAAGCCAATCGTTTTGAGAAGAAAAGCCCATAAAACGAGCAACCTAGAAATGCAGCTGTAAAACAGTTTTTCGTATAACTGTAAGTCAATAATCCTCAAGGACCCTTCTATTGTAACTATAGCAGGATTTCCGGTAAGCATTAGGTCAGTCATCACAAATCACCGCCCTCTATAACCCAATGAGGAGACCGACTCAGCGGTCATTTGTTGTTGAACGAATATATCTGAGTTAGGAAAACTCCTGTGCAATTTCTGGGCGCTAGCCCAGTCATGTAATCACGTGGTTCAAACATCTAAATTGAGCACTTTGATGAACACAAAACTTTGGCGCCAAGCTGGTTGAAAAAGAGACACCACTGTGATTCCGACAGTGATAATAAACGTGAATGGGTCTATTAGAGAAACGGTATGCAATGTTGTTTCAACTGAATAGGTCAGGGGCTTATAGAATTAAATACCACCAAGCATAAGCTAAGATTCTGTCTGCTTTCTTTTGAGATATCAGTAATGTGTGAAATCAGGAAGCATTTGGCCAATATCGTTTTCCTGTTAGTTGATCTGACGATGTCATTAATTCGTTTTCTGTAAACAAATGTGTAACACTCCGCAAAGACGTCAATCGACGGTGATCTCGACTGTAAGCGCGCTATATCACATAAATACAGAGATATGTATCTCAGTGATTTTGCCATTGCCCAGGCTGATGGAATTATCAGCACTGGTAATGTAGACAAATCTCGTTACCAGTATGTTTACTGCTGTAAAGAGGAATTCGCCTTATCAGTTTGAATTGTAATTTTTTCGCCGTGGCTATTAAAAACGCTTAAAGAGATTACTAAAGCAGGAGTCAGAAGGAAATAACTACCATAGGACACAAAGAAAGGAAGACTTACTGAGCTGATTATGAGCTAGGTTTTGTATTTGACATTTCATGACCTGGCTTGAGCACAAGACTACATCATGTTCGACTTCCTCTCAAGCTGAACGCGCGTTTACTATCACAAACTCCCACGTAATAATGAAGCTGTTACATGAAAAATTACATAGTAGCAATTAAAACAAGAAGTACCTGAACTAGAAATGACCTCAGCAAACAACAGAAACAGAAGACAGCGTAGAAATCTAGGATGAGATTCACACATGATGCAAGTCAGTTACTCGAACGTGCTTCTAATAACCAGTAGGAGACAATGAAACAATAAACCCGTCAATGTAAAAAAAGAAAATTAAAAGGAAAAAATAAAGAAAAACGAAAATAGGTAAAAGTTAAGAGGTGAACATACCTAGGAAATTTCATGGTTCTTGGACTTAAAGCTTCTGATGAATAAGTGACACACGCAAAAGACAAAGCGCGTAATAGTACGGTCCCAGAACGATAATTCTTTTCTATGGCACGCGCGTACGTTCACTAGGGTTTTATTCATTGTTAAAGAAGATTGACAGCTGTCATGAGTCTCAGTGGGTGAGCAAAACAGGAAACCCGTGGACACAAAGATCATGAGATGTAAAATGACCTCTAGTGCCCGCTATACTATTACGTTAACGAGCAGTGTTGAAAAGTAAGTTCAAATTACAGCATCAGACGGGAAAATGGGTGTGGCTCCTTTCCTCAAAACAAAACAAAAATCCATGGACATGGCTAAGTATTGAAGGTATTTTTACATCCCTAATATCTTTTGTTTGTTTGTTCTGAAAACAGTCTTCATGTCTAGTCTGTTGGTGCTGTAGTATTTTTAAGTAGAAGAATGCACATGTGCTGGAGGCACGAACAACGATGATCGCCTGCTTTAAGGTTTAAACTTCATCTGCAGTGAATGACGTAATTTTTAGGGAGGCACGTGAAATTATTGTTCTAGGAAAAAATCCAAGGTTCTATCAATGAACACAACCGGTTCACTTTTAGACAGATCTGTTACACCACCGTCAGGAGCTACCGACAAATTCCACATCAGCCACTTCGATCCGAAGCAGTCAGTCAGTTTTGTCTGGCTTTAATGATCTCAAGAGCTGACTACAACCACCTTTGTCTTCACTATTTTGAAACTATTTTGTAACTCTTTAAGTCTCCAGTGTGACCAACATCAATTTTCCCCCAATACTCAACACATGACAAAGAATTAAGGTTATAAGAATTTCATAATGATCACTTGAAGAAAGATGCTTTGATCTTTAAACAAATTCTCTCAACTAATTCTTTAAGGAAATGTATGGAGATCAGTCTGGAGAATTTTTATGTGGATACTGGGCCTTAAACCGGGGTGAACATTATCAGGCCCCTGCCTTGCTCTGATAGCGATGAATGAATCGAGGAGTGAGAATCTGAAAGAAATAAGAATATCTTCCGTGCTGCACTAAAAGGCTATAATCTCACTCTCAGATAGTCTCTTTATCTTTCAATAGACCATAACAAAGGGACTTTGATCCACAAAATACGCAAAGCCTCAACGAGGAACCAAGGGTCAGTGTGATAGTTCTTGGTGAACCTTAATCTTTGAAAAAAGACAGGTTTTAAGTGTAGTGAAACCTCTCCTTTGGGTCAACTCTATTCATGGGGCACCTCATTCAAAGGACACGAAACCTTTTCTTGATTATGTGAGGATATTCTTGACTGACTGGGAGGAAAAGCATGATAGGGCTGGTAGGGTACATGCTGCACAGCAGCTGTTGTGTTTTGTTGATTCTTATGGCTGGAAAAAGACCAGGAAAAAGACTAGACGGGTCTAGACAACGAGCAGGCTTTGTTTCGCTCAAAAATCATTAAGGGCGCGCGATAAGCGCGTTTACAGCGTTTACTCGCAGTCTTGAAAAAATAAAAATAAAAATAAAAAACCTTTAAGGATAGGTGTTGTCCCAGAATCATGGGCGTCAGACAAGATGCAAAGGTGAGCAAAAAAAAAAAATCACGAACCCTAGTAAGAGATGTGCATAGGGACGGATTTGACTCGTCATGATTCATCACGAAAAGTCCGGTCACATCCCGGGGCTGGTAGAAACTGAAATTGTCCGAGCCAGGAGTCCTTTCCAAGCATACTTTCAGCGGTCCATTGCCCGTTTTATAGATTGCTCACTAGCCTGCCAATACAATCGTCTCTCATCGCCCCTCGCCGCTTGTGAAGTTTGCGGGAGAGAAACTTCGCAACTCATTTTCAAGCGGCGAGCACTTAAGAGATACGGCTGTATTAAATTCGCCGGCTAAATGCTCACGGAAATTTACGTAATCTACATCAAGCTTATCGACTATTATACTGGTTGTTGTTAGATTACTCCTGGAATTTAGGCAGGCTGAAGGCGCCATAAACTAGAGCCCGGAGTATTTGATTCCTGGAATGTCACACAAGCAATCATTTACTCTGGCAATGTCGTGACATTTTATTTTTGGGCCAATACATGCACTGCAGGGTTCAAAGAAATTCTTTGCCATGTTTTATATCACGAAATGATGGTTTTGACGTGTTTAAGTGAAGAGAAGGAAGAACGCACAGTAAGGGACGGACCACTAGAAAAGTTATTGGGGCGGGGGGGGGGGGGAGGGGAATTTTCGAGCCGCAGGAATTTTTTTTCGTTATCAAATTCCTTGGATGAATTCTTTTAGGCCATAGCATGAATATTTTTTAGGATTAATTGGCGTGCATGATTTTTTTTTCATGTAATTTTCCCTTGCGCGAATATTTTTTTTTGTACTTCCCCCGCCCCCTCCCCCCCCCCCCATAAGTTTTCTAATGGTCCGTCCCTAAACAATCCGGTTAAAGTGAGGAAGAGAATGAACTGCTAATCGCTATTGTAAGCTGCGCCAAATACTAGTTTTAGCGTAGAGGCTGTCATTAGCAGTTCCTCTCTTTTGGGCATCAGGTGATCATTCAGACTTCCGCTACAATACATGTAGTCATTTTAACGCTTAAGATGTTTATTTATGAATCTACGCACTTCCTTTTTAAAGCCGACAGCCATTCATAGAAGGAGAATATGCTAGCCAGCGTCTCCCCTGGGGTTACTACTTTGGTGATCGTGATATTTTGCGGTTTCCTCGGCGCTTTTTTTTGTGCTGTCTCCGCAGCGTACGGACTCAAACAGTGGAAATGATTCCCTTGGCCATTGTCACATTGTAAGTAGCTTTTCTAGAGAATATCGTCTTTACAAGTAGGCATGTTATTCTAAAACTTACAGTGAGAACATAATCCTACGAGATGAAAGATCAACAAAACGATTTTGTGTTTTGCTGTTTTCATTGTAACTCTCTCGTGTTCTTTGTCTCTCCACAGAACAAGCATTCTTGGCATAGCGTTTACTAACGTTTCCGCTGGTAAGAACTAGACAATAATCCCTGTATTAAATAATAGAACGCGCTAGTAGAATTTCGTGTTGTTAACAGGAAACTTAGACCTGAAAGCCTGTGGGCTTGTGTCATTGATTTTATAATCCTTTTTCCTTTGTCGGATTTATTTTTCAATTCAAACGTGCGGCCTGGCACAGTGAAATATTTCAGTTGTGTTTGGCTTTCCTCCCACGAAAACAAAAAAAATGAAGAATGATGAAGACTTGCCAGGTTGCTTCATTGACCAAGCTAAGTGACCGTAGAGCGACTTGCAGGGATCAAGGCAAAGGAGTCCTCGACTAAGCTACCCAGTAGCTTGCAAGCAAGCTCTCCTATTTGGACGATCGAAACCAGCCGCGCGAGAAGATACCGTGTGACAACGCGCGAGCGAGCGGCGAAGCGTGCCTCTCGCGCGTGTACTTTTCACGATGTCCCCCAAATGGAGAGTAGCTAGTCAACCGTCACCCCGGCAGAGTGGATAGGTATTTTGGGGTAGCTTCTTTACAATATGAACGTTGTCTCACTTAGGGATGTAACTTACTTGTTTACTTATTTATTTATTCATTTATTTTGTTAGTGAACCACCTCGTAATCAGGGCTTTTCTTTAGAAAATGAGAGGGACGGGAAATGCCCTGGGAATCTGGTTGTTTTGTTAGGATTGGTCATATTTAGTGATAGGCATCTCGGTTACTCTACCTTTTCCTTGGAAAGGAGGTTCTTTCTGTACTCCAAAGTAAAATAAACATTATTTCTTGTTTATTTATTTTTTAATAAAATAAACTAAATACAGATAAGTAAGTAGAGACTATAACGGGGAGTTACCCCAGAAGCGTAAGCCCTCTAATGCGATTGATCTCAAGGAATTTCTTATCGTATGGCGCTATTACGGAAGGACTCTCAATATTAAGGACACTTAGTTAAGGTAAAAAAAACCACTGCAAAAACGTGTACGAACAATCTTGCTCAACGTCGGATCCAAAAAGATCGTGATCAGTCATAATATATAAAATTGAAAATGTTACAGTCAAGAGGACTTCAGCGGGGACTGATCAAACAACGTGAAATAGAGTTATTATTGAGATATTTCTTAAAAAGACAAGATAACAAAAAAAATAAAAGATATACTATATCTATATATAGTTACAGTTCATCACGTTTATTGATGAACTGTAACTATATATAGTATATCTTGTGATGAACTGTAACTATATATAGATATAGTATATGTTTTATCTTTTTGTTATCTTGTCTTGAGTAACCACACCATACCACGTCATATTATGTAATTTCCGATCATTATTTTACTTCATATATATTTCTGTAAATTCGTGATATCTCAATAAACCTGATGAAGACTGGTATTGGCCAGTCGAAATATCGCAACTTAACTCTATTTCACGTTGTTTGATCAGTCCCTGCAAAAGTCTTCTTGACTGTAACATTTTCAATTAAGGACACTAACTCACGGTCCAAAGGGTGCCCCAGAGGTTCTTTGCAATATTTAGTGACCTGCGTCGCAGGCTAAGCGTTAATAAGAGAAGAGGAAGGGCGGCAAAATCAGGTCCTTGCCAACTTCGGGAGGGAGAGGAGGGCTTGCTACGCAGACCAACAGTTGGCAACGTGGTCATGATTGATCACGTGTGCTGGACCGGGTCATTGCGGGCGAGAAGAGGAGCCCGCAATCCTAATCTCCAGCAGTTATGGGCTCCTGTCTCCAGGTTGTTATTACGCATGCATCGCATGTAAGTAGCCAGCATTCGTTTGGACTTTCATTAAGAATGTATGGAATGTACAGAACGTACTTTGAACACGCGCGTTTGGATATTCTGACACTCGTCATCTAATCAAGTGTGTTTTGACCATTTGTCACGTGGAACTTACGCAAAGCACAGCGCTGGAGCAAAAGCGTTTTGACCTTCGATCGTTGTCACCTGCACTCCGTAACCTTTGGTTATTACTAGTTTGTAAGCCTAAAATGAGTAATTTGCTTTAAAACTTGACAAGCTGTCTCGATCTCGAAAGGAGGGGTATTTTTGTTTACAACTTGTAATGAATAGCAAAATAATGAATGGAAAATCGCACATACAGTTGTAGTTCTCAAACAGCAGAAAGAACGCAGCTGGCATGCAACCTCATTCCCAGGGTCCCGAGTAGGAGAAGATCCTGGAAACGAGGTTGATCTTGCGTGTAGGCCACAAGTGACTCCATGATAATCCTAAAGTCACTTGGATTATTTCCTGTGGTTTATCATCAGAACAATTTAAACCAATTAGAACTAAAATTTATCGCTGAATAAAACAAAAAAACAAACAATTTAGTTGCCGAACTTCTCTCTGGTCTCTCATCGTGTCACAACGACGCAAGCATCTTTCTTCCAAAATTAATTTTATTCCCTTGTTTATTTGGGTTATATTGAAACAGGCTACAAAACGTCGGTAGAAGTGACTTGGATTGTCTTGCATTCACTCATTACCTATGAAAGAACTCGTGAAAGTCAGAGAATTTCCACGCAGAGGGCTTATAAAACCCTTATAAAGTATGCATCATTTCCTATGCGGTCAAACTGCCTTCTTAAGAGTGAGACTTGGAAAATGTCTTCGTCATTGGATCCTATTATTAAACGGGTCGAAGTTACATCAAGGTCCTGTTTCATATATGTTACTGCAAAACATGAAGGCCAGAATATCAACGAACGAACGACCGACTGGATGGATGAATGAACGAACGAACGAACGAACGAACGAACGAACGAACGAAAGAACGAACGAACGAACGAACGAACGAACGAACGAACGAACGAACGAACGAACGAACGAACGAATGAATGAATGAATGAATGAATGAATGAATGAATGAATGAATGAATGAATGAATAAATGAATAGTTGGATGAATGACTGAATGAATAGACTGATGAATGAATGGATGGACGAAGAATCAACAATTTCATACAAACATTAGGAATCGAGTTACTTTAACCCTTTAAGCCCCAAGATCCACATACAAATTCTCCAGACTGATCTCCATACATTTCTTTTAATAATGGTTGAGAGAATTTGGTTTAAGATCAAAGCATTCTCCCTTTGATAATCAATTTAGTAATTCTCATAACCTTTGGTCTTGACGATCTGCTGATGTTGCTAGGAGAAAATTGATGTTGGTCACTCTTGGGACCTAGAGGGTTGAGGATGGTATTGTTTTTTATTCAGGTAAATGCCAGCGTAAGATCACTCAGTTATCAGGACAGTCTGGTACCATAGAATCACCGGGTTACCCACACAGCTATGGTCCTGCACAGACCTGTATATGGCAGATAAAAGTTAACACAGGATTCAGAGTTCACATTCATTTTGACGCACGCTTTGATGTCAGCAGGACTCCAGCCTGTCGGGACGAGTATGTTCTGATCAGTACCCGAAAACAGAGATTTACTGACTTTAATGTTGTTCGCAATAAAAGGGATTCGGTGGTTTTCTGTGGCAACCAAAAGCCAAGCAATGTCACATCTCCTGCTAATGAGTTGTGGATACGTTTCAAATCAAAGTTTGGTGGACGGAGTGGGTTTAGAGCATGGTTTGGAGCAGAGGGTATGTGGTTATTGGGGGGAGGGATCCAGATTTCTTTCTTTTCTTTTAATTCAGCAGTGTATACTCATTCTAATTTCAAAGTTTCAAGTATCTTTCTGAATATCTAAAAACTTTATAAATGCTGCTCTGTAGTCCAACCTTCGTTTCCAGGGTTCTCTGCTACACGTCCTTGCGGTTCAAATGAAACCTGTCTGTTGGTAATTTAATGGTTCTATGTGTTTTTTATCTCTTTACTAAATAAACTTTGTATTTTTTTGTCCAGTTTTGGCTTTGACCACTTCTAGCAATGAAAATGTTTAACGTTAAAGTCATTATTAAAAAAACATCCTATTAGATATTGATGAGTGCACAGAGCGGAAGAACGGCGGCTGCCATCACAACTGTGTGAATACCCCAGGGAGCTTTCGATGCAAATGTCGATCAGGGTTCCGCCTTGTTCCTAAAGAAAAGAAATGCGTTGATGAGTAACTCGACTCAATTGAAGTTTTTATATAAGATCTGAAAGGGCCTTAGAGCTGTCATTTATTAATTCATTACTATTATTTAGTGTTAAATGCTTAACAGCTAAAAATGTAATGTCTAGTGAAAAAAACCCTTTAAGACCCTTTAGTGCGTGATCCATCAAAGTTCTTACCGTAAATCCTCTATTAAGTCCCCCCTCTCAAATAAGCCCCCCCTCTCTAATAAGCCCCCCCTTTTCAGAGGAGGAAAGTTAATAAGCCCCCCCCCCCTCTCTATTAAGCCCCCCCACCTCCCCCTCCTCCAATCCTTATTCTTCACAAAAAAATTAACGATTAACGTGGACTGATCAGTTATGGTTTATTCATAAAAATTACCGAAGAACATGAGGTCGAAAGCACATTTTTGAAGAATAAGAATTTTGTTTTTGTTACTTTTAGGCTCCCACAAGTGAATTAAATACTTTTGACGGTGACATTAATTGTACAATGCGTAAGTCTACTCTGTCTCATACCAAGGTATTTTTGTTACAGGTGATGCGTTTCGCTAAATTAAATAAGCCCCCCCCCCCCCTCTCTATTAAGCCCCCCCTCAAAAGTGCTTGAAAAAAATAAGCCCCCCGGGGGGCTTAATAGAGGATTTACGGTAGTTTAAAAAAGGTCCTTATAGAGGTACCTACAAGGACAGCTGAACCATCACGCAAAGGGAGCTTCCGACATGGGGCAAAAGAGTTTATCAAAATAACCATCCACCTATAGCCTGCGCGAACTCATTTCTTGGCCATTCATCGAGCTTGCTTAATTGCTAACCTACTTTCATCTTGTATTCCAGAGGACATCGCAATTTCATTCTCCAAGAAGCGTTATCGTTCATCAGTACAGATCACAGCCCCGCCTGGCACTTCCATTCTTACAGTTCGAGCCAGTGCCAGGAATTCCCGAAGAGTATTTCATTATTCCATTGTATCTGTGAATAAAAAGCCTTACAATGATAAAACCGCACTTTTTGAAGTGAACCCATCGACAGGTACCGTGCTTCTTGAACTATTTCCTGATTTATGCATTTATTTGATTGTTAGGGATATAAAAAGTTATGTTAGTGGGCATATCTTAATTATAAGCTGCTATGTTACACACCTAAAAAAGCCTATGAATGCAGAGGTCCACTCAAAGCGTAAATAAAACCGAGTGGTTCTTTCTTCCCGGATCTCTGATGTAGAGATGCTATTGCTAGACGTCACGACTTGAAGTGGGAATTAAAACAAAACTGAATGCGAGGCTGGCAATACGGCAAAGGGTTGATTTATTAGAGGGCAATGTTTCGGCTAACAAAATTAGCCTTCCTCAGGGCCAGAACTGTACCTTATCGATTACCTTGTTGTATAATTATTTACCTGTCTATCATACTATCTATTGTTCTCATTTTTAGTTTATCATTAGAGACCTTTAGATTCGAAGACGAGAACGACTACTAGTACGAGATTTGATTTAAAGTTTTTTCGCGTATTGTCAAAAGATAGACACCCCGGAATTCTTCATTCTACTTTTTTTTTCACCAGGAAAGTCAGTAAAGTTAGCACTGTTAACGTTATTGAAGGAAGTTAAGACCTCTCCCGATTGCAAAATGCTAAGTTCTAACATTTCATAACTTGTTTCCGTCAATACGACATTCTCGTTAAAACTCGTAGTAGAGTGACGACGGCTACCAAGTTTTCCCGCCAAAATTACGCTGTCTCACGCGCGAGCAGTACTTACTACTGAGAAAATCTCGTACTCGTAGTCTTTCTCGTCTTAGAATCTAAACCTCTGTATTAACCTGTTATGTAAATTTATATTCAAATCTTAGGAGCCTTTATAGTATTCTCTTTCAGTGTAGCTCTGGCCCTGAGAAAGGCTAATTTTGTTATTGGCCACCCATTTGGCCTGAAATAAATCAGCCCTTTTCCATATTGCCAGCCTTGCATTCTGTTTTGTTTTAGTTCTCATTTACATACTTATAGACAATAAAAAAGGAAAAGGATACGAGAGGGCCAAAGTAGCAAAGAGAAACAAAAATGTTGTACGATGATCATAGGTAGATGGGGGCAGGGATAGTGCTGTGTAGAACTCGCCTCCCACCAATGTGGCCTCGAGACCGGGCCGCATCGACATGCCATATGCGGTTGAGCTTGTTCTCTTCTCCGACTGGTTTTTCGTCTGGTTACCTGGTTCGCCCCTCTCTCATAAGTAAACATTCAAAAATCAGATTCGATCACTAAAAGTAGGCTCGATTACCAACCGCTGTTCGGGAAATGAGCCCGCGCCCCACCAGCGGAAATCGAGCCTATCAGGAAAGTGTCTCAAATTATTTGTGGGCACTTTGAAAAATGACCCTTGCATTCTGAGCATTCTCCCAAAGTCGAACACTCTTCTATCTCATACATTTCTAGCGATCAATTTTAGGGAAGAGTTTCGTCTTACGGTTGATCCACAGCAAAGGGGTGAGGCTCGTCCGTGACCTCTCATCTTACTACTATTCATATACAATAAAGTAAAGACACTTACTGTCGTCTCCTCATCCACGACATCACCATTACCATGAAAGTTTTTTGTTCCAGTTTAGGTAATCCTTCACCGTATTACGACAGTTTGTCTTCCTGTGTGTATTTATTTTTGTCTCTCTCCCTCTGTTCAGGCATAGTTTCCGTTCGCCGCAAACTCCAGAGGAAGTCCAACTATCGCCTGCGAGTGAAGGCAAGCATTGATAATGTCGTTTCAGGTTATGTCATGGTCATTATCAGAGTTACAAGCGCGCAAAAGAGACGACCCCAACCGAGAGGGGATCAAGGCTTAAAATTCCCCAGTCCTATATACTCTGTAATTATCCCGTGCAGCATGGTCGTCGGACAGACCATCCTGCACCTGCGCGTAGAAAAAAGCAAACACTTAAAGAACTCAACTGTACGCTATAGATTGCAGTCTATAGCCCCTCTTCATGGAAAACCTCATTTTAGTCTGCACCCCACGAAAGGCTTTCTCAGAATCAGCAGAGAACTCACAGAAATGGTCTCTGGTGATAAAGCCTCAAGCTTCGTGCTACAAGTTGTCGCTCGGACTCAAGAAAAACCAAATGTGTTCGAGTCGACACAGGTGTCTGTCGTGGTGGTACCTGATTACGCTGGCAATGGATTCGTGAAGTCCTCCATGGCTGCGGTTAAAAACAAGTCGGCAGCTGTGGACCGCTCTGAACGGCTAAGGTCTCAGAAGAACGAGACGTTCTCAGATGATTTCAAATCACCTCTAAGGAGCACAGAATTTTCCATGCATCGCATGTTTCGGCGACCGTCCACCGAAGCCCAGAAGATTTCAAAGGCAGACTTACAATTCAACAAGATTATTGAAGAGATAAAGCGCGAAATAGCAACACAACTAATAGGTAATTTATTGCTGGTCTTTTTTAAGTTCCTTTTACAAAACTTCCTTATTCATTATAAACTTCTCCCTTAACCAGACACTCCCTCTCGCCAAGCACTTCTACCGCCAGGATGGGTGAGCTACTCGTGAAAAATGTTTAAAAAATGAAAAAGAAAAGAGAACTTTATTTATAGATGTACTCATACCTTCTTATTGGCAAAACGGAGAGTATCAGAAGATGTGGCACTTTTGTCTTCTCCCTTCCGCCCTTTCCCTTAGATACCTTGTTAAAGCCTGGTGTTAAGACTGCTGCCGGGCTCCCTAATCAGTTTTGGTTTAGTGATCAGCTCATTAGCTTTTCATTCTCGATAGAGGCCACGCTAAAACATCTCAAGCTTTAAGCAAGAGTTTTGCCAAAGAGGTCTCATTTGAATGGTAACACTACAGGATTTCGTCCACAGATGATGGAGTTAGAATGACAAATCATCTTACCTTACTGTACTCGGTCTAGGAATGAAAGGGTATATTAAAGGCTATGAATCCTTGTCTCAGCCTTGATCAGGGGTCTTCTTACTTCTTGCTTTAGATGATCGTGGTCGTTCAGGCGTGGTATCCGTAAGACTGGGGGCAAGCTCTATTGCCTCTGCTTCCAAACTGTCTCAGATCATCAAAGAGGTCAACTGTACTTTACCTGTAGTCAACTGTTCTGACACTGAGTATCACTCGCGCTACCGAACGTTTGACGGCACCTGTAATAACCTTGACAATCCTACGTGGGGAGCCGCGACCACACCCTATACTAGGATACTGGACCCAATCTACTACGATGTGAATGGTCTGTCAGATCCAGTTGGGTTCCCCGATCAGCCGTATGCGCCAGATCTTCCATCACCGCACCGCGTAAGCAAAGAGTTTCTTATTCATGTTACGGAGGCTACTGGAAACAAGAACAACTACTCGCATATGCTAATGCAGTGGGGACAGTTCTTGGACCATGACATTTCGTTTACAGCAGAGAGCGAAGGTGGCGAAAAATGTTTTTTACCAAAGTAGGTTTACATTTTACTGCTCTTTTTGTCACTGGCAGGACTAATAATTGTGTTTGTGCATGTTTTCTGAATTCACCAATTGCACATCTCCCTTAATAGATAGAGAAAACTAGGTGTAGTTTTGGGTATACCCTACGACAAAATTTTTTTGATTCTTCGATGGTGTTTTCAGAAAATTAATATAAATAGCTCTAGGGGAATTCATAGCAGAACTGGGTAGAAAATTGAATTTGTGACTTCGAAATGGGAATTGGCTGAGTTGTTATGAGATGTTTTCCTTACTATCATTTAGGTAAATCGTCGTGTTCTTATGTAAGCAATACTGTGTCTGTTCCTTTAGCTGTGATGAATCATTTGAAGATTTTGAGCCTCCTTGCTTTCCAATAATGTATCCAGATGGGTCTGGGTGTACTATGTTTACCAGGTCGGCGGCCGCATGCCAAAATGATAACGAGAATGTAACGCCTCGGGAGCAGCTGAACACTATTACCTCGTTTATCGATGGATCACAAATATATGGCTCCAGTAATCACGTAGCTGAACGTCTTAGAGACTTTGAATGTAAGTATTAAGCACTGGCAGAATGGAGTAGAAAATTTTCACTGGACTCATTTCCAGAATTTTACTGTAAGCTCTTGTTTTCTTAGACAAAAACTTTGCTCCACTCTGTCTCCCTTCACCCGGGTGATGGGTACCGGCCAAAAATATTCCTTTATTAGCATTCCATCTAAGGGTAGAGGTGGAAGGGGCAGCAATACTAGTCGCTTCAAGCCACAAAAACAAAGTTAAACTCCGGGTTGATGGGCTACATGGCTTGTACGCCGAGTTAACCAATTCTATCTAAACCGTTTGGAAGATAGATAGGGAGTACTGTGGTGTGTCCAGTACCAGCCACCGTTTATGATTTTTTCCACGTTGGGTATTTGTATCATACCTGCCGTTCCATTTGCCTTGCGTTTTGATCCTCAGCAAACAAAGGTACCATGAGAATAACTCGGCCGAGATATCTCCTACCACATGTGCAGTCACCATTCAAGCCACCCCTTAACCTGTGTCAATTATTCGGTGGATGTTTCGATGCTGGCGACTTCAGAGTCAACGAACAGATCGCACTCGCGTCCATGCATACCTTGTGGGTCAGAGAGCACAACCGAATAGCGGAGAGTCTTAACCAAATCAACAAACACTGGAATGCGGAAAAGGTATACCAAGAGACTAGAAAAATAGTCGGGGCCGTGCTTCAGCACATAACATATAATCATTACCTACCGAAAATTCTGGGTAACAAGGCCTTGCCACTTTATCGAGGATACAGAAATGTACACCCTGGCGTCCTGAATGTGTTTGCGGCCTCCGCGTTTAGGTTCGGCCACAGTATGGTAAGACCAAAGTTTTCAATGCTTGATGCAAATTTTGATCCGATTGCTCCAGAAGTGCCTCTCATCAAGGCGTTTTTCGATAACAAACTTGTGCAAGGAGAAGGCATTGAACCTGTTCTCCTTGGACTTGTAGCCAACGATTCGCAGGGCACCAACCGAATAATGGCCGCTGGGCTTACAAAGCAGTTGTTCCAGCAGCCTGAATCTGAACATGGCTTTGATCTGGCGGCACTCAATATCCAACGCGGCCGTGACCATGGTCTTCCTGGTTACGGTGCCTGGAGACGCCAATGCAATCTCTCACACGCAGACATTTTTCAAGAAACAAACTTTGAAATAAAAGATGCCACAGTCAGGAAGTTACTGCACGACTTGTACGAAGACGTGGAATATGCGGATCTGTGGGTGGCAGGTTTGGCTGAAGACCCTATTCCAGGTGCCATGGTTGGCCCCACGTTTCACTGCATTATCAAAGAACAATTTCGTCGGCTACGTGATGGTGATCGTTTCTGGTTCGAAAACCAAGGGGTTTTTAGCGATGAACAAATTGCTGAAATCCATAAGACTTCATTGTCACGAGTGTTATGCGATAACGTGTTTGGCATTGTTTCTGTTCAGCGAGATGCATTCATCACCGCAACTGATGAACTGAAGCGTGTTGAATGTACGGGGATCCCTGGTATGGACTTAAGAAAGTGGAGAGAAAACCAGCCTTCACCACCAGAAACATGTAAGTGTCTTAATCTTCTTCGTCTTTTGAGTGCATTTAAACTTATGGAAGTTTTTGGAGTCTCAAAGCCACCGTTATAACGATTACTGCCGATCAAGCTGGCATGACTGTCCGTATACAAGGTTGGGCTGCATTTCTAGTGCGTCACTGGTTTCCTTAATTGTACGCATGCAGAGCCTATTGTCTACGTCTCATTTTTCTGCCCGAGAAAAAAAAATGAAAAGGAAAAAAAAATAAAAATACCAAGTTAAGTTTTCGTGCAAGGATTAACTTACAACGGTTATGTGCCCAGTTGTCCAGTGAAGGTTCTCAAGACGCCTTTTACATTCAAGACCATAGATTATTTCACGTTACGACTTACGTCGCTGTTCTTTTTATTTGCAAGTATAACATTGCCATTCACAACTTAAATCAATCAAATTTCTTACGGGAATCATTCAATTGATTACATTACTCTCAAGCCATGAACACCGAAGAATGCTTTGCTTGATTTTTCAGATGGAACCTGGTCATCATGGGTATACACAGTCAGTAAGCCGACGGGAAGCTGGGCTGTGGCGCTAAATGGTGAACTGTGTTCTACGTCTGTGATGGATATAGAGTGTCAGCGAGCCGACGGCTCGGCAGCTCAGCTGACAGGGCAGGTTATTCATTGTAAAGAGCGTGTGGGTGTATACTGCAGAAACACTGAACAGACCGGACCTAACAAAATCTGTAACGACTATCGCTTTAGATTTTTGTGCTCCAACATAGAAAGACCAGGTGAGTTTATAGACCTGAAAGTTTTTTCCAAGGTGCACTCTGACAATAGCCTGCGTCGTAGACGCTCTAAATCTTCTATGTAGACAATACAAATGGTTTAGACGAGTGCGTGGGCCGGCTGCAACGCAGGCTATCTGACAAACGATTTTCTAAACTTTGTTTGTTTCCTTTGTGTGTTTCCCTGTTTTTTGGAAATTCCCGACATCCTTTTCAATAGAGCAAGTGCATTTCTTCCCCTTTCTTCTACGCACAGGCTCCATTATCCTTTCCCTTAAAGAAAATCTGCGAAAAAGTGAGTGCAGCAGTAGAATAGGCCATTTTTAAGGTCATGACAATATTTGACTACAACTACCAGAATTAATTTCGTTATTGCTTATTGCTTGTGGTAGCTGTTGTAATCAACAGCTACCACAACAGGCATTAAAACTTCAATGTCTTGTAATGACCAGGAGGTCCTTATTATATTGGAACTTTTAATTTGTTTGTCTACTACCGAGCTAGATCACTCACAAAACAGGTTTTCAAGGCTTTCAGATAAAGAATGATGTTCCCTTATGTAATTTTTCAAATGATACCCCCTCTTGTTTCTTCATTTTAAAGTATCATAAGAGTCAATTGGTCTTCATTTTTTTTTATTTTTCAGTGTCGCAGGAATTCACAGCTTTGGAGAATTCAACATTTAATTCAAAACTTGCAACACAATGCGACACAGGTAAGAATTAAGTAAACACTAATTTTACTTAGGGTATAGAATCTTTTTGTTACATCCATGACCATTCATAACTGACATGGACAACAAAGAACTAATCACTTCTCGAAACACAGCGATAAAGTTCTTCGTCACGCCAAGAAATTACGCGCAAACAAGTTTCACATTTTGGCCTTGCCTCTTATTGGCTAATTAGGACGCGTCAGTTATCTGTTTAAGCCAATCAAAAAGTAAGAGCATTGAGCGTTCGAGATTATATCTTTTATAAACGAGGAATTTAGTTTTTCTATTCATTTTTATTGTCACTGTTCCTTAAACGATGATTCTTTGTTTCTTAGATTAACGGGCAATGTTTCACTTATACAGTGGGTTAATTGTTAATACAATGGAATCCACCGGACGGCCGGGCCATCACAACACACGCTGCGTGAAAGATTTAGAAAGGGACGTCCGCATACTAATTTTAATAGTAGTTTAATATTAGTTAGGGAATATCATTAGGATGCGGATATACAAGTTCGGTCTTCGTCTAGCACATGTCTGTTTGCAAACTTATTCTCGAGAATCATAGTCAGCTTCCATAGTCGTATGGCACAACTGCTGAAACTCAATTTTCTTAATAGGGAGACACCCGACCGACTTCCCTTTATCATTCAAAGTAATTCAACACGTCACGATAAGCCATGCTTATAGCACCGAGCTGAGCAGAAAACACATGTTCGCCGGAAAGAACAAAGGAGAATCCAAGAAGCGCTTTCTAATTGCTTTAGATACAAAGAAAATTACACGGAGAGCCATAGTACATTCAGCAAAACTGTATCTTTATCTCGCTGGATTTGGTATTAGTGATGTGGGAGATGACGTGGCATCAATTCCAGCCAATACATTGGAGGTTTATCAGATCATCAGCACAGACTGGAATCCTAAGAACACGACCAGTGTGATTCCATGGCATCAAGATTATCTGGGGATTGGAAAAGACGTCTCAAAGATTAAGTACGTGAACAATTTCTTTTCAATTAAAACGTCAAAAACAATTTGTGAAGTTTACTTTGCTCTTTAAACAAAGACTTTGTTTTAGTATACCTCTCCACAGCCAAAAGCGAGACCCTAGTGTGAAAGGTGTAAATGAAAGAAAGAGGATCGTAGACCAACTTTGTCCGTTTGTAACTAGTGGAACTGATACGGCAAGTCTCCTTATTCGAGTCTGTGTATAGACGCCCTTCCCTACCCCCAGTCCCCGCATTCAGGATTTTATTCCTCAGGGTAGGGAGCTGATTTAACCTCTAAAACATCCGGTTCCATCGCGCGCATTCGGGCGTTTAAATCTACAAGTATCAAAATTGGGTAGCACGACCTCCTCCCTACTGCCTATAAACCCCCGCCTCATAATCTTCAAACTTTTTTAAATGACAAAACGTTTGATTTCGTTTACACAGGATAGCAGAAAGTGATGTTATTCGACCAGGAGATGGGCAACGATGGATTGAATTGGATGTTCAATATGCTATAATAAACTGGCAAATACGGCAACAGCCAAATTATGGGCTCATGTTCAAGAGCAAAAGGGAATCTAATGCAAACGCAGTGATGAGATTCGCCTCTAGTGATCATCCCCTTGATGATATGCACCCCAAGCTTGTCGTGTGTGTTACTGTCCCTCCGTGGTAGCTAATACTCAGAACAGAGCTAGCTGTTTTAACTTAGTTATTTTTCACCTGTTTTGTGGAAGAAATCTCTACGGGCTAGAACCCAGACCACATTTGTCAGGGAGGAAAGAGCGCTGAACACTGGCACATAGCTTTAAATGAAATGAGAAAATGCAGTCGCAGCATGACAGACATTAAAATACTAAACTTCTGTGATACAGTCTACTGCTTGCATTAACTTAGTGGTGGTAATCTTCTCAAAAAAATAATAGTAAGGAGATCTCAATTTGGTCTGAAAAAGATAAAAAGGGCGGTTGCTAATTGAACGGACAAGTTATTGAAGCCGATAAGGAAGTAGAGTTAAGTTTTTTAATTGTTTATCTCTTTTACGAATACCACCTTGTTTTGGGTGCCCGGAGATTCTCGCGATTCGGATTTCAAGACAACGCTGAGCGGATATGATCCGAAATAAGAGTCTGTGTCAGTGACGCATTAGTCTCACGCGCGCATAAAACAAACCAAGTTCATAATTAAGCTTCAAATAAATGACGAGAGCTACACGAGGAGACGACCTTTGTAGTGTAATAGTTTTAATGTGTATTATATACACGCGTTATTCAATTTTGATATTGTTAAAAGCCTCCTCTAAACTAGCCCTTCACTAAAGAGAATTGTTCCCCAGCAGACGACTGCTTCATAGACTAAAAGAAACACGTATTGACGTTATCAGTGAAAAATAGCTGAGTTTCCTTATTAAAAAATCATTAAATAAGGTCAAAGTGGAGTATATCAGGGCTCATAAAACTGAAAAAAGCCTTTGTCCTTTGAGTGATTTAGCAACAAGAATTTAAATCCATTTAGTTAAAATGTTACCGTCTAATTGTGGTCATGATGGACAAGTAACGCAGTGATGATCTTTCAAATATTACTCTCCAACTTTAAAGATTCGACGGGCGTGTTTCTCAATAACGTAGCATTGGGTCATTCAAGTTCACTTCCTTTTTTTGTGTGATTCACATTAACAATATGTGGCTTTTTCTTTATTTACAACGTGAAGATCGGTCGCTATATCGGTAGGATATTTTTTTAGTGTTTTCACAGGTGAAACAAAATGAAGGGTTTTTAATATCGTTTTTTCGCAACTTAAATTACATACTCCCGACCGACTGCAGTTGCTCTTCTTTCTTTCTTTACCTTCTAGTGATGAAAAATGGTTCTTTTGTGTGTCTGCTTCTTTGTTGATACTTTTCTCAGTAACCCTTTAATTTTAGTTGTACAAGAGCGGAAACAGGGCAAACTGCCAGGGCCGGTTGTATTATAAACGGCCTTTCATGTAACCCCCAAACTGACTGGTAAGACAAAATTCAGTCAAAAGTATGACGGGATCGTTCGGTTTACTCCAGGACTCGTCTAACAAAAACTCTCGGACCTTTTAAAGCATTAAGTTTTGATGGTTTTTGTCCAGTAACTGGTTTGGATTCATCTAAATCATTTCAGAATCACTGTGGAAGAAATGATTTCAGGGAAGAATCTTTTTTTTGGTTAGCACAAGACAGTCTGAAGCACCCATACAGATTTCTAATAAATTAAAATACAAAAACTTTGTATAGTCAAACCTCGTTGATGAGGACACTGAGGGGGGCCATAGAAAGTATCTGGATCGCTCGGGTTGAATTTAGAGTGAAATGCAAGGGTTTTCATAACTCAGGTACAAAGTAAACTGTTCCTATAAATAATGCCCTATCCAAATTAAGAGGGTGTCCGTAAAGCGGGCTTTGACTGTACAATTATTGTCTTCTGCCTCCAATATTCTTGTTCAGCTTAGGAACTAGTTGTGGCAAATATGAATATTTATTATTCTCTGGAACTAAACAACTTGTCGGCCTCCAAACAGGGGACGTTAAAGCTAAGTATGAACCTCTCAGCAGACATTCCAGGACACAATAAACCCTTTTGCTTGTACAGTAACTGGGTTAGAGGAAGTATATGACCCCTCATGGTGACGACATGATAAATATCCCTGCAAGCCCCAAGAATGACCAACATCAATTTTCTCCTAACAATTTCAATACCTAATTGTAAGTGCTTTGATCTTCCAACAAATTCTCTCAACTAGTCTTTCGCGGAAACGTATAGAGATCAGTATTGAGAATTTGTATGTGGATATTGGAGTGTAAAGGGACATACCATGAGGTACATCTTTCTCATTATGTAAATACTTCTGCAGTCTTTGTTTACACAAAATGCATTCTTGACATCGCACTCACCTAGAACAAGGGTTGATACTTTTCAAAAACTCAGCTTGGTAGTAATGCAAACACAGGCTATACTTTAATTTACCGCCGCCCAGTTAGCTCAAGCAATGGATAAGCGCCGGTCTGCTGAGCAAGGGGCCGTAGGTTCAAACCCCGGCCGGACCAACACTCAGAATCTTTAAATAACTGAGGAGAAAGTGCTGCCTTTGTAATAACATCTGCAAACGGTTAGACTTTCTATTCTTCTCAGATAAGGACGATAAACCTTAGGTTCCGTCTCACAAGCCCTTGCACATGTAATAAATCTGTGGGACGTTAAAAAACCCACACACTCTTCGTAAAGAGTAGGGAACGTGGAGCCCAGTGTAGTGGTCTATCTCACTTTCACACTAAAGTATAGGGGCATCATTACTCATTCCTTCATTACTTGCAAACTCCACCTTAAGCAGTCTGGCAAAAGTCCCAACCAGTGTTGTAAATTGTCCCTGAAAAGCCCTGAGGGGAGTGGATAATAAGATATTTACTATTACTTACTATTTACTATTACTTACTGCCCTGCCACTGAAGTTTCATCGATAACATTAAAAAAATCAAGTCTTTTATTCTTACTCGTGGCTCACGTGGTTTATGATTTTAGTTTAAATCCTGGCACATGAGTCCATAAAATGAGAAAAGGCGGTAGACATGGCGAACTAGCTTTTGCCCGTTACATTTGCCAAGATACTAGAATAATTGGCCAGACTCACGCCAAACAAATATATAAAATTTATGATCATAATTGAAATTCGAAAACTAAGAAATCAGCTGGAATTGTGACGCAGGAAACGGCAATGATGGGAGTATGCCGCGAGTCGGACTTACGAAAGCTACACGAGAAAAAGAAACTGCCCTTTTTTCCTTAGAGAGGCTGTCAAGCGGAAATGGCAAGGACACACAAAACGGCGTCGGCTCGACTCGACAACATCGATCGGTAACATCGCAATTATATTGGTCATTTAGTTGAGTGCCCCTCGACATATAAACACAAATCAAGAAGACCGTATTTCCTGGTAAATTAATACAAGCTTATAAACGCGCGAATTCGCCTCGAAAAAAGCGACATTTTGTGGTCTTGAGGTTGATGGCTTTTAGATCGGCTTTTCATTAAAGGATTTTTGTTAACTAGCAATTTATATAAAAGGAGATTAAGATCGATCGTAATGCTAAAGTCAATATAAACTAGAGAATTCTGCACACAATCTAGGGGCGCGAGTACATCGAAGATAGCAACATACCCACTATCTCGTTCTTTTAGTACTACCTCCTTTATAAACTTTCTCCTGTTTTTACTAGTATTTCTTGATTAGTCTACTAGGCAATCTACTAGGCTTTTTCCTTTCTAGGCTCCAGTTCGTCTTTAGTAACGGCGCATGCGCAGTGATTGGGTACCAGAGAGGTTCCCGGCTCGCTATTTCATGTTTTCATACTTGGCAAAAAGAATAAAAAAAAAAATCGTAAATACCAGTTTAACATGTCGAAAAGGTGTGACACAGAATTGATTCACGCGTTTGGTTCCCGTTCCTTAAAGCACGGAAAACATTTGAATCCAAAATCAACCTCTAAAAAAATGCTAACATTTACCGAGCTATAATGCTTGTATGGAAAAATTCAGCCTACTCTAGAATACGATAAACTTAGATTAGAAAAAATAGATTCGGCCTGGGGCCAAAACGTTTAGTTCTATTTTCCATATACTTTTTTTCCTTCGAAAAGTGCCCGCCTTGATAGTTTTTTCGCATTCGTGACTAGGTTATTAATTAAGGCGAACAGCTATTATTTGTCTTGATCCACGTGTTAATGGCCCTGACGGGATACAATTAAAGACGGTGAAAATGACCGACATGGCGCCGAGAACTTTGACACCAGCTACTGGTTGGACCTGAGTGGCGCCCAACACTAGATGAGAAACGTGCTTATTCACGAAAATAGCTGTAGACAGTAAGATAATGAGAAGTTCGTGAGCTTCATTAGTGGCATCATGTGTTTGAGTTTTATAGCATTTGACATGGCTGACATTTTAGCGATGCAAAAATTTAGTACTTGGTACTTTGGTACCCAGTAATGAAGAAACCAAATCCTAAATGGCCTGTACGTGCAACGAAATCGTTTCTGAGAGCAGAGGCCATGGCGTTTTCTTTTAGGTCATCTTCTTTCCTACTGATCGCGCCAAGTTAAACATAAAAACTTGCTTTTCGGCTACTATTTAAAGGTCCGCCAGTTTTTATTGGCGACGGGCTGGCAGTTTACTGATTAGGCCGGATTATTACATGGACATTAATTGCCGTTTGTTTGTATAATTGACATCTGTTAACCGTGTAATTATATCAACTGGTAGATCAGTCTACATGAGAAACAAACACGCGCTACAGAAACCGCGCGCATGCCTTGGTTTTCCGATTCTAAAATTTGTGAAGAAAGACATGTCAATCGATATCTTAAAAAATACCGATAACAAGTCTTTATTACCTCCCAATCTTTTATAAGTACATTTGTGCCTATAAACGTACAAAAACATTGTGTGGAATCCAAACAATAGAGATTGAGATGCCCTTGTTTCTGTATCCCTTCATTTTTACCCCATTTATAAGGCGTTACAGGACGGGGAATATAATATGACATCAGCCTGTTATTATTTTCTAGTCACGTTATCACCATGCCTTGCCGGAGTTCATAAAATCTATGTGGCTGTCGCTCCTTTGAGTTATTAAACCAGAAGTTATTTAACAGCAAGAAGAGATAATAAAATTTAGTGCCTCCTTTGGACCCAGGGTTTCCCGTATTTTTCTGTTTTGGACCCAATTTTGAACTTTTGAGTACCGCCCTTTGGCTTCGCTTTCGTTCCGCAAAAATTATTCACATATCTTTCACTCTACAAAAGATATATTGGGCTTACTTTAATGCCTACATTGAAATACTGTTTATTGAAACCTGACTTGTTAGCTTTCTCACATGATTAATGATTAGAACCTCCTAAACAGAAAAGGTGTGACGCTGTGTATGCGCGTAGACTTAGTGGCGAACATTTAATTCCCTTGTTTATTTGTCTTCAACGCGAATGTAAGCAACGTCTTTTTATAATGCCAAGCAGAACTTGTTGCTTGGATTCAGAACTTTATCTTGCATAAGTCTTTTTGTTTTGTTTTGTAGAAATGAGGATATCTATCTACAAAGAGAATGCCAAGTTAAAACTGCATGGAAGAAAGCGGTGACTGCAGAAGTATGATAAAAGTCTAATCAAATCGTGTAATGAACGACGCACGCTGATAGGATAAAAATGGTAAAATCTTTTAAACTAACACAAGTTTATCTAAAAAGGAATTACACTCATATAGGCAGTTATGCGAAAAGAAGAAAAAACACTCAGACCATTAGAATTTACGACTTTGGGCTCGAAATTACACACATTACAAAGCATTTCCTAACAAGCGGCAATGATCCAAGATTTTTTTATGAAACGATAAAACATTTGCCTAGGTTTTATTTTAAAAGTGCACCGCCAATGTCAAAAACGCAATAATTTCGTCTCATCGTGCAAGTTTCTGACTTTGATTAATGGGGGTTGCCGTCGATATTTTTGCCGAGGCCAAAGCTATGATATTGGATTTCCTATACGTACAAGTTAGCATACTGTTTTTTATGAGCTAAATTTAGTGTTTAACTGATGTTTCCAGTTTGAGATGAATTTAAACGCGATAAGATAAGCAGTTTTGGTTCTTCAACGACCACCAAGCGCACTCGCACTCGCGCTCAAAGTGTTAAAAGAAAAACCGCATCTTCAAGCAAAAGAGCGCGTTTCCTGCTATACGGCGCAATTATTACTTAACGTTTAGACTAGGAACAATTGTCAACGGCTAAATTTCGGTAATCAGCCGCATTAGCTGTAATCGATTATCTCATTATAGTTACTGCCGAGTCCGCATTGTGTAATGATACGCACTAGTTACAGGAAGAATATTTACTCGTATGGTTTCTACTGATTGGTTGGAAAAGCAACCTGTAAAGGAATGCCAAATGCCGATCAAAGATGATTTATTAAATAACTAATTTAAGCACTGTTCAGTTCACTCTGAAGAGTGCGTGCGATAAACTTGACTTCTAAAGTACTTCGGTCAGCAATGGAAGGCTCTTCAATGTATACCATTCTCTTCGTGATTTTAGCGTAAGTAAACTTCTTTTGTAGTGTTGTTTTAAAATGTGATTTCAAGGAAATTGTTTTCCTTTAAGTGAAAAAGACATTTTCTGTTAGTGCAATCCTTTTGTACCTCATTAAGATTTGAAACACTGCAGTATGTCTAGGGCTTATTTTACGGACTTCAAACTTACAAAAAAGTAAACTATCGTAGAGTCCCGAAAAGGTTTTTGTTCAAAAGCTAACATTTATGCAACTCAGTATAATGTGCGTCATAGCGCTTGTATATTTTTAACGTATTAAACTGCTACTCGCTAATTCATGGTCTGGTCTGAGAGCTGCAAGAATTCCGGTTAGAAATGCTGCTAAATTACCCACGAGCTATGCTGATAACACACCTAGAAGAGAATTAATTAAAACCATCCTTTATAAAATTAAAAGCAAAGTTATTAACTTATGGAAACGATTTTTATATCACAGACTTTTCACGGTGACTGGATGCGAGGGAGCAAGGCGAAACCCAGCAAATCGTGGAAAAGGTGTGTTCTTGTATAATTCAGTTCATTAACTTTTATGGGAATAAACTAGAACAGCATTTGTTGATGAAAGAGTAAATGAATAAGCACAGACTTTAAAACAAGGTAGTAAGAACATTTCTACTATCTAATGAATTCGCTTGTGAGCGGGCTTTGAGATTCCAATTGAACACTTAAGACTTCCTGTGGTAGACTATCTGGCGATGCTTACACAAAAACGTTTATTTGCTGCGCCTGGAAAATTACAGAAGTAATTTTTTTATTACTTTCAAAATGACTGTAATTGGGATTATCTGCAAAATGCCACCATCGTCATAAAAAGAGAACAACTTCAATAGACAACTTAAGATCGTTCAGAAAGCCTTCTTCGTGACTTGAAGAGTGGTTTCGGTCTGTCTTTTTTCAAAATGTTCGCACTTTTAATTTGTTTTCTTTGTTACTTAAAAATGTTTGTTCAGGAGCGCTTCTTTTTTTAGCACTTCGATTCTAGTTTTATCGCTGATCATGTTTTCTTTTCAGTTTTGTTATGTTTTACCGCCGAAATTGTGATAGCATATTTTTGGTGCACTTAAATAGTTTTGTTGATACAAGGTTCAAAATTAGCTCGCTCTTGCTTAAAGAAGTTTAATTAAGATGATTACATCGATTTGTTCTCGGAAACAACTTTTAAGCTTCGTGATGCTTGAAAAACCAGTGTGGTTTTGATTACTTTGTTTCCACAGCGTATCTTTCTTCTACAACTCTTATACATTTTGCTTCTTGATAAAAAAAAAAAAAAACCGTTCGGTCACATGTCTCATAGAGGCAAAACCTAACCCGGTTTAGAACTAATAATTATGTTCAAAATGCGAGACTCCATCTAATTTCACTGAAATCGAGGAATGAAGCCAACAGTTTCCACTGAGTCAAAGGCGTTCTTTTAACAGTTTATCGATTCAAATGTGATGCAGACGTAAGTCAAAGACCACCTCGCTCCAAGGTCAGCCAGCTATCATTGAAAATAAGTGTACATCTGTACACAGCAGAAAAACATTGTTATTAGCTAATAATTCACTAATTACATACATGCAAAAAATGCCCACTGTAATTTAGCTTAACGTCCTTAAAATCGTGTTTCGCATGCTTGTTTGGTGACTGATCAGTTAAAATGACAGTAGTTGAGGTGCCACAGATTTCTAGTTTATTACGTCGGCAAGCAGTTTATTTATTTACTTTTTTTAGACATATAAAGAGTCATAATATTGATTACCTTGCTGTGAAGATTTCAAAAGAGCTTAAAGAATGCTCAATGTGTCCTTTCTGACCTACTGGAAAACCTGAAAACCCAGGAGATATCAGCGTGCTCTCAGCTATACTTCGGGTTATCCGCTGTCTAGCTGGAAAGATTCCAATCGATGGACTGATTGTATGTCGAGTATTCAAGAAAGCACTTTAAAAATTAAGAGTTTTTCAGTTCTCCAAACGACATGTCTGGGTGGCCCGTTAGTAAGCTTGTCAAAAGCTTACAACTATTTTTTCTTAATTCGTCTTGTAAATTTAAAAGATCAGAATCAATATATATCATGATTTATTAGGTTGAGAAACTAACCTGTTTTATTACAAGGATTATAAGGTATTAGCGAAGAGCTCTTTCCGGACTTGGCCAATTTATCTTTCTGATAAGCTGAAAGGTTAAGACGAAGCATTCTAAGGCACTTTACTGTCGACAATTGGTATTAAATTGCGATAAGAAACCCTGTTCTAGCCTGTTCTTTTGCATTTCGCAAATTAGCAGATTATTTTGGCTAGACGATCTTCGGCGTGAGAGCAAAATTTGAAATTAGCTTTCTTTTCGTGAAAATGTCTTTGCAAGAAATTGAGTTAAAGTGAGAGAATGTCCATGAAGTTAGTGCCGGCCATTTTATTGTAAGTTTAAACAACTAAAATCTCTGCAAGCGAGTCAGGTAATGCGAATTTATGCGGTTATATAGTGTACTAGACTCACGTTTATCAGTTCATAGATACAATCAACATACCGGAGGTATTTAAACTCTATTAAGGATGTTACAAACAGCTGCACAGTGACCTTAGTGTAAACAGGCCCAAGATTTACGTGAGGTACCAGTGGCTCTAGCCAACTTCATGCCAACGTCTCCTTGATCTTATTTTAAAGCTGGCATCGTGTAAAGGGTTTATGAGTGCGCCCCTGGCTATTCAAGTGTGAGTCTAGACAAATGCCTCAAAGGATCGGAAAACGTAGGAATTCCGTGCACCTATAGCCTGTTACAGGCGTTCAGATAGTTGGCAGCAGCGCGAAAAAAATGCTCTCTCTTTTTGCACTTTTCCACTATTTCGTGCTGCCAAACTATCTGAACGTGTGCAACAGTCTAGTGCATCTTTTGGCTTGGTAGGTGTGACGAATAAACAGTTCGATTCTTTGCCTTCTTCTACGTTAAGTTGATACAAGCAAAATATGGGCTGCATATAGGATGGCATCCCTAGTACTAAAGCAAAAGTACAAAGTATGGCCTGGTACGGAATGCTTTGATTTCGGTTGTAGTGATCAGTAGAAAGTGTTCAGTTGTAAATGTAAGATAAACAATGACAGAAATAAAGCTGGCTTTTTTGGGTTGTGGAAATCAGAAGAACAACTTCGATGCTCTCTGTATGATCTCGGGGTGTGTGATTTATGATAGAACAATTATGCCGAAAAAGGTACAGAATGTAGAGCGATTAACAGTCACCTTTTCAAATACAGTTAGCTGTTTGTCTTTGCAAAAAAAATAAAATAATAGTAATCACCAGACTCGTCGTTGTCAATAGCGTTAGTAAAACAGAAAAACAGGGTTCCCTTGTTTGCTAAAAGAGTTGGTGAAGTTAAGACGTTTCAGGTTCATAAAATACTGTTTAACGATAACTTGTCAGACAGAATTTTTAGACCGTTATTTTTGCATGCATTTAATATGGATTCGCACTAATTCACAGATGCTCTGAATGAAAATTCTTTTCACTTATTTTTTCAGTCAGCTTTCAGCGGTAGGATCTTGCGCTGATCTTTTGTCGTAGATCCTTCAGTCCGACCCTTTTTTCCATTCCATATTTGCAAATAAATTAAGCCTATATTCTTTAGGACAGGACAGCGAGATTCCCAATACTGGAAAGGCTTCTCCTTATGAGTAACACACTATTAAGCTGCTATTATTCATATTATTTTGTTATTCGTTCATCTCATTATTCTTCTCTTCATTTTTTCATTCATTCATCCACCCATCCATCCATCCATCTATTTATTCATTTATTCATTCATTCATTCATTCATTCATTCATTCATTCATTCATTCATTCATTCATTCATTCATTCATTCATTCATTCATTCATTCATTCATTCATTCATTCATTCATTCATTCAATTATTCAGACAGTCAGTCATTCATATTTGAATGTCTGATTTACTTGTATTTATTAAGTTTTCATTAACAGATCTTTTGTCTACAGCCACTGTGGCGCCCACGGTCAATTCTTCACTGCTTCTTCGATGCGACAGGAAGACCATTCACCTAACTAAGTCATCTGGAACAATTCGCTCCCCAGGCTACCCCAATAAGTATGCCGAGAATCAGCGCTGTACCTGGCGAGTGCAGGTACCTCGTGGATTCCGTATTAGGATTCGTTTTCGACGTCAGTTTGACATTGAACAATCACCTCAATGCTCCAAGGACTATCTCATGTTGTCCGTTAAGAAGAATTTTCGTGACGTTCCCAAACACTGTGGCAGCACGAGACCTAGCAGCTTCTTGGTACGGCATAACTCCGTGTGGATTCGGTTCCGATCGGACAACAACACAACTGGCAAGGGATTTTACATATCCTACACTTCAGAGGGTAAATACATTCCCCCTCACGTTTAATAAATCAATTCAAGAAATCAATCCATTAATCATTAGAAACTGTCGTGAGAACTTGTCAATAAGGTGATCCCCGCCATTTTTTCGTAATAATGTAACTCGTATGTAAAATCCCAGCTACCTTTTGCGTCCCCCTTTCTCAAAATTGACTGGATCGATTTAGGAAGATTAGTGTAAAATAACCCCTTTTTCCATTATTTTTATGACATGTTAACGTGATATATCATTCCGTAGTTCGCTTTCATTCTCCTCTCGGAGATTCCGAACGCCAGGCACAGTTACCCATTGCTCTCACTCGAATGTCTGTGTATTACACACCTGTGACGTCACATAGTCACGTGACATAAACTCGATCGTTGTCCCGTCACGCCCAAAATTATAAGTTTTAATTAGCAATGTTGAAAAAATGCTCTTATCGGGAAAAGTTTTTCTTTATGTGGAATAATATATGACCAAAGCACTTTCCAAAAAAATCAATTAAAAAAAATATGAAAAATGGGTATCAAAAACCTAACACCGGCCCTTTAACTCATGACGCTATTTTATCAAAGCTGGCTTTTAGAGGGTCTTAATGATTTTTAGTGAAAGACTCTAAATTACTTAGTGGCCTATTCGATGACCATTTAACCTTCGTCGAGTCAAAAATTCAGCAGCAATACGTCTTCGTAGCTCCAGTCAGATGAATTTCATAAATTTTTTTTTTTTTTTTTTGGACTGCTTGAGAGTTTCAAGTGTTACTAACACCAGATTCATATAACCAAAGCCCTGTGTTTCACTTTTTATTTTGATACAGATGAAAACGAATGCAAGAAAGACATGTGTACATTCCCAACACTGTGTAGAAACACTGTTGGTAGCTACGAATGTGACTGTCCTCCGGGATATGCCAACAAAGGTCCGAAACAATCAGCGAGGTGTGAAGGTATTCAGAATAGCCATTCCTTAACTTTTCCCTGAAACACAGTCTCCCCGCCAAAAGTGGACAAGTCTATAAGAAAACTGACTCCAGGAGATGCTCCCTCCCATTGCTCATTTGTTTTTGTTGACTCCTTAAGGGCGCTCTCCAATAGTCACAACTGGCCGGTCGGAAGCTGACAGACGGGTCATTTTGAAAAAAATTAGGATTTTCTGAAGAGTTTTCGCTTATCCGTCAACCCTATGAATATACTTAGGAACTGACTGATCTCACTGGTTGCACACTATTGGTAAAGAGTGAAATTCTCATTACAAAATCATTTGAATCCGTCGATCAATCGCATGAAGTATTGTTTAAGAATTTTTGTCATTTCAGAGAAATTTTCATCCGAGAGATTTCATGGTGGTTTTAAATTTAGTAAGTTATTTCAATGTTTTATAATTGTAGATATTGACGAGTGCAAAACAGGCAATGGCCGATGTCAGCACAAGTGTGTGAACACAGAGGGAAGCTTTTACTGTATGTGCAAAAAAGGCTATAAACTTGCAGCAGATGAGAGGAGGTGTAAAGGTAACTAGCTTAACGTTGCAGTCACCTCTTGAGTTCAAGATCGGAATTTAAGCGAAGGATAGACACTTCCACGGTTGTTTAAATTCTTGACATGGACCAGTCTGGGGAAGTCCATTGACACCATTGGAAAGAGCGCCTTAAAGTAAGTAAAATTGACAAATTTAAAAGTCCCCAAAGTTGCAAAAATTTACAGACGGTTTGAATGGTGGGAGCAAGTTTGTGCCCTCCACTTTGTGTCTGTAAAACGTCTGTAAAATATCGTGAATATGAGGAGTTATACCTTTGTTAGTTTTCAACAAATCACTCTCAAACTTGGCAATTTCACTAATTTCAAGGCGTTCTTTTCAGTGGTGTCGACAAATTTTCCCTAACATTTCCACGTCAAAGTTGAAAAAAAAAACATACGACGGTCTATGGCTTAAAGACTTAATATTTAATTATGGGATTTCCATCCTTACAGATTACCAATGAAGTCTCGATTCTTTAAGAATTCCATAAACTGTATAACTTCATGCTTCTGCAATACAATCTTTTAGACAACCTTAAAGGTTAGCTCTAGAGTGCTTTATTCTCGGTGTCATTGATGATATGCACTTTTGATGAGTGTCTAAAAATATCGGTAATGCTACAACCAAATTAAGAATGGCAAACGTCCTAAAAAGTAAATGAATTTTAAAATCGTTTGCATCAAATAATAGGACTGAATTTCAACGTGTCCCGTCATTCGTACACCGATACCATCGTCAGTTCACAATTGTGAAGAGGACAAACCCTTATTCCTAAGATCTTGAAATATTTTTGGCGTGCATGACGGGCTTTGCTCACCAAAAAAAATTATGCAAATTAGGCTAAGGGTAGATTGAATCTACCCATGGCTTATGATTAACTGAAACGGGAGATCACAATTCGCGCCTTCATACGACTGAGGTGTTACTTTGGAATCCTCGGTAATTACTTTTTTCGCACTTGCCGACATCCAAAAACAACCGGCGTGGGAATCACGAGACGTGTAAATAAGACATTTTTTGACATAAGAAAAAGGTTTTCCAGATACGGACGCGTATTTGTTGGCTTTACTCGCGTGGAGACACACGTCAACTGTTACTTCTCACGCGAAATAGTATTCAAGGCATGGCTCTACTGTAAAAAAACCCCGCTCCTTATTGATCGCACAACCATAATTATGAAAGGCGGTAGCAAGAAAAATAACTATCACTCGAATGGGATAATCGAAGATCAAGAACCAAACCTTAACGAGAGCGGGGTTTATATCTGTTACTAAAGAGAAAATGGAAATGAAACATAAACCCTTTGCGACTCAGAAAATATTACGAGAAGCTAAAGTTTACCACCCGAGAAACATTTTAATGACGGCCTATAATCTATTCTTACGGGAGGAATGAGATTATTTGCAATTATGTCGATCGAACAGTATACTATCTTCTGTCTATTACTGTGTAGTCGGCAGGAACATTACACAAAACGGCGTCAGCAACGAGGTTCGATGTTATAAATTAAGTACATTTACTTACCTGTGATAAATTAATGTTTACTCAATGAGAATGATTTAATCCCAGAGAAACTACGATTCCCGAAACAGGACCATTTGGAATTCTTGGACATCAGTAACTACAACCGACTTATAACAGCTTCATTCTAATAGCGACTTGATTCTGAAATAATAAACCGCGAGATCTAACGCAAAGCTCATAGGGCACGGCGAAGGGGAGGGAACCAGAGGGTTTGAAGTGTATCTGGCGGCCCAATCTTTTCTCCGGCACTAGCCACGGGAAGTTAACCCTAAGATTCTATTTTGCTAAAGTAATGCTTTGATTTATTTAACGTACGATAATTGACTCGGTTGTGTTTTACAAACACAATTTTTTGCAACCCAAGCTTCTTAATTAAGCCAGAGAACGGAAATTTTTGTCGTCGATTTTCATTGACAAAATCATTTGTAGGATCTAATAAACATGTGAGTGTTATAACTTTTCATTTGACGTTTTACAGTACGGATGGCTCTGTAACAAGCGGCAAGATAATTTCATTTTTACATACATATATTAGCATCGTTTGAAATTAACGAATAATACTAATAATAAAAACATTTTGATTGTGTTATCATGATTTTGGTTAAAACAATTTTGTCACACTGTGTCG
Organism: Porites rus; assembly: GCA_964035705.1. NCBI lineage: Eukaryota > Metazoa > Cnidaria > Anthozoa > Scleractinia > Poritidae > Porites > Porites rus. The sequence goes on from OZ037992.1 coordinate 1,309,556, forward strand.
CTGAAAGTTTATCTCAGTACACAAGCAATAATTGTAACTAAAGTAAATTCTATGTGAATTTCTGAAAGAAAACTAAAGCAAATCAGTGTACACTCCATCGCCTGCTGCAAATTATAGCCCTGTGTCAAAGAAAAATAATTTTAAATCACTCAATAATGATGTTGATAATAATAGCAATAACAATAATAATAATAATAATCCGTCATCAGGTAACAATAGCCCATAAATGAACTGACCACCCAAGAGAAACAGAACCAGTTAGTACAAAATAAAAATGATGAAAATTAGGTCCTGTCATCAGATAACAACAGTCCACAAATGAACTGACTACCCAAGAGAAACAGAACCAGTTAATACAAAATGAAAATGATAAAAATTAGGTCCTGTCATCAGATAACAACAGTCCACAAATGAACTGACTACCCAAGAGAAACAGAACCAGTTAATACAAAATGAAAATGATAAAAATTAGGTCGTGTCATCAGATAACAACAGTCCACAAATGAACTGACTACCCAAGAGAAACAGAACCAGTTAATACAAAATGAAAATGATAAAAATTAGGTCCTGTCATCAGATAACAACAGTCCACAAATGAACTGACTACCCAAGAGAAACAGAACCAGTTAGTACAAAATGAAAATGATGAAAATTAGGTCCTGTTATCAGATAACAAAAGCCCATAAATAAACTGACTACCCAAGAGAAACAGAATAATAAATGAAGCTAAATGTTTTCTTTAAATTTAAGTGACCAGAAAATAGAAATACCTCACTGTATTGGGAATAATTTGACTAAAAACAAACTTACCTCAAGTCTAATATCACTAATATGTAACTTAACTCCGTTTTAGTCTGACCTCTACCATAAAGAAAAACAAAATTCACAAGGCCATCCGGGGGATTGCTTTTCTGGCGAAGAAGACCAGTGATCAAACGGACGTGGAAGCGACGTACACAGTAGCTGGCATCATGTTGAATTCCACTACGGCATAGGCCGATTTGGCGGGTTCAAGTTCGCGCGTTGCCACGTCCACGTCAGGAAATCTCCTAAAATATTTCTTTTTTGGAGAAACCCGTCGGACGGACTCCACATATTTCTTTTTTGAGTGCATGCCAATGCTTTTGGGGGTTGTAACCCTCGACAGACTCGAAATGGGAAACGAAGACTCATACCGTCGACGGTCGCCTTCACTTCAAATTGTTTCGAAATCAAAACCACAGCGCTTTTGAACTTTGAAAGTCTAAGGTAGAATATTAATTAATTAGTAAGAATTTAACTCGTTTACATCGCATGATCGCTGCCTGACCCTCAAATACAAAAAAAATCGTACATGTACGCTACCGTCCATTCATTTGAGCGGCACTGGAAACGAGTTTTTGCGGCGCTTTGTCATGTCATGTCTTTTCACATGAAAATTTTATCAAAGTGACAAAGGAAATATAAAATGCTTTAACGTAATGTTTTTTAAGCCTGGCGTGCCCCGTCCAAATCACCGGCAGTCCGATCTGGATTTGTTTATCGGTTTTACAGACCAACAATAAGTCTAAATTCATGTAAATTACTTTCTACGGGTAGATGAAGCGAGCTTTTATTTTTAAGAAGATACATTTCGAATAATCAAAATCTTTTTCATTTTAAACAGAAAGGTCGCGCCGCAAAAAAATCGTTGCGTGGGATGCTGGCTCCTCGCCTTGCCTCGCGCTCAAACGACGCGTCTCTCGCGGATACTTGGCATCTGGTTTACTTATTATGTCCCGGTCTTAATTAATTTTATGACACCAAGCAAACACCTTTCTATCGCGTACCAGGGCATCAATTTACGGCGCCTGCTGAGATTTTTTTTCTTGAGCAAAGCTCCTCATGAAAACATAATGAATTATACCATCGTTTGATGTTAAATAGCGGTGGTAGCAAGTGAATGTTGATATTTATTCTAAATCTCTAAACACCTAACAAATTGATACATAATTATGGAAGTCTTTGTTGATGTAATCTTGAGGGTTTGTCCTCTTCACAATTGTGAACGCCGAGAAGGCCTTGGGACCGAGCGCTCAGTTTTTAAGTACGTGTTATACAACTTAGCGATCTCCTTAGATGATCAAAAGAGTGACATATACGCTGATACCTCTGGGTCAATCAACAGCTACATAAATCAACGAAGATGGGATTGTTGCTTCTAGTAAATACGCGAACCTATTGTAGAACAGAATAGTTATTTGTTCCACACAGATTCAGAATGCATTAAAAAAAGTATACAGTGTGCTGTAATGGGACGGTTGTGGGTGGGGGGCCTAAAAGATCTCAATTCAAAGGCAACAATAAAAGTAAATTTTAAAATAAATGATAAGTCGATTAGGAGTGTTATCCACTGGATGTTTGTTCAATATTTCAAAGCTTTTTAAATAAGCATTAGATAATTCTAGTTTACCTCTGATGTTGCTGTAATTAGGTAAATTATTTTCACCTTGTGGATATCTTGTTTTTAAACGAAAAACAGTATGATTAAATATTTACAAGGCATATAAAGTAAACGCAAACGTTATGTTTACTCTAACTTTACTTGAGAATATGACGTAACGATAGCTAACTATATGAGGGAACCTCGGGTTAAAGCGTGGTTTCCGTTTTCAATAGAGAAGTAATCAGGTACACATTTCCAGGCAGACAAAAGGTCAAAATTTCGAAGAAGATGTAAATTTTAGAAAAAAAGGCGAATGGCTAATTTTTAAACGAAGTACATGTATGGTGATGTAACTGCATGATTATGAACATGAAGGCTTACTTTTTTCCTTGTTTGCTCATTTTTGTGGCCTGATTTTCTATTATAGATTCATTTATTAAATTTTCTGCCGGAAAACTGTCATTTGCACCAAGTTAACTTTACTTGAGATTGTTAGCCGAATGCGTACAACATGTGCTGAGGTTTTTTTTTAAAATGCGTGAAAACACGACACGTGTGCTGACAAAAAAAAACAATTAAACAAAGAAAAGGTATACTGAGACAGTTTCAGGATTTATGACATATTAATTTGAGCCACTGCTTTTATTTCCACTCCACTTTTATTACAGCAATTCAGACCAACAAACGAGCTTTCTTACTCGATACTCAGGAGATCCCAAACAAACTTGTAGACTAGCAAGGAAGAGCTTTATTAGTTCTCCTTCTTAGAAGAAGTCCTTGCCCACTGACTTTTCGCGGAACATTTAGGCTATCATACTTCGTGAGGATGAACTAAATTTCCAAGCATGTCATAAAGTTGTCCCCTCTTCGTGAGCCGCGAAAAAGCTTCCCTGAAAAACAGATAATCATAAGTAGAAAAATAAGTTCAAAATTATCCCGTTACAAACAGTTTTTTTTTAAAGGTCACTCAACTTGAATTTTCAAAATTGCCTATGAGAAAAAATTGTTGGATTTCTGGACTGGGTGCAGTGAACAGTACGTTTAATTGACGAAATATAATACAACAGTTTTTAAGACAAGCCTTGCGTGGAAATGAAAACTAGAAAGAGGTCTAAAAAGCCCGGTAGAAAAAGTGAGTTATCTTTATATTTTACAAGGAAAAAAAAAGAAATTAAAGATGAACAGACGAAAACTGAGTTCTCTTTAAGCTTATCATTTTTTCTTGCTCAGTCCATCAGTAAGACCAAGTGTAGGGATAGGCTAGAATGATATAAGTTTAATCCTACCCTGTAATATTAAAAAAATCATTATTTTTCCTGTTCCAAAATGAGGATTTTAGTCACAACTCGTGCGCCATAAATCCTCAATTTCTCTATAATTATGCCACTTTCACGGTGCGTTCATGCTTGAATAGTCTGACGCAATGCCTTATTGATATCGTAAATGAGCGACCATCTTTCCCGATAACGCTGATAGCCGTGAACCTATAGTGGGTATAATCAAACAATAATCATATTCATCGCTACAATCCTAAGCTAAATCGCAGTTCCTTTACTTTTGCATCTCTGTCCATAGGAAAGAAAAATGCAAAAACCCTAGTCGTGAATCGAAGAAACCCTTTCCATAGAGTCGTCTCTACTACGGCTAAAATGGAACAAAGAAAACTCTGTTCAGAACTACCAAAATACTCGAAAGTCATGGAGAATCTTTTCGTTTGAAAAGTCTATGTCTACGAAACTAATTGACAAACTGTTTTATGACCGCAAGAAAACAACGTGGCTACCACCTACGCAACAACCTCCGTGGTTTTCGCGCCTTTTACACGGATTCACTACCCTTTACATGTCACTGTACTTTGCCCCACCAAAACCTAAACTCGACCCAGCCTTCAGTTCTTCGAATATTTTGGCAGGATATGAGCGCCACCCAAATATTAAAACGGCGGAAATCGAGCCAGCTTCCGACCACAAAGTTCAAAACTAACAGCCAATAATTATCCGTGATAAACGTTTTCAAAGTAGAGAACCAAGAAGTTAAGTTGTTTGGCATGTGGTGCATGACCCATTGACTCGCAGTAATAGATAAACACGACGGTGAGTGTTTTATGTATCAGGTAAAACGGAAGTCTCGCGCAAGAGTATGCAGGTAATTTGCACCTCGCAAGCAAAACATCACCCTAGTGTTCTTTTTGGTGTTCGTTGCTAGTGCGTTTCTCTGAAAAAATCTATGGTCTTTCTTCATATCTAAAATTGATACTGAATGGAACTGTGAATTGAAATAAACTTAGCAAACTAACATAGAGATTTAGCGTGACTTGGTGGGAAGCCACTTATCTTCAGCTGACGAGAAAACCCCTCCAGCACTGAATAAAAAACCACTTTATAGTTACCGCCAGTGTAATACCATAGCTTTAATACAAATAAAACACCCTTTTCAATGATGCTTTTATCGGATAATGTAACGTCTGAAGTTTAAAATATTCGTCTTTATACTTGTTTGCGGTCGAGAACATCCGTTTCTCCTTCACTAGAACTGTTCTTGGGAATGCTCCAACATGCCAAGTATCGCAAGTGTAACAAGTTTCTTGTTACCGCCGGACTTTGTCCTCACGTATTCTCCTCGGCTTTCATCATATTAAAAAAGTTAAAAGCTCTTTACGAGTTCTAAGGTCAAAACAAGTAAAAATCAAGTTACGCTCGCTAGTTTTAAATTTAAATGGAACTCGTCAAATGGCTACCCCGTTACTTATTCTGTGATTTGGGCATTATCTTGTTTCCTATCGTACGGCCTCCTTTCTTCCGCCTGAACATGACAAAGATCTCCGTAATTTGCTTAATGAAAGATATTTAACCCGAACACCTTTTCCTTGCCAGAGCTCCAGTTTGAAGTGTGATTCAATTAGGAACATCCTCGACACCCTTCTTTGGAATTTATGTGACCATATCCTAATGCTATTGGAATCATTAGAATGTCGTTTTTTTTTTCTTTTCAGAAATAATTCCAAGTAACCTAACAGCAACGATAAAAATTAGATAAGCAACCTGTTAATAGCACACCATAAGCATTAATAATACCAAATTCGAAGCTATTGCATTAGAATCTCTGGAAACTGTTATTTGCAATTAGGCCTGCCGTCTGCAGTGAGTACTTCAGCACTTATGACACTTTTTTTTATAAGAATGCCGCTTTTCCGGCCCAGGTTAGCTGAATATTATATTATTTTTCTGACGATTTTAGGCTTTAAATATTCTTGTATAATTTTTAAATTAAAGCTTATGACTTTTTCGTTTTAGAATGTATTGGGGTATAAATTACAGTTGATGCAGGTTCTGGTTTTGGTTGCTAGTCTTACCGTTTAGAGAAAGAGCTTTAGCATCGACGACGACGTCGGCAGCGAAAACGTCACTCATTTGCACGTCGTAGTCGTGCAGTGATGACAGAGAAATGTACAAAAAAGCGTGATGTACGTGCAAAGTTGTTGTTTCAAACGTGTTGCTTTTTTGGCTTTCTCGTTGCCGTCGCCGTCGTCGTTGCTTAAGTTCCCTATTCTTATGAAATGTCATCTTATGCAGCTAGATGAATCGTCCTCCTACTAATTGTTTTCTTGTTAGCTCGCTTCGTTTTCACTCAAAACTCTTACTAGCCTGTGCCCTCTGATAAAATAATTTATGATAATAACTAAGCACTCAACCATCACAGTTTTCGGTACTTTCACTGCACTTGGACAACCACAACTTGAAATTTCCTTATCACGCCGGCTACGTCAGTCCATGGAGGACGCAAAAACACAACCAGAATTTTCCCCCTCTCTTTTAAAACTTGGGCGTGGTCCCTAAGAGTTCCACTACAGGGAAATTCACCTACATTTGACATTTAAGCGCGAATAACCGCGAAAAAAATTGTAAAAACGCAAGTTCATTTTAATAGTGACGTTTCGTTGCCGTCACTTAATATTGCGACGAAACACCCTGTCACGTGTTTGATACAACTTCCAAAACAACCTGTACACACAACGAGAAGTTTTTCATCACGTATCAAACACGCCACCGCGAACGTTTTACTTTGACTTTGGATTAGTAATGCTGATTTTTAGAAAAGTGTTTGTAATTCAGTATGCACGCATGTTTGCTTTCCAGAGAAAAACGTTATCAAGCTTGAATCACTTTTCATTTTTGTGGTAGAAAGAAACTTCCTTCTTACATTTCGCGTCTCGGTGTTCTTTGACATGCATGCAGCCAAAGATATTTCCTAACAATGATTGTATCCAGTCTAAAATCAATGAACTGAAATTCCACTACCGATTAACTTTCCAAATTTTAGCTCAAAGAAGCATGATAGCTTTTATGTCAAACTCAATCCGCGCCTCGTACATTGCAGATTTTTTCCCATTTTCAAACAGTAAAGAAAAGTCAAGACAGAAACATTCGTTTAAATGTAAAGGCATAAAAATTTCCACCAAAAACTAGTAATTCTCAGTTTGCTTGCTAATATTCGTGTTTTGTACACATGTACTGAATAGCATAGATCAGTAACGAATACCTGCCTAGCTGTCGTTTAGTCTCCGATGGTTCTAATGAACAGTGGAGTTCCCATTTTTTTACTGAGTATGTTTTACAAGCCTACAATCGAAGATAATGCCTTTATTCTAACCTTCCCATCGCTGTAATAGTACCAAGTTAACTAGTTTCAAAATAAGTTATATTAACTTACTTGACTGTCGTGTTAATTTTTGCTCTCGTGTCCTTCTTTCTTCTCAGCAGATCAAAATGAGTGCAACAGGAACAATGGCGGCTGTTCTCACTTGTGCGTGAATTCTCGATCCTCTCATTACTGTTCCTGCCCCCACGAATACGTCCTTCATTCAAATAAAAAGACCTGCTATCCAGGTAATATGTTTGTGCGTTAAATACCTTATAACTGTCGCAAGAAACCGCCAGTACAGAGAACTTTTAACTGTGAGTGCTCCCGTTGTGTTCCAGAGAGGCAGAAAAAAGAAATGCTAAATTCTTAATATTGCGTTGTTTTCCAGTTTGTTACTGAATCCCCTTTGCAGGATTAATTGCGTGAGAGAAAGGCTAAACACAACGGAACTGACGAAAAGCCACTACTAGTTACGTTCAGTTCTTCTCTTCCCCGGTGTAAATTAATAAATCAAGGAAATGTCATCGGCAAATTGTCAATTTGCACCAAACTCGCGAAATCCGGCCAAAAAAGATCAATTTTACGAACTTACTACGTGTCGGTATGGTACTTAGATTCCATTCACAAAAAGCCATTATTTCGATTATGGCCAAGGTTTTTACCTGATTCAAACGTATCCCTTATCGGAAAGACGCAATATAAAAGTTACAGAGGTACTCTACAGCAAATTAGAAACTTCGCGTTGTGGGTGTGGCTGGGTTTGTTACTCCTAAAAATCGAAACAAGAAAACTCTTGGAAACCCTTTTTTCGTGTCGGTCAAATAAAAAGGAATCTCTACAGCGTGTATTACAGTGTAAGAGCAATCTAAAAAGTAGAATGAAGGATTTGAGCTTGTTAGTTTTGGATCATGTTAATCCTCTCATTCCAATTCCACGTGTTAACAGCACTCTTGTCATTAATGCTATAAATCTGTTATTGATGCTCGTATCAAAGACACTGAGGAGTGCTCACGAGCTGCATTTTTCTGATTTTTCAAACTGTTTTGGGAAGAATTAATTGCTTTTTTGCTTGCACACCTTGCATTTCACGTTAGTTTTTGATGAAAAAAAGAATGGAAATCAAGAGATTTTTCAAGAAAAAATAACAGAAATGTTTTACAACTGGAGATTTACTTATGGTCCTCCGTTGAATAAATTTCTTTCCTCAGCTTGGGAAAGGCAATAAACAGCTCTGTTTGGTTAAAAATCATATTTAAACCTGTTTGTCTTCGATTAACTTCAATGTGCGTTAAACACTTTACAAAGAGGGTCAGAGTCTTTCAAAGAAATTTGTCAGTGTTTCCGGTATTGCTGTCTCTATGTTAAAATACTGGTTTTACGGGGATCGTTTTTGCCAGACTGCCTTGTATAGTTAAAGGAGGTTTCCTAGCATGTCCCTACTGTAATTTGGTATATCAACTCTCTATTGACAGACACCACTGTCACATGAACCAGAGAGCTTCCTAGTAGAGTGCACCTAGGGTTAGTGCCGACTTGCCTTTTCTTAGTCGTTCGACTTAACACTATGAAAGGTTTGAACCCAGAAGTCATTTCATAAGTAGGTTGAGTACGATCGTCCGGGTGAACGTAGTCTCCTGAATAGAACTGTTGTTGTTGACAATGAATAGTTAGTAGACACAGTTACCGGCACCATACAAACGACTTATTGACGAAATAAAGCAAACCTAACTACAAGAGAATGACTGGGCAACTGATAATTTGACTAACAGTAAACGACTAACTGTGATGATAGACGAATCGAAACGCGCCAATGACATTACGAGTCTTCATAACCACTAACATCACGGCTTAACTGACAGACGACCAATAACATCACAACTTAATTGACCAATCAGATCAGGTCAATAATCAGAGTTTAATACCATCAACTGACGGAATACAACTCACTTTGACTCTGAAGATGACTACCGCACAGGTTGTCGAAACGTCAGTCACTGTCATCAACAACAGTCCTATTCAAGACTGACTCCAGACTATGTGCAACCGGACCATCATACTCAACCTACGTACTTAACTCTCAGGGGCACCCAACGTCAATTTTCGGAAAATTTCTGTTCGGAAGACGATTTGAGATCTGTTCCCTTAGTAAGGCATGCAAGCGTCTCTCTTTAAGGCCATCCAAGGGTTGTCCGTCTTAGGCACAGTCTGAACTGTTGTCAAAGAAGATCTAACATCATATTTTATTCGTTTTTCTACTTATAGAAATATCATTTTATGATAAGCAGTACACAGTGACTGTCAGTGAAGATGAACAGCCTAACACCGTGATTACCAAAGTGCAGGCTAGGACATTTCCCCTCACACACAGTATCACCTACACTCTACTGTCAGAAAACCTCAAAAAGCCTTCTCTGTTCGCAATCAACTCTAGAACTGGGGAAATTATGGTCAAACATATACTTGCCAGGGTCAAAGTTCGAAATTTTTTGCTCGAGTTGGAGGCAAGCTTTCAAGTTCCTGATAATCCTGGTGATCGTCAACGTCGATCCACAAAATACTTTCTGCTCATCAACGTTCGAGACCCCCAAAGTGGAAACACGCTTTCTTTTACAAATTCAACATATCACCTTAAGATCCCATGCAACGTGTCTCAAGATGAAACGGTTTTCCGAGTACAAACCGCTGATACAGAGAACAGCAGGCATCTGCGAATAAGATACAGATTTCAAAAGAAACTGGACTACTTCCACATCACGCCTAACGGGAAAATGAAGGTGAAAAGGAGCCTTCTGTTGTACTGCTTTCTTACTCCCACCAAAACCTTCCAAACCACCCTCATTGCGCGAGACACCAGTGGCGTGAGGAGAAATGCGCACGCTCTGATGCGAATAGTGGTAACTCCACCAGGACAGCTCTACAAAGTTACCACAAGCGTGATTCCTGACACTAAAAACACTATAACACCCCCACACCCTGTAAAATCAAGCCATGAGAAATGAAGAAACAAATGATAAACCTCGAATCAAAAAAAAGGATGGAACAATGCAAGCATTTGCCAGAATAAATTGTATAGTTAAACTATGTACAGCCGTATTCATGCAAAAGCAAACAAATATGCTATTTAGAATGTAGATAATAATGTAATCGTCAGCATATCTGGACAAGTCCACAATAAAATTGTGGTGTGAAGGCTGACGTGAAGGCTCGAATAAAGCCAAGCTCATCAGCGGATTTAACCTGACTTAACTCAGGTTCAAGTTAACATTCTTAAGAACAAATTAATTGCAAGGGTATTAATCTAAGCGTGAGGGCGACAAGTACCCTTATGGCGTAGTTTCATCCGGGTTTACCTGTCTACCTTGATGTCTCTAAGGGCAGCAGGAGCATGCGCTTTTCATAAACTATAGGAGAATGGGTACAAGCTTCCTGGCGCAACCATTTCTGGTAATATTTTTGGCGAACAATGATTGGTTAATAGCTGCCTTTTGATTCCATCGGCCAATCATAACTAGCTTTTGTTCACCCAAACTATCCCAGAAATCGTTGCCCGCAAGCTTGTGGCAAGTCTCTTAGTCGTTTTTAAGATGGCGGATTAGACTTTTGGCTTCAACAACAAAAAATCCTGTATAATATTTGTTTACTCCACTATTAATCCAACTTTGTTACTTAAGTTTAACATTCAATCTCAGTCCATAGAGACTTGACCCAATACAAGCTAAGTTTGAATAGATTGGTGTTGTTTACTCTTATAAAAAGAAGCCAGGTTTTAATATTACAGAAATAAAGATTGAGTTCTTCATGGTACTTGCATCAATTCAGTGGTATTAATTGTTTACAACATGCGCTTCAACCCGCGCAATTGCGAGCATTTAAGATCTAAGGCCGCATTCCTTGCTAGCCGGCTCTAATAAAACTGTTTGAAATAACCGAATACACTGAGTATAGCATTTTTTATTTTATTTGTTATTGCTGTCTTTTTGTGACCTTTCTCTAGCCTTGCGGCTTACGACTTGCCACATTTTAGCTAAAACTGTTTGCAGTAGCTGTTTTGTTTTCTAAATAGATCTCTTATTTTCAACAATTAAAGATGATGATAATAATAATAATAATAATAATAATAATAATAATAATAATGATGATGATGATGATGGTGATAATGATTTTAATAATGATAATGAGCCCATTTACCAAAGAAAATACCCCATGTTCAATATAATAATAATAATAATAATAATAATAATAATAATAATAATGATGATGATGATGATGGTGATAATGATTTTAATAATGATAATGAGCCCATTTACCAAAGAAAATACCCCATGTTCAATGTGTTTTACTCAAATTCACTCGCTCCGGCTCAACTCAAATGCCATAGGTATTGACGAGCAACTAAGGATTTGGCCCGGCACACCCCACTCCCTCTAGCTAGCCTGCAATCTTCAGTAGGGGCAAAAGCAGAGAGGTGTCATCAGAACAATGTTGAAAGGGACGTTACAATCTCCAGGGCATGTCAAGGAGCCGGAACACGCTAGTCCTGGCTCCCTTTAACCTTTCCCTCACGGTAAAAGATATCTTTGTAGGTTTTTATCTTTTCAACACGTTACTGTTGCTAATCAACACCCCAAAAAATAATTAAAAAACTGAGAATTTTAAAACTCGAGTTAACAGTTCCCTTCATGACATTTTTGTGGTATTTCGGAAGGAGAGTTTTATTCGGAACTTTCGAAAAAAAAATGTACTTCAAGTTTATAAGGCGTTGTATTCGTCAGACATGTAGGATCATGTCTAAAACGCATTTTTTTTACGCGACTGAATGTTAAGTGTGTTTTGTTGTCTAGGCTAAAGATAATCTTGCGCGCTTATTTTCCTCTTTTCATTTAGCGACATTGTGATGGGGTTATCGGCATGTTGTTAAATTTGTTCCGCATGTGTTAATTTCTTTTTGACTTTCCAGTCTGACCTCGAGCCCCTGGGTCTCACTTCTACCTAAGAGTGCTAAGACCATGGATGTTTATTAAATTTTTCTCTTTGGCTACAGTGTGTTCTAATCCATTGTTCTATATTGATCATGGACCTTGGTTGTGAAAATTGCTAGCTGCTAATTGCAAAATTATCAGTTTTCTATGCTTTCTATACTTTCGTCCGTCCATCCAATATTTTAGTGCTACTAGTACTAATTAAATACCGTGGCCTGTGATACCCAAGAAAGTGTTGTCGGTTTTTAAATTAAGTTTGAACTAATTAAAAAAGAGGAAAACAATCTGGCAAAACGATCTGATATGTTTATTAATATAAAGCAAAGTTCTCCAGATCACACGTGTTTTCTTTTTTTGGCCTTCTGCTCCAGATTAAATCGCCACCCGTGATATATGATAACAGATAATAATACTGATTAAAAGAGACTGGGTGGCCGAGTTGCAGAAAGGACAAGGTCTGAGTAAATTGGTGCCACAAGTATGTTGGACAAGAATTGTTTTTGTTTTTAAATAAAATGAATAGGCTTTGAGCAGATCTATGAATTATTCAACTTTAATCGGATGAACATTTCAGTATTAATATAACATCTAATAGTAGATCACCACTCATCGTTCTGAACTTTGTTCCGCCTCCAGTCCATGGGCTCGGCAAGGTGAAAGTTAAAAAATGCAAATTATTGAAACGCCGTCCTATTATTTGTTTTTATTAGCTGTTCGTTTAAGAGAAAAATTGAAGTTATACAATGTTTAGCCAATCTATAAGAAACGAAATATAGTCAATAGCTTTTTTAGATTTGACCTTCCCTCATGAACAACGAGTTTATTTGGCGTTCGTGTTCAAAAGCATCGGGCTTCGTTGGCTAGAAACCACCGTTCATCTCTTTCTTAGCCATCTGCTAGTCAAGAAAAATTGGAGCAAATAACTCGATCAACCGTGTCTTATCAGACTACAAAGACACGTATTACACATCTATCTTTTTTATTCTCTTCGCAAGATGAACAATGGTTTATACCTTGAAGAATACGCCTGATTACTCTGCTGTGTTCGTCAACTCAACTTTCAAGAATGGCCACAGATCTTTGGTTAAGCCTTTTAGTGCTGCAGGTATCAGAATACCGGACGAATATCGACGTGATCATATCAGTGGTCTATAGCCGATTCCAGTTACGTTGCTTCACGTTCTTGCTTTGTTCTATTCCAACCGTGACTGAGGTATGCATTTGACTTTTCTCCGTAAACAATTCTGGCTGTTAGCCTTTGTGTTTGGTGGGCGATCCTTCTTTTTACTGGGATGTAATACAAGGCTTCTCGAGATGAGATTTCGTTTCTCCCAAAATTAGTACAAAGACTAAAAGTGGTACAATCCTAATGTATCTGGGACCTCACTGAGTTGGTTCATATACATTTGCATGAGACGCGCTCGGGCTTGAAGTCGGTAGTACATCGTAGGGTTCACTTCATCAGTGTCTCGGTAGTCTCCTCTCTTGTTTACCCTTAGGACCTTTCGTTTGTCTTCTTCTTAAATCTGCGCTACTTTTGTCAGCTACAATTAGAGGTTCTGCATCGAGCTAGGTCGTCAGCCTATACAATTTGTTGAGGACTCAAGTTTACCGCGTTTTCTCGATATTTAGATTGAAAGTTCCTTGCACATGTAATACTTGGCCGTATATATTCTCCCTGGCGTAGCCTTTTTTGTTTATCAGTGGTGTATAATAAGAATTATATGTTTCACCTTCAAAAATTGCAAAGAGAAGTGCCGGGGATTTTCTACTACTTCGGAGTATTTAATGTTGTTAAGTTTAAGCTTCTAAGGAATGTCCTGCCATGACTTTAAAACATTCGGCAGCGGTCAAAACGGATAGCTGATCACTTTAATTTACGGATGTTCTCCATTGTAACACTGACTTATCAGGAGTGAACGCATTCCTGCCTCAATATTTTGGTTTCCTTGATGTTGCCAGGGAGCTGGTTATCTTCTAATTTTTTGCTTCTCTCTTAATTAGCACTGTCGTTATTAAAACGCGCGAGTTAGTTGCCGTAAACTTAAATAAAAAAATCCGGTCAAGGTAGCCATGAATTTGCCCTCGTCTTTGTCGCTGGTAGCTTCCGCAACATTTGAAAAGTTTTCGGTAGCTTTTATTTCTCTAAAATATAATGAGACGTCTTGACAATTCCAAAAACAGTCAACTTTAAGTTACTGCAGTTAAAAGAGTCTCGCCTTAAACTGAATCAGCTTCCATTTTTTAATAGAATGATTGTTGTTTATCTTGGAGCCAGTTTAATCTCTCTCTCGTCCTAGTTTCTCTCTTTCACGTTTCGATGTGAAATTAGTGAAAGCAAGCGGTGAACAAAACTTTTCCTGTAGTCCTCAGTCCCTGATGAAGCAAATTGTTACTGCTACTTCTTATTCCAAGATTGCCGCCTTCTCTTCGAGCTTGACAGCCAGGACTCTAACACAAACAGCCATTATCAAACAGAACAAATGTGTGTATCATGCTGTTCTTTCATAGGACGGATCGATGATCCGAAAATACGAGAAAACCAGCCAAACTCATTAGAAGACAACCACATAAATTTTCAAAACACTGAAAACTCATACAACATGAACACGCGCATTACTGTGGGTGCAAGGACATTTTTTTATAATTTTAGTCAAAATCGTGCGAAAACCGGACGAGCGCCTCAAGGTTATGGGTGTCGCCGCTTCCGCGACACGAACTGCGCTGGCTTAAAGCAACCCGTTGGATATAATCAATTGAGTTAGTTACTTTTAAACAGAAATTGGAGACATAAGGAAACTGTAACAGTAATAAATTAGTATTAATAACTGAACTGTTCTATGTGCGCTTTCCTCTTAATCTCCGTGAGAACTCAACTGAATTAAAACTAAGATAATCAGAACAAAGGGCTATTCAGTGTTGGCAGTAAGAATCCTCAAATCTCTGAGATCTTAGAAAATAGGTCGGTCGCCTTATTTCCTCTTCTAGGAGACTACGATTACAGCACTTCACTTTCCTGACTGCTAAAAAGATTGAGTACTCTAGCAGTATGGTATCAAATCAACTCGGTCTCATCTCAATTATTGCCCTGATCTTTTCTGAGGCTAGATGTTTTCAAATTCCTTGAATATTCAGCAATATTATTTCTTTTACCCGCCCTTTTCACAAAGGCACGGTTCCAAGATAGAAGTTCCTTGCTTTACTCGTTCTCTAAGCGGGCTCAGGTGGTTCTTTGTAACTCTCCTTTAAAATCTCCCGGGTTTTTTATGATAGCTTGCTGGTAACTAATAAATAAAGGTGAGTGGCCTCCGTAAACATGGAGTTTTAAAGGCTCCCTGGGCTAATTGTTGCTAGTTCGCGATCTTTCTATGTCAGGCTTCTCTGCGGCCGTTACTCTGGTTTCCCGCAGCTCCTAGCCTCAATAAGTGAAATGCCAACTGATTTCAAATGCCAATTCGGCGATACAGAACGCAGAACACTCAGTTGAAAACGAGTTAAGAGCCTCTAAATGTTTAGTGAAAACAGACAAAGTCTATTTACTTTTACGTTTTCATACTTGGAACTTAAGCCGAGCGGGCAGAATTCAAGTTTGCTTCTAAAGTCGCATACCGATTACTATTTTCTTACCTTCGGAACCAGTTGCTCGACATAGAGATGGATTTTTATGGTTGCTTAAGGTGGCTGAACACAGTTTTGGCAGTTTCTGAGTATAGGTCATTTGCCAAATTGTGGCAGGAGAAAGGTTGCAGCTCACAAGCTGAAACTTGGCAAGTGAAAAATATACTGATGAAAGAGTTTGACTGACAGGTAAAATTTGACGTTTTCGTAGTTTCCATGGCAACGTGAACGATTAAATACAACCTTAAAATTTCACCGTTACTCACTTTACATAAAATTCTCTCATTAGATTTTCCCATAAACTCGCACACAGCTTACTATAATTAATCATTACCATTATTTGACCAAATTTTAACAGAGGGGTTTTTAGATAATCAATAATATAATTCTACCGTAATTATTAAATGTGTTACAAAATTCGTCTGTTCAACTTCCATTTTAAAGTTCTCATCATTTAAAATACGATAAAAGTAATTATTTTGCCAAATATCACAAAATTTTATAGAGTAGATTTTGAGAAATCGTCGTCTGTGTACCAATGCTTTTTTCGCCGCCATTTTTTTTGTCTAATTTAAAACACGCGCTACCGCTGACCGCCCGCAAAACTGTGTTCAGCCACTTGATGCAAATCACTTGATGCCTTTTTTTCAGGCTTGTGTTGATCAAAATATTCTGCCTATTCTGATAAAAGGAAAGTCAAGCTTTTTTTCACAAAATTTGGTTTCTTAACTGATTTCTAAAAGTAAATCCACCATCGTGAAGATCAAAAGGAGCAAGTTGTAGCTTTTTGTCAGGTATATTCACCGTCATCAGGGGTTTAAAAAGCAGCTGATAATAAGAAGTCCAAAGCCATTTTAAATACGCGCCTGTTCATGTTTGATGAACCCTCATGGGACCAAAATATTCGACGGCAGCTACGATAATGTATGGCTTGTTGAAGGTAATATTCCTTCGCTTAAAATCCTCATTATGCCTCCTAGAGGGACCTTACGATCCGACAACGGCGACACCAATGAAAACGCCGCTGAAAATAGACTTTGCGTCCCTTGAAACTTTTTCAGTCCTTTTTTCGCCTTATACGAAGCCACACAGCCGTACTTGAAAGTAGGAAAGTTAGGTTGGAACTGCGAAGAGAGGGAACCGCTTTTGAGTTCTGAGAGAGATACTAAAATTTATCGCCTTGCTGTTCCCGTTCTCAAGTAAACTCAAAATTTGGTCATTTCACGTCGTAGTTGTGCAGGGACGGCTACGAAATGTACAAAAAGCGTGATACACGAATTGATGCACGTGCAGAGTTGTTGTTTTGCTCAAATAAACCTTTTGAGTTTTAGACGTTCCCGTTGCCGACGCCGTAGTACCTTCGTAAGGTCCCAATGTACAGCAAACACCCAATTTCGCACAAAAAATAGTCTAATTGGAATTAAAACAGTAGATTGTTGATACGATTACACTGAAGCATTCAAAATAGCTCATGCACAGGGTGAAGGCCTGGTTCCTCAGGCATCAAATATGGAGGACGAGCGAACCTTGTGATTGTCGATTGTCATGGAAGAAATCAGACGGCGACCGTTTAAAGTTTGTAACTCGGGTCGGACAAGAACTATAGGGATGGTTGTCCAAAGCCTTGAAGAACTGAAAGACAGGGCGGGGAACAAGTTTGGTTTAACAACAACAACCTGCCGTGTGTTTCTTGAGAAAGATGGAACTGAAATAGACGGTGAGGAATATTTTCGTTTTCTTGACGATCAAACAAAGCTGATGGTTGTCAGTGATGGAGAGGAATGGATGGCTGGATCACAGAGTAAGTTATTGAAGATAAACGTTATTTATTTAGTCGCTAATCACTGCTTTATACGAAGTAATTTTTGTATCAACTGATCTGCATTCACTTAAATTATTATTTAATATGCATTAAACATGCAATAAATATTGGTAAGCTTCCCTGCTTTCATGTTGTAAGAACTAATACGAAACCTTTTTACAGCCATTGTTTTTGTTTTCTCGGGCAGGTGTAAATCGCTGTTATTGCAAATCAGACCTCTAGAATTGCTTTATAAAATGAATTAGTTTTTAATAATAGGGATACACTGTACATCGACTAAGGCAGGAATGAAGAGTTCTGGTAATGAAAATGTGCCTTGCTTTACTTCCTAGTGTATGAAATGGTGGTCAAATAGGTATGGGACGTTTCATTTTTTATATGCACTCCCGTTATGGATGACAACTTTTCAAATCAGGGTTCAGATTTCTTCTTTAAGAAGCCGACAAAATTTGGACCCTTTCAGTGAGACAATTTTTCAAAGGTGCAGAATGAATCCTTCAGATTTCATTTTTCAAATGGTTCAGACAAACAATTGAGTTTCAGATTCTAGTCAGCTTTGGGGGAGGGGGTTCTGGATAAAAAATGGAATGTCCCTATGACCATGTTGAACTACCTGTGCATAGCTTGCACAGTACCTTCATCTGTATTTCTGTACAACAGGCCCAAGTTTCAGTCAAGGAAGTATTGCTGCAAGCTTGGAAAGAAATGAGAGTTTGGAGTTTGATCGCACAGATGCTGGAGAAACAGACAGTATCTCATCTGATCTTCTGACAAGAATTACAACTGACCCGGCATTTTTTATTTCATTTTCGGATGACAACCTTCAAGACGTGATTAACTTTGACCCTGAGCAATTTGCAAGAGCATTAGATAAGAGTCTTGCTGAAGCCAAGCACAAACAAGAAGCGTGCCAGCAAGAACTGGATAGACGGACACAGTTTAAGGAGGCTACACAGTTGTTGAAACTGTTAGACAGGGCACAGCAAAATCAAGGAGCTGAAAATGAGACACCAGTGGGCGCCAAACGACAGAGGACTACACCAGAGTAAAAATGTACCCACTGGGCTACTGCAGCAAAATCACCAGTATTACGGCATATATTTTGTGTATCAAAATACACAAGATAGATAGTTTTTATTTTTTTTTAAAAATGATAAAAAACAGATAAAAATCCCAATGATTATGTAATGTATAGTAAACCTGTAACCCTCAAACAATTTAAAAATGTAGTTGTCACATGCATTCTCTCTAAGGTGGAGATTAGAGAGGAACCAAGCTACTAGGTGTTCTTCTTAGAGATGTGCCACATATACGGGATCAAGAAAAATAACTGAACAAGCTCGGCCTATTTAGCCAGGCATCATTCTATTGAGAGGCAGTCGGCCACATTAGTGCCATTTAAAGGTGTACATTACTCTCTCACGTCATTGGTATTCTTTTTTTAAATTTGTGCATGTAAATATTAGGGTTTAACTTATTAGAAAAAAAAAAGATTCCTGAGCCTTTGGCTTGGAAAATAATTATCTGCTCTTTTATGTTGTTAATAGTGCTTGTTTCAGTCAATTATTGGCATTGGTACTAACAAAGTTACATGAAGGTACTGTCATGTATTCTGTCAGTCCAAATAAGGTCTCATAAATTTTAATCTATGGATAGTGGTCTGTGAACAGAGACATCTGTGTTGCACCATTGTTAATCATGTCCCCGATTAATTTGGACAAATGAAGTTTTTTGTTTTGCTGTTAACAGTTTTGAAAAGTTGTTGATCGGCCAACACAAACAACAACCATGGGAAAGGGGCTGTAGGGCTCCTTTTCCCTAAAACCTAAACAGATGGCAGTACGACCGTGAATACTGGTGATGATTGTTGCATTTAGCTGTTGCCAGGCAGTATTATCATGTTATTGAAATGTTTTTTTAAAGTACCTATAATTAATCACACTGTAAGGAACATGCATTACTACATTTCTAATCTGTGGTCTGTACGGCAGCTAGACTGTCTTGCACTATTTAACTCCCACAAGGCATGATGTATAGAATTCAAAAGTAAATGTTTGATTTCTGTCTTTCAATGCATGGTCTTAATAATTATTAATTGGATTGCCCTTAAACAAATCCCCAATTGACTTGGCATTATTGCTAGAAGTCTGTCTCATCCATTCCAGGGTTTTCTATGCTTTCTCCTACTACTTTGATTGGATGATGGTTGCATTTAGGGATACTTATTATTATAACATTGATATTTCAGTGTAGGCCAAGTTGTCTTAAAAACAGGATTTGTTTATTTTCTCCAACAAAGTGATATTCTGTATCATACAGTTTGTTTTATCTGAAAAGAGCAATTCACTTTGATGCCATTTGTCATTCCACAAACAACACCTCTGTTTAACCTACTTTTTTACTTTTGACAACCAAGAAGTATAACTGCTTTAGTCAATAACCAGCCTCAGTTAACTGTTTAATCAAATTGTACTACGTAGCCTGAAAAAAACACAGCTGTCATTTCACAATACCACCAATGGCTTCCACACAAAATGATGTCTGAGGAACGAGAGCAGAAATTCCATACTAATGACATCAACCAGATCTGGCTGGTGACACACCATCAGTATGGAACTTCTGCGCACATTCCTCAGGTGTCATTTCCTTCTGTTGGAGACGCTGCAATGAAGGCTGTTTTCTCAGGCTAAAATTCGACAAGATACACTAAACATCATGTGTATATCAGAGAAATACACAAATAGTGCTTTGAAATGAACACGCAATGGAACATCTGTTTGTTCAGTATCCATCAGGACCAAATTCCGGGGCTCTTTGGATGTCTTTGCCAATCTCCTCAAGATCAAATGGCTGCATGCCCAACCTTGGTTTTCGTTTTCTTTCCAAACTAAAAACAACTGTTAAGGATTGTCATTCTACTTTTACATTGTAATGTATTGTTGTACCAAGGCTCTCTTGTTTATCAACATGGGCAGATTTAAAAGTGGTTGGGGTAGCGGTAGTGAGGGGGATCTGTGTGGAAATGAACAGTACACTGGGACCATAAAGATACTATTTCACTAACAGTACCCCTAGTTGCATGAGGGTAATTTAAAACATTGAAATTTTAGAAATGCGGTGGTTATTTAGCCATTTACTATATTCTGTTCTGCTTTACATTAGTGGTCCAGGCCCCCATAGCAATTTTTTAAGCTTACTGGCTAAAAGCCAGAAACCTTTCTGCTATCGTTGGCATAAGAATAAATGATGGTAAGGTCATTTCTTTTTGTTCTTTTAAATGCAGTAACACATGACCTTCAGAGCCAAAGGGACTGGGTTCAATACTTACAATCTCCCATATTTTTTTTACTCAATTTTATAAAGCGTCGTTATGACAAGGAGGAATTTGATACTGATTGTTCTTAGGGCTTTTTAAAAAGTTTAAATGAGATATTATGCTCCGTTATTTTAGAAAAGCGTAAGGTGTTTGCGTCTGTGAGGAATAGTCTTTCAAATATCATTTTACATGAAAAGAATTCTATTTTGACTTATAATTCTTGAATAAGGGCGTTTAGCCAAACTATTTCTTTGCTATTTCCATCCATTCGTCATTGCTTTATGTGTTGATTGAGTTTTACCAGTAACGAATATTTTTAACCTTTAATAGTATTAAACATTGAAAATCACAATGTGGGAAAATGCAAACACAAATCTGTCACTTTTACTATGTTTGCATAACTTTGAAATTTCATGTTATGGTAATTTCGTTACGACATTTGCGTGCTTACTCTTGGCAAGAAATTACAATAGTGCCAGAACCGTATCTGTGAAAGTTTTAACTTTGTCTGTGGCCACTGAACCAACCTTACATGCTGTAAAGCACTTATAGCACATAACACACAGTGACAATTAAGTGCACGTGCCAAGAAGTCAATACTTAACATGACTGCCTTGAAGAACGATTTGGTTTTGTAAGCACATGGCTTTTGTACAGACTATTCATTGCCAGTAAGCCCATGTCCTCTCAGAGGACTATTTTTTGTTCATGCTACTGGTAACAACATTACTAACAATAATAATAATTGTAAATCTCACATAACCTGAACTAGCATTGTCATAATATAAAGGATACTACTCATCACATCGTTGTCGCACAATGCGCATGTGTTCATCTCTTATCTGTTTTTGAGTCTCTGGATCTGGCATAATGTACTCTACCATGAGTCTTGTTATTAAAGGCTGTTGAAAAAAAACACACACACACACTTACAGGAGATTGCATATATTCATGCACACTTATCAAAATGATGTATTTACTGTATTGCAAAAAATTTTGTAGAGTTGAGACAGTAGGGCCATTTGTGCAAGGACAAATAAGGTGTGTCCTAAAGAAGACACAAACTGTAGTGTATAAATGGCATATTTAGTTTTAAAAAAAACTTGACTCAGCTATATAGTCAGATGCCTCTTGTCTAACAACAGGTGTTAAGGGCTGTTCTTAGAAAGGATGAATCTTGGCTAAGTCACGTCTTATTTCAAACAAAATGTGCCATTTATACATGACAGTTTGTGCATTATTTAGGATGTGTCTTACGTTATGAAAGATGTGTCTTATATTTTCCTTGAAATCTTTATAAATGGCCCCAATTAATGTGCCTAAATACAATTATGATGTAATGTAATTTACACTTTCAAACTGGATATTCAGTGACTAAGATAAACCAACATTACTTACCTCTCTCATACCAGTTTTATCTGGTTCTTCTGTTGAACAAAAGTAAACAAAAAAAGAGTTAAACATTTAACTCAATGCCTGCATAAATCTATTTTCACTGCTATGTAGGCTACATGTATAAACTAAATTATATACATGTACAGTTTGTTTTTAAATGGCTAAGCAAATAGGTGAGTTCTAGAAAAAGTTTCATTTTCTCACAAACCCGAGAAACAGTATACAACTAGTCCTGTAGGATACTGCTACAATGCTAAAAATTTCCACTTCACTAATGTTTTACTTTGTGATTCTTGTGGCACAATTATGCAGCATATGGTGCAATTTGTGTAGTGCAGGAAATTAGATATGACTGAAAACTTAGTTATGAGTGATGCTGTACTCATAACATCTTAAAAAGGCTCAGGTTTACTCCCACTCCCTCCTCTATATTTTTGCAGTTTCATTACTTTCATATTAACTTACCTATGAACCTTTCATAAAACAAACAACCAGCTACTCCACTTAGGAACACTAAAGACTAAAACAGGCAACAAAAGTTATCTTACACTTTTACAAGAAATATCGCATTTTTGCATGTACAGTACCTGGGGGATTTGAGAAAAAAGTTTAATTTTATCAATGGTCTTGATGAGGCAAATAAGCCACAGTGAAGGGATTCTTTAGTTGTCATTTCACTCTGAGAGAGAGCTACCATTCAACAATTTGGGGCGCCATGCAGCTCTTACAAGGCCTCACTGTAATAGTTGTGAAAACAATAGACGTAGAAATATAACAATGACTCTATCCCTAAAACAATGGAACTTTTCAGTATTTAATTCTCTTGATCATGGTGGTTTTATCTACAGGGGTAGGTGAAGATTGAATTGTTTACCATTTTAGATACTGTATTTGTAAAGTCTAATTTTATTGCACTCCACTAGGAAATTGTTTGCAAGATTAAAATTTAGCCAAACTTTTAGCACCTTCTGATGTACTAAGACAATTCAGCATTGGGCGAAATTAAACCTGCCGCAGATCAATTTCTTCTTGAAAAAATATAACTGAGGAGGCCTAATTAACATAGTTTCCCTTAGGCCTCCTCATCATTGTTTTTTTTTTTTCAAATCAAATCTTTGTTGTTCCTATCAAAATATTAACTGAGAGGCAAACAAATAAATAACAAAAAGTATATGATAATTATTACTAGCACAGTATGGCAGAAATCATGCATGCACTCAGGGCTATTCCATCTATCATACACAGCTGGGGGGTGGGGGTGGCGGGGGGGGGATACATTAAATGGAGTGGCCCTAAACACGTATAGTCCACAGGCTGGTGTAAACAAAAACTTACAAGCATCACTTAAATACTTACAGGCGTTTTCCAGTCAGTGATTACTCTTCTCAATAAACCACGTTCCTTTTCAGTTGTGTTACTAGTTACGTTCCTTACTGGCTGACTGATTCTTACTGCAAACAGCAAACAAAACAATGTTTTTACTCCCAGTCAGCTACAATTCTACTGTGTAGCTCTTTCAAGAAAGGACTAAACTTCCCCTGTATCAAGAAAACTTGCTTATCCGTTTCTTGGTCTAATAAATAGATGTCGAATATCAGAAAAACACTCAAGAACAAAATCCGTTTAGAGCAAGTGCTGTGTAGAGTCATATTGGTTAACCATATCCACTTGAGAAAACTAACTTAAATCCTTTGAAAACCTCAATTTCTGCCTGTAGAAAACCCGATTTAGAACAATTTTAAAGTAAAATTAACATAAAGATATCTACTGCTATGAACAGGTTGCCTTAACTTACAGAAACGGTGAGATATTTGTCCCAGTCGAGTCCACAACTGACCTCGAAAGGCGGCCATCTTGGATGTGACCAATTACTACTAGTTCCAACCTCTCCGTCTTATCGCGTCGCGCCGATAACGCCTGGCGAGAACTTGCTCCTAACCAGACCCTCGCGTCTTTCTCTGCACAACTCTCTGCACCATTTTACGACATCAAACAGCTGGTATCAAATTATTCTCTTTTTAATTGCCGCTTCTTTGTCGGCTGAGATTCTACATGAAACGACTTAACACGAGTACAGGTTGTGGATACACATGGTCAGCCTGGAACAGGCTAGGGTCTGATCAAGTCAGCTAGTTTGGTACTGGCGAAGGTATTTTTAAAATATCATGGCGGCAACTACGCACTTAGCTTTTACCGGGTTGGCCTTTCTAGACGCTATTCCTGCAGAGCATCTACAAAGTTCGGGATGAAAGTAACTTGTAATTTATCTTTTGTGTGTTTTCGTCAGCCTCATTGCAGTCTTCAAGCTGTCCTTCACTCCAGCTTTTGGGAACATCATCATCAATTCATCACCATCATGCCGGCACATGGCCGCCTACATATCAGTGTCTTGCACAATACGCCGCCAAAAGTCTTTATGTGCTATAGTTAAGAGGACCTTCTCAACCTTGATTCGTTTACACTGGTTTTACTGCTTTTCAAATTCCAGGTAAGTTAAATTTTCATTCAAACTCTTTTCACACCAACGCGACAAAATGTTTCTCCTCGGCATAGTCATCTTATAATAAATGTTTGTCAGTGATAATCTGGTAAATTATAAAAAATTTAACACATTTCTTACTCTATAATGCCTCTTCCAGTAGAAGAGATTCTCTTATCCTCCCCTCCCCCTCCCCCACCCCCTTTCCCCATTCAAGGTTGTCCCTTCAAGTGTTAGCCTGTGTACAGCCGCCCCCTCTTCTCAGAAAAAAATTGGAGAAGGGGCATCTGTGATTCACCTTTGCTCATCGTGTATGGAGGCCATGTGATATTTTCTGGAATGTGTGGAAAATGATTTGATTGGGTGTTAGTCGTAGATCACTACATCATGTAAATGAAGATTTTGATTGGCTTTAGTGCCTGTCATCAAAGCATAGCAGGCAATCAGAAAATTATCCCATTCATGGACAACTACACGAATGCAGCTATTCAGCTCCAGGGATTTCAGAGAAAAGAAAAGAAACTAAAAATCTTTAATGAAAGGTTCTTTAGCCTTACTAAAAAGCTTTAGGCTTTTAAGAGGTCAAAGAAAAACAATCAAATCCTGTCACAGCAACACACCTACAGAAACATAAAACCACAGGAAATACATGTAATAACTCAATTCGGGGGTCATGAAGCTAGAATGTCTCGTGCATATTTAGCCTGCGAAGTGCAGATGTATTTCTGGTCGTCACTTTTTTTGGAGGGAGAGAAGCAACGACCGGAAATACATCTGCGCTTCGCAGGCTAAACATGCATGAGACATTCCAGCTTCATGACCTCCGAATGCAAGAATTAAAGGCAAAAATAAGATTTGTTTAGGCAAAGTTTATGGTACCCTATGCACTGGGATACATAATCTACCCACAAGAAAGAAACGAAGGAAAACCTGTGTTGCTCAAGCAAACTCTAAGGTCACGTTTCACACTGTCATGAGCTTATCAGTTGTGTATGACCTGTCAACAATTTATTTCAAACTAATGACTTTCCGTTTCCAGTGGGAAGGCTTGCATAAGATCGTAGATCTTTTCCTTAAGTCGCATGCGCTGGCATTTTCAGACATGAAACTTGAGCTACGGAAATTTTGATCGGCAGAAACTATTGTTTTTAATTTATGCAAAATTATTCCCATGCACAATTAGCAACAGTGAACACAGACACCCCTTCTCCTATTTTTTCTCAGGGGAGGGGGCGGCTGTACACAGGCTAGTCAAGTTAGGGTTAGGGTTAGGTTGAATTCCATCCTGAAAGCAGGCCTTAATTACGGCTTAAATAAAAGGAAAGATGGGCTTGAATCATGCAGAGCCTCAAAACTCTGCATCTACCTTGGAGGAGTAAGATGATACAGTGGTCTAAATTTTCTTACATAATTTAGTTGTAAGATCCAGCAATTTGAAATCTCTTTTACACTGAAATATTATAGCCCAGACAAACAAATGGGCTATAGATTTTAAACAGTTCATTTACAGTACTAGAATAATGGACATACAGGGTGAAAACAAATATGGTGATGCCTTCTTTTTAATTGTATTTTTTCAATGCCCTATACATGGCTATCAGTAATTGCTAATGATTATTGTGTTAAATTTCTTTAAAAACTTAGGGGAACTACCTTAAAGATAAAAAAAACATACATGTTGGTGCCCAGTACTCTGAACCAGTGAAAGATTTTCTATTCTTGTTCCACCTGAAATTATTCTGTGGTATAAAACAGGTTTCTGTAAGCCCCATGCCAAACAAAATACAGAGCACTTTCTTCTTTCTTGCTTTCTTTATGTTTTGCTTTTGTTTTTTATTTTATTTTATTTTTTGAGATGTGTTAAAATTCTAAAGACAGTTTGATAAAAATGCTTCAAAATTAACTGAAGGGGTATTTAAAGTAAAGCATCCATCAGATATAAAGGATTTGTAAAGCAGAGTCTGTGTCACAGTGATTTGCCTTTATTCTTCCTGACACTACTAAAATTGTTTGTTATTTGTGCATTCTGGTATGACATTTTGTTTTATCCTCCTGTCCCAAACATAAATGATTGTAAATTCACTGTATATGTTTTAGTGGAGGCATACACCTAGCCTTATGAATATTGGAACTAACTTGTTTAACTTGGCTGTACAAAGATCTTATGGGAATAGATTTGACCCATTGATTAATTGAGTTCAATCAGTATAATCAGCACAATCGTGTGTTTGTAATGTCATTGTGTTTTTGTCTGAAATGCATGGTGTAAAATTAATATACTAGCAACCCGTAAGTTAATCATCCTGTTTTTCTTTTATTTGAATAACCTTCGTTTTCCGCTGTAAACCTCTCAAAGCGAACACAGCTGAGCGAAATTTTCCGAGCCCAATCTTGCTGCTGCCATCTGCATCTTCGTGCTGATTTCCAGCAGGTGCTACTTTGTTTCTTGCCACCATCGCCGCGCGCAGGCGCTCTAGCTGCTCTGAAGTTTGACGTTCAGTGCTGTGATTTACCGCGTGCTCACAGAGATCTGCTCCCAGCCTCTCCTCTTCCTCAGAGAATCTGAAGTGGATGAACTTGCCGATGATGTAGAACTGGGCAAAGGCGATGAACGCTGACCAAAGAGCAATCGTCAAACAAGCCAACAGCTGCACCCCAAGAAGTCGTATGTGGCCACCTTTGAAGACCCCGTATGTTTCTGAGAAATCTTCTAAGCGATCTAACTCGACAAAGAAGGCAACAGCTATCATGCCCCACAGTGCGCCACCAAGGTGGGAGGGTATGCATCCAACAGGGTCGTCAATCTTAAGCTTTTCCAACAACATCCAACCCATCACTGAAATCACGCTGCCGATAAATCCTATAAAAATGCTCTCCCCAGGCCGTGCGACGGCACAGATGGCTGTGATGCTTACCAGGCTCCCGAGAATTCCTGACATGAGAGTGGGAACATCGACACGCTTGAGGTAAAATACACTGAAAATATGAGCGAAAATGCCACCGCCTATGGAGGCATTTAGAGTGCAAACAGCGGATCGGGAAGCTAGTTTCCACTTGCCACCACTGACCCCAAACGTACTGCCGCAGTTAAAACCAAGCCAACCCCACCAGAGCATGAATGTGCCTAGCATAACATTGGTTGGAGAAGCCATCTTTTGTTGTCGGCCATCGCCTGTAAATTTGTTTCTTCTCGACTTTAGCATGATTGTCCCCACTAAACCAGCCACGCCTCCAACTAAATGCACCGGACTAGCTCCACCAACATCGATAACACCCAGCTTTTTTAAGCCAGCCATGATTTCCCCACACCCAGTAAGCAGGAAAACAGAACGAGAGTGTGTTTGTGAAAGAAAACACCATGTACGCTTGCAGATTGGCACGTTCCGCAATGGCGCCTGATACAATGGTTGTCGCAGTTGTTGCAAAAGATGCCTGAAAGAAGTACAAAGCGTAAACGCTGCCCATTGCCTCATCTTTTGCGTCAGCGAAAAAGTTAGCTACTCCAGAGAAGGGATTTGTGAATCCCTCTGACTCTCCTCGACTGAAGGCGAATCCAAACATCCAGTAGGATAAGCCACCGAAAATTACATCCAGGGCATTCTTGACCATGATGTTGGTTTCATTTTTCTTCGATACCATCCCTGAATAGAATGAAAGATAAAGCAAATTAATCATCTTTTTAATCATTTTTTATTTTTCTTAACTCTGTGGTATCATAATTTAAAACTAACAGAACTGGATGATTTCTAAAACTGTTGTGATAATTATTCTGTTTTAGAACTACTACTGAAAGGGTTGTTGGACAATACTTTTCCTAGGTAGTCACATATATATATTCATTCTCTCATTTGTTTCCACAAAGCCTGAATTTTATTTCTTTGGTTACGCATTTAGTCTTTGATTCGACAGCCAGTAACATGATCAGGACATTTACGTTTAAATTTTGAAATTCTTAGAATTTTCGATGAGGAATCCTCCCGCATCAGACGCGCAAAGCGTCACAACGCTTCTACTGAAGCAGATTACAGAAGAAAAAATTTAGTTATTCCCGTTGTTTAATCGATTCCTAAATTTCCGGTTTTGTCCCGATTTTTTTTCGGCAATAAAGATCTCTTTTCAGTTAAATGACTCGAACTAATTATTTGATGACTAAGGCCAGGGTTAATCCTATTGCTTTTATATGATGCGATCGACTCAAACAGACGAAATGAAGGTTCTTATGTAATACGTCCATTCAGTAAGTCAATTCTCTGAACCTTACACTGAACACTGAGGGTTTAACAAAAAGACCTTATAACCGTTTAACAGTGTTTGTATGAGAATCTTATGTGGAATAATTTTCGTAAAACGGCGGTTCTGAAGAAAGTAGGAATTACAAATTAAAGCTGCACACCAAAGGATTCTACGAACAAAATTTGGGGGCTGTACCTACGTTTAATTTCCTCCAGTCGCTTGCTTTAGATTTTCCATATAGTTGTCTTCAATTTTTACCGAGAAATTTTAGTCGGTAGGACAAACGAATTACAGACAAATGTATAGAAAATTTTGAAAGTGGTACTCGCGCAGGTAACGCCGTCAAATTTTTTCAGAAGAATCCTGAAAAGTGAAACTTTTATTAGTTTTAAATTCATATATTTTTTTTTTCAGAACGGCCGTTTTACGGAAATTATTCGACATCAGATTCTCATACAAACACTTTAATTTCTCACCCGGTAGGCTACCCGTTAAGATAGCTTCCAAACCCGTGAGAAGGTCTATTGACGCCTTAAGGTTAAACCTCACCAGATTCAACTAGACCAAATCCAGATATCATGGTGAAAATAATAAACGCGCTTGTTAAAATCCACACTGCATCTCCGGGACCAACTTCACCAGTGTCATTTTCGGCCTCAGTAGCAGCAGCTTGGGTGACATTTCCAGATATGTTCATGGACACCATTTTTCAATAATGTCTTGATTTGATGCACCAAGAAATACTTTCCTGAATAAATCAGCGAGTTCACCAAAAGTTTGCGACCTTGCAGACGAATGAAGAGATAAAGGAGGATTTTCGATTTATTGATGATATGATAAATAATGCATACGTGCATTTCAGTGGGTGAATCTGTTGATGTTAAGTCTATTCAATTTTTTAGGCTGAACAGTTTTTTTCGATTTTGTTGAACATTTTTATCCGGGGTACAGCAAAAAACGGCGGGCTTTTAGATCGGCATTCTCTGATTTCTTTATAGTGTGATTTCCTGTTCTAAATATATATTTTTTCTTTTTACTTTTTAATCGTATTCATTTTTTATAATAGTTCAACGTTACTTAACCATCGCATATAATAGAGTGGAAAATCAGGATATTTTTGTCTCCTAAGCGAACTTTATGTCATGTCAGTAGGAAATGGTCAAATTAGCATGTCTATATTCTGAAACTCGGAGAATGGAGTTTATACAATATGACATTAGTTCCTTATTGTCATATTTCTAAGATACCCAAAAAATTGCAAACTTGGAACCCTGATGAGAGAACAAAGCTCGCGATAAGGTATTAGGAACAGTGCTGAATTTGCAATAAGTGTTATAAGAACAGTGGCAGTGACAGATTGTTGCCTTCAAGTTGCTACGATTTGTTATGGTTTAGTTTTATTCATCATCCCACCCCCCGCCCGCCCCCCCTCCGCTCTCTCTCTAAGGGTCAATTACGGAGATATGTTTTAACTGCCAGTTCTAACTTCTGAGTTTGTGGATTAAATACTATGGTGCAACTATTAAAATGAAACCACTTTAACAGTACTTTTAGTAGGTACCATATTTTTCTTGTCTTGTGCTTTTACCAGACAAAATTTAATATTTTCATTCACTTATGATTTTTGCGTTTGGCTACGGCTATCTATCTGCACAGGATTAAAAGTGGTAAACCTGAAAACAGTGTTTTACATACGCTCGACAGCTAGCCGTTGTCAGCGTAAATGGAATCAACTGAGATTGAGGCACTCTGTGCTCAAGTTTGCTTGAAGTTTCTAATATGTTGTAACCCTGCTGCTGTTTAAACAATAGAAACACCACCTTCTCAAGTTCAAGCTGTGGAATCTAGACGCTTCTGCCGGGTGGGGGGGAGGGGGGGTCTTCAAATCTGCCATAATCTTCTCAAGAAATAGAACATAAGTCACTTTGAAGAAGCAAATTTATAACAACTTATACCGAATTTATCTCAATGGTCGTTTCTAAAGTTAACGTTGGCGTTGTTACAAACTCCATTTCTATTATTGATGCGAAAACAACTGCCGATAAAAATAGCTTAAAGAAATAAAACAAAGAAAAATAAAGTCATGGATCTTTTTTTTGTTTGTGGCTCATTTTGTTCATAATTTATGACGAGTTTAGGAGGTCGCACCACACGACAAAAAGGTCTAAAAGTCTAAAGCCCGCTTGAGTTTTCTAGACTAGTCCGTGGGTACTCTATACCCATACCTATAGGTAAACATTTCAAGGCTTTTGGTAGGTTAACTCTGAGCGTGAAAGCTGGGGCCTTCTTTGGCGTGATGCGATTTTTTTCCTTGCTTAATGATTTTTGGAGCATATCATTTCTGGACCCAACTGTCTCATTCTGTTCTACTGACAAATAGTGCAAAATTTATTATGTTTATTGTTGTCTATTTTCGATACTGACTAATTTACAAAAGTTTCTTTTTGGAAGCCCTCTGACTGTCCCTAATTTAATTAGCAATGGTAGCTGTAAATCGTTTAAATAATTTTATTAAAAGTCAGAAAGGTTGACCACTGTTTCATTAGTTGGAATTATGATTCAACTAGCTATAAATCCAGATATTTTCTACAAAAAAATGAAAATATAGCGGCAAAATATTTACGATAGAAATTAATATTTGTTTCTAGTTTTGATTTTCTTAATAAAACAATATGGCAGACACGGGATATATCGACAAACGATCAAATAAGTCTGAAAATTTTTGGATTTATTAAAAACAAACAAGTACCGCTAGAACTTAGATAGATGCTTCGTCGGCCGCCCTTAACTTATATTATGAACCGATAAAATTTATCTATTTGTATTTTCTGTCCGTTTTATTTTTTAAAAACTGATTCCGTAAAAGATGTAACAGACTGGTATTTAAATGACCCCAGAAACTGGAGATATATCCTCAGAATCAATGAAAAAAACCGATCAATCTTATTATGTGATTAGTTTGTGATTGTAAAATGGCTTTGTTGAATGAGTTGATATAACATCATAATATTTATCACAGCAATTGACAATCTAGTGGAAATTTCTGACTTGTTAAAAAGGGTATTGTAATCTTCCATTCTACCATGATAATTTGGGAGGTTATAATCAGTGGAAATCATGGGTTTTCGAGCTTAAGAAATGTGATAATTTTTAGCTACGATAGATTCTAACAAACATAAAAGTCAAAGTCTCGATCAGAAAAATGTCTTTGTTTCCATTGAATAAAATGTATAAATTATTTATGAGCAGTGACCTAGCTACTGCAGGATAACTTTGATTTCAGCCAGAGCGCAATGGCTGCTAACGAGAGCACAGAACGTCCTTTAGAGGGTTTGACGGGGAGACCAATCGGTTATGACGATGCCACATGGATTCTTACCAGCGCCTTCATTGTTTTCACCATGCAATCTGGTTTTGGCCTTATCGAGTCAGGTATGTATGCAACTAAATTTCATTAAGAGAAAACCGGCAGTACCACAATCAAATTTCTATAACTGTAAACTCGGGCCTGTTTCTCGAAAGTCTCCGTAACGTTTCGGCCCTGGAAAGCTCTTTCTGTGTTTATACTCCAAGGATTCAATAGTTTTTCAGACTATGTCTTTCACGATTTAGAGTTTAAAATGAGGCTTGATGTCTGCAAAATTTTCCGGGTCTTTCGAGAAACAGGCCCTTAGAGCTAGAAATGGGACGAAAACTTTCAAAGGTGTACGAAAGTTATTTGTCCTTCTTCTCGACATCCCCGTTGAAACAACGGACAATTTAAGCACCTATTAGCTGAAGAAAACGTAGAAGTACCATATTAAATACTTTCATATTTCTTGTTTGAGGGCTATTTTTATATTGGTTGCTTATAAATTTAGATTTAGATTGAAGAAATTTGTAACAATGACATAAGCAAACAATCAGAGCCCAATTTTTGGTCATTGAGTTTCCCGCTTCTTACGAAATGCTTGATCAAGAGTTTTAGTTTTTCTTTTTGAATCTGGATTTTCTTGTTGGTAATATTCAATTTCTTTATTGTTTAGGTATGGTCACGATTAAAAACGAAACCAACATTATGGTAAAAAATGCCATCGATATCATTTTCAGCGGCTTATCGTTTTGGATTTTCGGTTTTGGTTTGAGCTTCGGTATCGACGAAGGCACGAATGCTTTCTCAGGAGTCGGCTACTTTTTGACCGAAGTTCCCATGGATAAAGGACAGGTGTATTCAATGTACTTCTTCCAAATGGCGCTAGCATCAACAGCGACCACTATCGTTTCCGGAGCAATGGCTGAGAGGACAAACCTGAAAGCGTACATGCTGTATTCGTTTGTCAGCACTCTCACCACGTGTTTTCCAACTCACTGGATTTGGGGAAAGAATGGCTTACTCAAGGAACTCGGGGTCATTGATATCGCAGGATGTGCCGGTGTGCATCTGGTCGGAGGTGCCGCGGGTTTTGCAGCTGCCTTCATGTTAGGCCCCAGGACGGGGCGCTTTGAAAATGACAAGAAAAGGCCCCAGCCTTGCTCCATGACTAATGTTCTACTAGGGACCTTCATGTTGTGGTGGGGATGGCTTGGGTTTAACTGTGGAAGTACATTTGGTATTAGTGGATGTAAGTGAATAATAATATAGAAGTTTCTTTGTTAGCTATCGTCGAAACTCTCATGAAAACTGGATTTCACGTCGAAAATAATCTTGTTCTGTGAAGAAAAGGGAGAGTTTAAAGACGGCCTTCATAGGAAAATAATAAAAATGGCATTTTAAGAAACGCGTCGGCAAATTGGATTTTGCCAGATAAACCCAATCGAACAACAGTCATGTTTATTTCAAAAAGAAAGTTACATTTTTATTTGAACTTAATGCTGTGAAATTCTTTATCTGGAATTGATAGAACTAATGTCGGGTAGTACATGATCAAACTTAATGTATTTACCTATCAATCTTTTTTTTTTTCAGCTAAATGGAAGCTAGCTTCCCGGTCAGCGGTAGCAACGCTAAATGGCTCAATCGGTGGTGGAATTCTTGCCATAATCTACAGCTACATCAAAGATGACGAGACACTCGATGTGCCCATATTTGTCACCGGCATCCGAGGGGGCCTGGTGTCAGTAACCGGGATCTGTGCCCTTGCAAGGCCATGGGAGGGACTAGTGATAGGCTTTTTTGGAGGGCTTTTCGCGTGTTTGCTATCGGACTTGATGATCAAGCTCAAGATTGATGATCCTGTGAACTGCGTTGCCACTCATGCTGGGTCAGCGGTATGGGGTATGATTGCTGTTGCGCTGTTCGTTGAGCAGGAAAAAGATGAAGGATTCTCACATGCGCATGGACTGTTCAAGGTGTGAAAATTGGCTACTGATTTGTACCAATTTTTATTCAAACTTTTGCGGCTCATTGATCGCTTTAGTAGCGAGAACGAAACAGAGCAGAGTTAACTGTCGCAAAGACTTCTGGGACTGTCCCTGGGGACAGGGGAATGGCTAATGGCTAACCGGTGCATTGCCAGTAACGATCCCAGAATCAATTGCGGGACACATTTCGGCTCCAGTCCCCTTTAGTTCTCGTTACTAAAGTGGCGAATTAAACTTTAAAGCCATTAGCAGAATCGCATCAACTGCTTTCTGGAGAAACTTTGACGCAGAAAAGATACAATCTTAGCGTTTTAAAACATTTTACTGTGCAAATATTCAAAGATATTTGCATCATGTCACAGCAAGAACGCTGTACGTGAAAATCTCTTCACGTGGTAACAAGGTGTTTTCTTTTGTTGCGACAAAGCTGCGCACAATGTTGTTTGCGGTAACTTTTCCCTTTTAACACAAAGGCGCAAATTAACACTTGATCATTTTATTTTGTCCCTTGCAGGGGGGTGGCTGGCGGTTGCTTGGTGTTCAACTTCTAGCTTGCGTGCTAACAGCGTCCTGGGCAGTCGTCACAACGGTAATGCTACTGTTTGTCATCGAGAAGACAATTGGAATACGGCTTACAGAAGAGGAGGAGAAAGAAGGCTGCGATTTGGTGGAACATGGCATCGGAGAGGACAGCGAGGATGAAGATGTCGAGAAGAGCAAGCCGCAACGAAAGAGAGGCAAGGCCTTGTTTGCTGTGTTTGGAAGGAAGGCAACTAATGAGGTAGAGGAATTCCATGCTGACGATGAGGAAGATCAAGAAGCAAAAGAAATGAAGAGCAAAGGACCTTTTGTTCTGAAAATGCCAGCGATCGCTCGTAGCATTCGACGCAAACGCATCAGCAACAATCACCACGACACTGGAGGGAGCACTGCAGCCATTGTTACTGGCGAAACAGACACAGTGGTAGAAAAGACATGTCAGCAAACGTCTAATGGTAACAAGTTAGCGTTTTGGATGAGACTACCATCTATTGCTCGGAACCTCCGGCGTAAACAGGAGAACAAACGATGTTCTAAAGAAGAACCAAATGCCACCTGCAGTTCCTCCTCAACAGATACACATGGTCAAGACGAAACAATGGAAACTGCGAGTAAACCCCGTCGCGCAACAATTTCCGAACGAGCTGATAGCGAAATTTTACAAGCATCCGATGATCTGCGGTCAATCTTAAGTACAGAGTCAGATATCGAGGAATTGGTCAAAGCCGAAAAAGTACAAAAACGTTATCCCATGTTTGAACAAAAACGAACTGAGGAAAAATGTGTACAGGTTGCTTGTGAGCATGGTGTGCTTATAGACATGTAAAAAAGATGAAAGAAACTTGTATGCAGATACTGATAATTGCCGTCGACTAACTTACAGTGCGTATTATTTTTATCCTCTTTTTGACTGTTGATGTAAGTAAGCCTCAGAATGGAAACTATTAGTAGATTTTCTAGAGTGCCACCAGGCCTAGTAATCTTGTGCCAATGTCAATTGTAGAAGCATTGTCCTATTAAACACTCCATAAACTAAAGGAAGAAATTGAAACAAGATTTTGTACTGTACAGTACCGCAAATGATCCCCAAAATGGACCTCAAATGATCCTCGACCGCAAGTGATCCCTAAAGTCGACCGAAAATGATCCCTAAAGTCGACCGCAAATGATCCTGTGAAAACGTTAATTTATAGGAATAAATTAGTTTACCGTACTATGATTAGATTTATAAATGCTACACTTATTCTACTTACAGAGTGGTAGCTTTCTCCCTTTTTACCGAAGGAGGACATTTTTGTTTTAAGTATAGCAATTTTCTTAATTACATATTTTATTTTATTTTATTTATTTATATTTATATCTTTACTTCTCAACTCTTCTTGATGTGTAAAACGTTGAAGAGTAATAAAGTAGATGCAGATGTTGGCTACGTGGTTAGAATTGAAATTAACAAACTTAAAACCATCGCCCTATCAATTCATAGCATTTACTCTCGCAGTTGTTTTGTTTCCTGACTTCCCTTAAGAATTTTAGAAGTGATTCTTCTAACCAGTAGCAATAAAAAAGAACGATTAATGCATCGATATTGAAAAAA
This sequence comes from Porites rus, assembly GCA_964035705.1. Taxonomy (NCBI): domain Eukaryota; kingdom Metazoa; phylum Cnidaria; class Anthozoa; order Scleractinia; family Poritidae; genus Porites; species Porites rus. The sequence continues at coordinate 1,345,917 of OZ037992.1, forward strand.
CTGATAACTACACTCTGCAAACTTTGCTTAGTCTCGTCATCTTCGTCACATATTTTTTGAAAAGCCACATTTCCAGAGTACTTACTGTTCTCGGACCCTATTCTATAAATTTTCGTTGCCCCTAATATGCGTCAAAATAAACTGCTAATTTCCAAAGCAAAAAAAGACTTTATAGGGGAAACTCAATTAATGGTAACCCAGTAGTTTTTCTCGTGGCCCACACATAAGGACAGAAACAAACATTTGAAATTAAACATAAGAAGGTTAAGAATCTCAACTGGCCAGAGACAATCCAGTTGGCTATTTACAAGAGAAGCCGAGGATCTGAAGTCGGGTAGGCACCGACAACAAAGTCAGCTAGCGGCTAAGGCCGGCGGGAATTGAACTTGGTGTCTCTGGATCTGCCTCCTCCCTCTCACAAGGCTTAGTAGACAAGCGAGGAGCGTTAGATATCCGCCAAAAAGTGATCGCGAGCGCCGGCCAGCCACGCTGTCTCCTTCAGCAACGTAGCATTTCAGTGCAAACGCCACAAACACCTGTTATGTTTCACTGCTTCCGGAAATTTTTCAAGTCACCAACACTTAGCCTGTATGCACGATCATCATTCGCCGGCGTTAGAGTTATAATTACAGGCGTTTTTCTTCTAAAAGGCGAGAATGAACTCCTTGCTTTCCTTTGCTCTTCACTGCTCATGCTGTGAAAGGTACTAAGTTCTGTTGTGGATTCGAGGGCTCTTCTCCACCTCCTTTTACTAGAATCAGTCGAAATGTCACCGTTATCGTCTGGTTTGCATCCATCTTGGGTAGACTGCATGATGCCTGGGATATCTGCATTTCTTTGTAGAACGCCATCGCTTGCTATTTCATCATAAGATTCTTGATAATCTACCAACTCAGTGTCATCGATTTGGTTCGCATTGTTGTCGTTAAAACCTATTTCTGTACTTTCCCGTCTCTCACCTGTCTGCTCTGGGACCACTTTATTTTGCAAAGCAGGAACTGGCTTCAAATGACACTCAGCATTTATCTGTGATTGGTCTATTCCATGTTCACAAGCGTCCGCTCCAAGTATTTCCTCCTTCAGCGACAATCTGAGCCCTACAGACTTGTCAATGATAACAAGTTGTATTGTAACAGTAACAAGAGTCCATGCAGTAATGGCCACACATGCCAACAGCTGTACTCCCAGTATTCTAACATGGCCTCCCTTGAAAGCACCATATGTTGATGAAAATGGCCTCTGAAGGCTGTCTTTCTCTACAAACAGGCCAACAGCTATCATTCCCCATATTGAACCACCTGCGTGGGTGGAGACCGCGCCGACAGGATCATCGATGTGGAATTTGTTGAGAACTTGCCAACCAAAGATGGCGATAGCTGAACCAATGAAACCAATAGCTAAACTCTCCCCAGGCCTCACGACCCCACAAATGGCCGTGATGCTGACCAGGCTACCAAGTATACCCGCCATAAAGAAAGGAATGTCCAACCTGCAGAAGAAATTTTTACTAAGTATAGCCGTTTCTATGGTTATGAGATGAAATAAGCGACCTTCTGCGCGGCTTGAATGTCGTTTGCATTCATTTTATAGTTCTCAATGATAACAGAACAAAACTGCAAGGAACACACAACACCCGTGGTATAGCCAATACCCTCTCTCGTTCCCAACCATGATCACCCGCACAGTGGCAGCCATGAACAGCGGTTTCTTTTTTGTTAATACTCATCGGTAAGACAAGAACACGACACCCTTCAACGCCCTGTAGCGAGGGTGTTCGAGTTTCTTCCTTGCTGTTTTATTTTGTTTATTTATTTTGTTTCTTGGTTGGTCAGAGTTTTTTCTTATTACAAGAGACAATACAACAAATACAAAAATGGCGGACCTCTCGAACGGCCTGGGTCTAGCTGCGCGAAAGGGAGGCTAGCGAGGCCTCCAGAGTTCTATTTTTGGCCTCTTGCTCATTAATAAAATTTTGCATCGAAATTTTTGTACGCTGTTATGGAAACTATTAATTGATGAAAAAAAAAATTACCTGTTGCATTTAAAGTAGCTGTAGAATGTAGCAAACATTCCACCACCACAAGAGGCATTTATGGTACACACCGCTGACCGTGAAGCAAGTTTCCATTTACCACCGCTGACCCCAAAAGTGCTACCACAGTTAAAACCCAGCCAGCCCCACCAAAGCATAAACATACCTACATGTAAAAGTAATTAATATCAGTGAAAAAAGTGTCGTCGTTAAGTTGTACATAATATCAAAAGTCAGAACACACAAAAAAAATGAAAAGTAAAGTTGACCAAAATAGGAGAGGAGTTCAGTAAACGAGAACAAAAAGGGTTGCAAGGGCATTTTAGGCACAGCTCTTTGTCTAAATACGGAGGTTAAGTTGTAAAGGTTATTCAAGGAGGGAATTCAATTTGTTCTTTACGTGACGTGTAGAAACAGTCAAAGCTAGTGGATAAGTCTAGTCATTTGTCCCGTAAACGTATGGTGAAGGCGTCAATGGACCTGTTTTCTAGGCCGATTTCACCTTTGCGAGTCCCTTTAGGTTAAACATCGGCGCCATTAATCCCTCTTAGCGCGTAAATCGGGACTACATAACACGCTGTAGCCTGTGCAGGGCCCCTAGATAGTAGGGACTGGCCGAAATAAAACAACTCAAGCGAAAATAGCACGAGCGCGATCTGTAGAAGAGAACTCTCCCCAGTCCCCACTTTTCGCATCACTTTTTACTGCGCGAGCTACCTTGGAGCCTGGAACAGGCTAATCACGCCGTTTCAAATCATAACGTTTACAGACGGTAAAGGACGAAACCTACCAAGTAAAACGTTAGTTGGACATCCCATGTTATGTCTTAAAGATTTACCGCCTGCATCGTTTTTAAATCTTCCGACTCGAGGCTTCAACATCATAGTGGCAACTAGCCCCGCTACCCCTCCCACCAGGTGAACCGGACTTGCTCCTCCCATGTCAATCACACCCATTTCCTTTAACCAGCCTTTTTCTCCCCACACCCAGTGGGCTGGGAAGCAATATGTCAGGGTGTTTGTAAAAGCAAAGATAATGTAGGCTTTCAAGTTCATTCTCTCAGCGACTGCACCCGACACTATGGTTGTTGCTGTTGTCGCAAACGAAGCTTGGAAGCAGTAAAGAGCGAACACCTCTCCCATGCGTGTCTCTTCTGCGTCCGTAAAAAAGTTTCCGAATCCAGAGAACGCGTTCACACCACGGTCATTTCCAAAAGTAAACGCAAAGCCGAACATCCAGAAACCTAAACCACCAAATATAACATCCACTGCGTTTTTCACCATAATGTTTGCTTCGTTCTTCCTAGAGACCATACCTAAGGATACAAGCATATCAGATGATGCAACATCAGCTATTAGGCTAAGCTCCAAAGGGAAAAAAGAAAATGCAAGTAAGTTAGTATTTAATTCATTTTTACGGTAAATTTTGTAAGTACAGATCGATTTGCCATTTGCCTGTTCCACATGAAGGGATGTTTAATCTAATAGATATTTTTCATCGCGGTTGTCATCTGCGAGGGATATTTTTGTCTTCCGAACCACTGCCTCTTTGCATGACGTCAGACTTCCCCTTTTCCTGTCGATATCACTACGAATGACGTGAATCGCACTGATATGATGGTTTTACGCCCTTTTTTCCAAATTTGGTTCACACTTGCCGGCTGGGGGACTTAAGCCAATCAGGAAAGGGAAAATATTTTGAACGAGCATTGGGATATGATTATGTGACACAATCAGCAATAAGAAAAGTAAATCTGGAAAAAAATTACCTTGTCTTTTGGTAAATAGGTATTGATAATAAATTACAGGCAACCTATGAATTTGCACGGGAAAAAGGATGATTGTCATGATAAATATAATATGAAATGTAAAAATCAAGAAAATTTTCTTGTATTTTTCAACATGCCAAATATTGCCGCTTTAATAAGTTACTATTTTTCGAGAACCATGGATGTTATTTACTTCGAGTGAATGTCAAAATTTTAAAATACGCGATGAAAAAGGAGAAAGGCCAGACGCGTATTTTGAAAAACTTTACATTCACTTGATTAATTGCGTTGCACTGTTTCTTCAATTTTTGTGTTATTTATATCTACAAGTGTTGGTCAAGGAAATGTTGAAGCCGGAAAAGTATCGGAAAATGAATTAACACATTCAGGGTTTAGAGGAACATATCGCCTACGAAACAGGAAAGTTTTAAGCAAAAAAAGTGTAAAGCAAATATGTTTAAGCAAGTTCGAGGTGTCGAGGTGCTGTATATTCAATGAACGCTTCTCATTCGAGAACGTTTGAAATAAAAAAAGAGAGATTACAGCCACGATCAGGGACAACTAGTAATGATTAATACCACTTACCAGATTCTACAAGGCCAAATCCAGAAATCATCGTAAAGATGATGAATGCACTTGTTAATATCCACACAGCGTCACCGGCACCATTCATGCTAACTCGGCTACTAGAGCTTCCGCTAACCGACTCCTCATCGTTCATTGTTGTAGAAAATGGTGGATTAACCGAGAAGTTTGTCGGCGCTTCCATCATAGGTGCCCAGTGAATATTTGCGCAGACCTTTTTGAGACGGCGAAGATTGTTAAAAGAAGTATCTCTTGTGTTTACTTGAAAAGTGACCATGACGTTCATGAAAAGGCAAATAAAGTGTTATATTATTAAAAATGCCTATGATAAAATCTATATTTTATCTCCTCATGTCCTGTTGAAAGGGATGAACGGTGTGGCAAAAGACACACAGGCTTTTTTAAAGAAGAAGGAAAGTCAGTTCATTGCCAAAAAATTATCCCGACCGGTAGCTATGTGCAGATAAAGGAACGAACAATTTTTTAGATCGCACCCTTTTAAAAAGGATCAATGCACCGCTATTCAAGAATTATAAGAAGTAAATAAATAAATGCAATTTTGTATTTCAACGATTCTGCAGTGCTGGCGGGTAATAACTGACAGATACAACTCGTCTGTAATTTAGACAAGCCTTCGACTACACAGTATACTATTAAACGGCGAAGTCTCTTTGAAAGCTTAATTTTCGATTCGGAGATTATATAAAAGATCCAATTAAAGTACAGTGCGTGTTAAATAATTTAGTTTGATATACGAAATTTCTAAGTGTCTCTTCTGTGCGGTTCTTTCCATGATTAAGTTGTAGAATAACGTTTCAATAACATTCTCCTTTGCTAATGCACAGCTTATACTTACCTTCGTTACTGTATGAAGCTCCTCAATCAAGAAATAAAACCAATTCTTTCATCTTCCCTGCCGCAGTTGTAATTCAGTTCTTTCTCCTGTACTTAAACGAAAACGACACAATTTGTGGGGAAAGTAATGCTTTCGTGCTATATACCTTTAGGCTATTACCAAGGTATAGCCACTCGCCTATTCTAGACGTGATGCAAAAATTTCCTCTTGAATTTCTTGACTTGTACTCACAGACGTCAATAGCAGATTTGAATGCAATGAGCGGACGCCTTTAATGAAACGTGCCACCGAGACAATGGATTTTTTTTTTTTATATTTAAATCATTTTCGGCGGGGTAATCTCTACAGGTTTTTTCATGGCGCAATATAATATTTTGAATAATTGAACGGTTAAAAAGTGACTGGAGGGATGTTACTCATTTGAATTGGTTTATATATTCATCTCTTTCATCTGTCAATGAAGCAACGTTAATGCCCGGGGGGGGAATTACTCCGTATAATTTCCTATGCTGGGAAAGTCCGTCCGAAAGGGGGCTTTAGGTTTATGAAAGGGTAGACAGATCTGTCATTTCGGTCGTAAAAAGGCCCAAAGGGCTAACAAATTCATTTTATGGCTGTGAAGAAGTCGAAAAAGCGTGCTGATGTTGTAAAACCGTACGTTCTAAACAAGGTATATAAAAGGGGTACCATTTGTCAATAGAAGGTAAACAAAAGGGGTATCGGGCCTCTTCTGCCAAAACTGGTATATAAAAGGGTAAGGGAATGGACCTTGGGGCGGAGCCTCCCCGTACAAAGCTCTGTTAAGTCCCCCCCCCCCCCCCCGTTCGCAGCATAATGCACCTGCGTTCTCTTGGTACAATCAACCAGATATGCTTTTATAGTTGCTTTCACTGATGTGTAATTATTTTTATATGGTTTCAAAACAAGCTAGTTCTGCCGTTGAATTCTACTCCGTACGGTAGCAGGTAGCAGCCAACTCGTTATTTCTAGGGCTTTTCTATTTATTAAAAACGCAAAGAGTACAACGACTCTGCTTTAATTAACACTACATGATAAAAGGCAGGAAAATCAATTGGATCTCAGGTAGTTTGATAACTACTCGCCATTCCATTTTCATTCAGCTTTGAAAACCAAAAAAGTAAGAAAGTCCCGCTAGCAGAAAAAAAAATGATCCTAAATATCTCTTGATACTATTACATACGATAGATAGATAAAAAAATTAAATACATTTTGAATAATGCATTTTTATCATCACTGCTATTTTTTTTACACATAGCTGGCCATCGATCATTCTCCGTCTTTGAACGAGGACTCTTGACCAAAAAAACTGTTGAAAAAAATAAAGATAAGCTTTTTCCTATAATGAAAATCATGTCATTAGTGATAGTTGTTTACTGATGGACTGGATTGGGAACGAAAAAACACTGCGCTTCACATTTAATTTATTTTTATACGTTTCACAATTTACATTGAAAGTGACTGTCAGGCGATAATTAACAGCGAAGAATATATTTCGGAGAAGGATTATTATTTTAGATTCGCCAATTTTACAGAAGAACTGAAAAGCAAAATACTGACCAAAAAGCAAGATAAGAAAAAGAAATAAATTATGAAGCGGACATAAGTATATCGAGAGTGTTTCTTTGAACGAGTACGCTGCATAATTAGCACCTGCGAGACCTCTACTGGTTATTTTTTTCAGAAATAACAATAATAAACGCCTACTGCTTTGAGTGAATACCTTGTCTGATAAACCCAAACATTAGGATGCCCAACTATATACTTTACTACCTTTTAAGACCTTTTAACCATTTCTAATCAAATGGGTTATGGAAAGGCCACCTTAACAAAATTTATTTTAAAAAATATGAATAACACAATTTTCTCTTCGTAAAATAGGAATCTCCAGATAGAGTGGATTTCAAGAAAATAGCTATCTAAGGGAAAGAAAAATGCGTACCTCAGCAATGCAAAGCCTGCTACTCTATAAGTGGTTTTAGTGCAGCCTTTTTCTAGAGTGCAATCCTATTTTGTTCTCGATTCGCAGGTGAAGGAAACCTAGTCTCCAATGAACTCATATATCAGTAAAATGGATGATAAAATCAATTATTGAGAAAGGCAGCTTATTATTGTCAACAAAGGCACAACACAATATCTCTTAAAATTACGTAAGAAGTTTACAGTTTTGTGTACGGTAGGGGATAAAGTCATCATCATGTGGTCGTTTTGGATTTAAGGGGTCGTTTCTTGAAAACAGTTTATTTTAAGTGAAACTTGAAAACAGCAACAAATCGCGATCACCTTAAGCAACTACAAGGATGAACGAAACCCAAAACATTGCCAACTATTCAAGCAACTCTTCGAGCCAGTCGGCTCCTGCAGATGATGCCGGGTCACTTAATTCAGATGATGCAACCTGGATTTTAACAAGCGCGTTCATCATTTTTACAATGCAATCAGGGTTTGGACTTGTAGAATCCGGTAAGATCAGCTCTAGAATTCTTTTTAAACTTTGAAAACTATGAATGCGTTGAAAAGTTTAAGATTTATTAGAGTATTTTTTTTAAAGAGTTTGACATCGGTGCAGGTCTGAAAGAAAAAGGAGTATCTAACAACAAAGATTTAGTTAGGTAAATCATCTTGTTGCGTCAAAGCGCCGGATTGCAGACAAGCATAAAGGAATTTATTTTAAAATGTTTTAAAACTTGAAAAGTTAAAAGCTTAAAATTATTAAAGAACATCAACGAGTGATACATCAACGAATGATCATACTAGTTAAATTAACTACTAAAAAAAATTTAAAATATTGGGTATTCTCTCTAAAATTCGTCGATGTTTTTTTTTTCACTTCATGGCGTGTTAAAAAATGTTTCGAGATTAAGATTGTTTACTTTAATTCCTAGATAGGTATGCAGTGGTGAATTTTTGGTAAATATCTGTAAACTTGCGCTCCTTTTTACTTCTCCGTGACATGTAAGGAGCTAGCAGAAAAAAAATTAAGCCAAATTAATTTCTATTGAGATTGGAATCGTTCTTTATTCAATCTTTAGGTCTAGTTTCGAAGAAAAACGAAGTCAATATTATGGTAAAAAATGCTATTGACGTCATATATGGCGGCCTTTCCTATTGGTTGTATGGATTTGCTTTCAGTTTTGGACTAGAAAAGGGAACCAATGGATTTTGTGGAATAGGTAAGATAAACTGATAATGAACTGCCATTATAAAACTGCAAATAAAATAGTAGCATAGAATTTATTTGCTTCTATTTTATTCTCGATAATCTACAGCATCTTTTTCTTTGGCATAAGAGAGTTTCTTTCATATCCTTAACTTTATTTTTATTACCTTTCTCTTGGCAACCAACCTAAGGCTATATACACACACTATGCAGGATAGCTTTTGCGCATGCGCGAAAACTATACCAGATAGGGCTTCTGTTCACACATAAGAACGGTGATTTTGGCGCGATTTTTGTAACGGAGCGAAGCTGAGCCACGCCGATCTGTTAAGGTGATGTTACACGGGACGATACGCAACGACGATTTCAGCATATCACAGCGCTCCAATGTTGGAACAATGCTGCAATCATTCGAAACAATGTCGCAACAATGTTGCAACCCTGTGTTGCCCTAAAAATCGTTGTTGCGAATCGTCTTGTGGAACATCACCTTTAAGTGGAGAGTCACATATCGGATAGATGTTCCTACTTTTCCTCATAGCTTTTCGTGTCGGCACGAAATCTATCTGGTATAGTGTGAACATAACCTAAGATAAAAAATAAAACAAAATAAAACATTGGGACTGTTCGCAGGTTTTCTGTATTTCCATCCTGACTGACAAATAAGTTTTCACAAAAAAATTATACGTTTTAGCAAGTTACAGAATAAAAGTTTGCCCTGGAGAGAAAAAAAGGAATAAATAAAAGTTTGCCCGGGTTTTGGTAAGTTACAGAATAAAAGTTTGCCTGGGGGAAAATATACAATGAATTGTCTTTCTGTTCTGTGCTCATTCAATGTGTTTATTTCAGGTTATTTTGCAACAGATGTGGAAGCTGAGGAGGGAGATGTTTTCGCTTTGTACTTTTTTCAGATGTCTTTCGCTACAACTGCCACCACGATTGTATCAGGCGCTATGGCAGAAAGAACTCATTTGCACGCTTATACAATCTTCTCTTTCACCAACACTATTTCTTACGTTTTTCCTGCTCATTGGATCTGGGGAGAGAAAGGATTTCTCAAGGAGATGGGTGTTATCGACTTCGCAGGTAAAAATTCCAAAAAATGGCAAGAGTCCCACACGGTTAATATTTTTGCAAAGTTGTCTCGACGTCTGGCGAGAATGATACGTAAAGAGGGGCTCGGTAGCAGTGTGATTTTTCTCCGAGGGCTACCTCTTTCCAAGTCAAGAGTCTCTTCTGAAGGCCAGTTCTAACCTTTTGAGTTTCATATACACAAGGAAGTATTGCCAAACTATCAATAAGTACTGGCTCGCGAGTATTGAACTACTGGCGCGCACGCTGACATGTAAAACCTGGGATGGGGGTCCTTGTCCATTTTCGTTCCCAGAGCCACTCGGCTTTATTTGTAACGACCAAATTCACGACCAAAAGAAACAAGAGGCTCTGCGGACGAAAAACGTTCGAAAAAACGTTGGTACAGCGTGTATTCGGTCTTCTTCATGTTCTCAGAACTTTCGTTTGTTCAATTGAGCTTAAAATAAAAAAAAAAATGCGCTCTTAAAACATGTGCGGCTTTAGGCATCCACTTCTCGATAATGATTGTGAAAGATTCAAATTTACTAACTTACTTTGACTAAGCGGCTCAAAAGAATTATGCAGATCATACTCAGTCTCATCCAATAGCTGCGAAATAATTTTAATTGGCTAATTTCAGGTTGTGCAGGTGTTCATCTGGTTGGAGGAGTGGCTGGTTTGGTTGCTGCTATGATGCTGGGTCCCCGTCAGGGTACTTATAACAAATCAATTAAGAAAAGCCAGCCTGGATCACTCACAAATGTCATGCTGGGGACCTTTATGCTGTGGTGGGGCTGGCTTGGGTTTAACTGTGGAAGTACATTTGGAATCAGTGGAGGTATGGAGTAGGTCCAAGTTACAAGAAGGCTAGAATTAAGGCACGAATCGAGTGTGGAAATTTTAACGCACTTTTTGGATTACTTTCGTCCTGATAAGAGAAGTCTAACTGGACACCAGAGAATTGATTACCGCACTATGTCAATTTGATTTTTTAGACTGACAAGGTGAACTTTTCTGATTTTCTAAATGATTTATTTGCCTGAAATCTCGACCCAGCAAAGTTAATTTATTTAGTTATTATAACAGATTTAAGGCCTAATTTTTTGAAGGAATAAACTATTACTTGCCAAAGAATAGAATACTGAACAAAAACTTCTATTTCAATAAAACTGCCAATTAGCCGATGCATTTTTGTCTTAAGATAAGTCATCTGACGGTGTATCAGTAATGAAGCTTACGAAAGAGTGAATAGAGCATATATTGCAGTCATAGCTTAAACCCGTACAAAAGCAAGAGTTCATAATATTATGATCTCCAGGTAAAAGCTAATACTAAATACTGAACAATTCGAAAGCCAAATTAATTGGTGTATTAAAAACAGGTCGCTTGTTTCCACAGCAAAATGGCTGCTTGCCTCAAGGTCAGCGGTAGTGACTCTGAACGGCTCAATCGGTGGAGGTTTACTGGGAGTGATATACAGCTTTGTGTACCGGAAGCGGAAGTTGGATGTTGCTGTGTTTATAACTGGTATACTGGGAGGTTTAGTGGGTATCACTGCTATCTGTGCAATGTGTAGGCCATGGGAAGCATTCTTGATAGGATTCATTGGAGGGTTAGCGGCTTGCGGCAGTTGCGACATTATTGACAGGTTTGTGTTGTTATGGTAATATAATAATCCAGTTTTCCAACCGCAGCGAATATTGCAATAGACCAGGAGCCCATAAGCGGGAGCGAACAACTTCCGAGCACTTGTGTCACGGCGTTTTCATGGACCAGTTTATTTTCAGAACGGTTTTGGCGCGAATTTTGAATCTCTTTTTAATCCCACAAACCAGTCAGAAAATCCTACAGACCTGGAATTGATATTTTTTGCGTTTTAATTACGTTTAGTTTTCCTCTTTGATATTTTATACTTCGAATGCGCTCATAGACATGGTGGAGATTCTATTTTCGCGATAAAAAGTGCCCTAAAATGTATCTAAAAATAAACTGGTCCGTAAAAGCGCCGTGACATAGGCCTAGTATGGGAGTTGCTCGCTCCAAGTTATGGGCTCCTGAATAGCTTTAGCTTGTGTGTTACTTTTTCCCAATGAAGGTCTCAGGGGAATTTGCCACTTTGTCTTTTCAAAAATTATGAGTACATATACATGCTAATAAGGCGAACATAAAAGAAACAGTTCTCTAAAGTATTATCACGCAACCTCCATTGGCAAAACAAAACATGCAAGTAAAGAGGTCTATTTGCGAATCGCACATCTCCCATAATGCACCTTGCCTACCCCTCACCCCTCACCAGCCGCCCCCCTCCCCTAACAAAAAAAAATTCCGTAAGCATTGTCCTCAATTTTTCTTGTGATGACCGTAATGCAAAATTTGTCGAGCAAACAAGGTGTATCATGGGAGATGTACAAATGGTGAGTGATGAGATATAAACCTTATTGCAATAACAATATTAGGTCCCAAGCGGCGGGGAGCTCGAGCAAAGAGAGACGGCTGTATTCACAGGCCACTCTCCCGTAGGATAAGGAACACTGGCTCTAAATTAAAATTAAAACCGTTGATCTGAATAATACGCCGAAAACCTTTCCTCAGATTCAAAATTGACGACCCCGTAGGATGTATCGGAACACACGGTGTTGCAGGAATCTGGGGAATGATTGCAGTGGGCCTGTGGGTCGAGGAGGAACCGCTGGAAGGACTTTCCCCTGTGCGTGGGCTCTTCAAAGGAGGCAGTGCCAAGTTACTTGGTGTTGAGATTTTGGCTTGTCTGGTAATTACTGCTTGGTCTGCCTTTACAACGTGGTTACAGCTATTCCTTATCGGCAAAATCCTCCCACTCAGGTTAACGTTTGAGCAAGAGATGATCGGTACGTTGGCTCGATATACCTAAAAGTCCTAATTACGTTTATTTTTATTTATGTTATATAGTTCGTTCACTTAGGTAGTCCCATGATTACCGGTACAGGGTAGCTGAACATTAACGGCCTGTTATTTAAACGGAGTTTAGACCGTGTTTAACAAAATCGCGTTGTAAGCCATTTTCAGTTTGCCCAACGCTTTTGATCTAAACATCATTTATCGTGAATAATCTCCATGTAGCATATAGCGTAGACTGGCAAAGCATTCATTTTCTTAGATTAACTCACTAAGAAAGAGATCTCAAATTCCAAGCATTACTTAAACCGCTCCTTTAGTTAGACTTCGTTTAAATAACGGACCGTAAGTGTTATAAATCTCAACGCCGTTTTTTTTTTTTTCACTCACATCGATCTCTTTGCGCCGTCCCCACGTTATAGCAACCTTGTTCTCAGGTTCTCTCTCCTGAACAGGTAGGAGAGAACCCTGGGAACAAGGTTGCCACAGTCGAACGCCTGGAACAGGCCCCATACTCTTAACAATTATTGAATTAGGCTGAGTATGATGTGGAGAGTTAGCCTTCCAAATATGGAATGCGCCGGCCGGCTGGTTATGAAGCCGGAGGATTGCAGCCAAACAGAAACGGTCAAAAACTGTGTGAATGAACTATAAACAGTAGACGCATTTGGCTGTCCAAAAAAGGAGACAGAGACTATAATATTATCACCCTTTAATAGGGGGGTGCCAAGGACCAATCTTTTTTATTTATTTTTAAGGTGCGGACAAGCTGGAGCACGGTATAGATTGTGAGGACTCTGAAGACGAACTTGCTGACTTCCGAGATCCTGGCCTTGAAGGAGAGGATGGGCTAGACAGTGACAGAGAATTAAGAAACAAAATTCACGGCGTTGCACAAAGAAACGCAGAAGGCCACTCCTTCAAATCCAACGCTGAGATGGAAGAAATTCTTTCCCTTCAGAACCTACCAGGTTGCGTTAATTATGGTTTTGAGCGTAAAAACTCCTCCGAAAGTTTGAGAAACAGAAAGTTGAAAAATGAAGTTGGCGTACAAGTTGACTTGGGCGATTAATTTAAAACGGTTTTTGACTCTTCTATCCTTCTTGATATTTTTTGAAATTTGTTGCAGTGGATTGGGAGATCCTTTAATCAGTGAGAAATAATTGGCCTGCGAGCAGAGGTTTTTCTCTTGCATGGCTTTAAGCGTTGACAAAGTCTCTCGCGTCGCTTGTCATTCGCGTAATAAACCAGCTGTACGCGAATGACAAGCAACGCGAACAACTTCGTAAACGCTAAAAGCCCTGCAAGAGAGAAACCAACGCTCGCAGGGTAGACAATATCGGAAATTTCAGGAACTATTTAAAACGTTATTTTAGATTTTCAGTTTATCTTTTTCATATACAGCTATTTCGAAGAAAGATTGTCGGAAAAAATGTGCACGCGACAATCCCGAAAGGTAATATGGGATTTGATCAAGACGCTGTTCCTGAAACTTTAGCTGTCGAACCTACTTTTGCTGCTTTCCTTTAGCACTCGCAAATATACGTCCATGGTCTTTCCTGCCATTCTTTCAAATTTCTTTGAAAAACAGTGAACTCAAAACCACCCACAATACCTTTCGGGGTTGTCGCGTGCACTTTATCCAACAACCTTTTTCGAAATTGACACATTGGTTGAGACAATCAGATAAACTTTTGCACAGAATATTTGAATCGTAATGATAAAGGGGTTTGTGAAAAAGGACATTCCCCATCGCTTTTTCAAACGGGATAACATTTAGTTATTATGATTACTTGATGCTGAAACTTACGTTAACTTTATGATTCGTCTTGGGACATGGTAACATTATAGCGTCGTGAGTTACGTGAGAAAATCGATTCCTAGTAGAAATTCCTTTAACATAAATTCGTTGGGGAAAAATTACTTCCTTTTGATTTCCAGCGCTACCAAAATTTTTTGAAATGTTTGAAAATATCTGTCAACTACACATGAAGATTTTGATCGGAGATAAATTAAGAAATGTGTGTCGATGTCTAGCGTGAGACAGAGCCAGTCTCGCCGAGATTATTGGTTATCTTTCACTTACAGAGCTTCAGTTTTCTAAAATGTATATCGTCTGGAATCAGTAGAATTTTCGTCGATGTCATAGTCCATTTCTTAAAACAGTCGGAACATCAAAGTAAAACGGTGTGTTTCAAGACGAGTAAACGAAACCAATTAACCACGTAAGGGCTTTTTTTTTAATTCACGCGCAAAAAATAAAGAAAAGGCCTTTCTTCTTCTTTTTTTTTTTTTTCCTTTGGCGGAGGCCTTTCCTTATATTTTTTTGAGATATTAGTTATCCTAAAATCTCTATACGTTTTTGATTAAGCAAGCCTGGGCATTATTCGACAAAACATTTGATAATCATCTATAGCCTGCGTAGCTGGCGGTATTGTGTAGTAGTCGAGTGAGATTTGGCGGCGGAGCCGTTGTAATATATTCCAGTGAGATTTGACGGCGGAGCCGTCACGAGCGGCGAAGCCGCGAGAAATACCGCCTGCCAGAGAACCATGATTTTTCGAATGCCGCCCACTTTTGTCACCTTAGCTGATCCCAATTAAATCAGCAATTTGAAACTTCCGATTATTTTCACGCGAGACAGTTTAGAAATAAGCGTTGACAGGCTAAACACGACTCCTAAGCTCGCGATAATGTGAAACGTGACCTTGTGAGTTTGGTTGAACCGAAGTTTTTTTATTTTCTCGGCTCTCGCGCGAAGGTTACTAGCGTATTACTAGCATTATCATTCTAAACTTTGACTGAGTAAATCTGTTTTTGCCACACTGGGCTTTCTGTAGGTGTTCCTGATAGGATTTAATCTCAGATGCAGTTGTAAAGTGTTCTAATTTTCTTTGACCTTTGTTTCTTACGGCTAAATAAAGACAATTCCAGCGCTGTGAAGTTTAAAGACGCCATTTCGGCTATTTGGTCATCAATTTTGCTGTTTTAAAGGGGAAACCACAATCACTTACGTTTTCCAGTTTGCCATCTGCTCCCTTAATTGGGAAATATATGCGAAGGATCATCTAACATGATTGACATATGTATGGCCCTCGACCAATCCGTTTCACCGCGCACTGGTGTGCGGACTATTCAAAATACCGGGGTTTTCTGGCAGGCGGTATTTCAACCGCCTCGTACCTACTCCCTTTTTTTGGAACACGGCTCCGCCGCCAAAACTTTAATCTCGCACCCACACAATACCGCCAGCTACGCAGGCTAAATCATCTAGAGTATCAAGTCTCTGTCATGACTTCTGGCAATTATTAGCAAACGAGTTAGTTTGGAAAATACCCCCCGTTAGTGTCGTAGAATATTAACCCCTTCACCGTAAATTGAGTCTTTTCCTCAGAATCATTTCTCTTCACTACCATTTTATTGGAAGAATACAAAGGAAGACACCTCTCGCCCCAAATTTCTCAACTTCTGATATCATATCATTATTGTTCTTTAAGTGAAATGGAACACCAAAAACTTCATAATTAACTGCACTTTTTCCCCTTTAATCAACGACAGTCTTTTTCATGAACTAACGAACGACAAATTTCCTCTTCACTCACTAAGCACAAACGAAATCATATTCTTTCTCATAAATAACCCAAATCCTCTAATTTGCAAGAAACTTGGTCACTTTATCTTCCTGGCCTCTGAAAAACGTGAAAGTACAACAAAAGATTACCGTCTGGTAATTTTCTGCATGAGTGAATTTATCCCTCAGTTTAGCTATCTTTTAATACTATTTTATTTTATGGTTGTTATTGTAATCGACAATACCATTTATTCGTATGGAAATGCCAATAAATTGATTAACTGATTGATTGATATATTTATTCCTACTGACAAATTGATACACTGGGAAAATATTACGAAATTCCTGTTTTACAGTTTGAGGAATTTCGAATAGGTAGCATGAGGGTGAGCAATTTTATGACTAGAAAACAAGCTTAACCCCCTCTTTTTTTGTGAAGAAACAAAAATGAAAGCATCGAAAGATTTTTCAAGTTTACCTTATTTAATTGTGTTCATGTTTGAGTTATTTTTTTGCTTGCACCTGAATATGAGGTAAAATCCAAGATGGCGGACTAGGTAAGCGCCATTTTGAATGACGTCACGGGTAACCTATTTCTTATACTACTTACGTCATCGAATAGTGATCATTACAGTATGATTTTGTCTGGTAATGGAAGTGAATTTATTTGCAACTGTTGGCCTGGTTCGGCACGTAGTTGAGCTCGGCAAAAAAATATCTAACAGTATTGTATGTATAGGCAACACGTCATAAAAATCACTTTTTTCCTCTTTGAAAACAGAGTCATGCAGTACATATGCCTTATTTGTCGAGCAAACCTAATTTCGTTTACCAGCCCTCAACTGAAATAGGAAAAAATAAAGATAGAAATAGATACAGTACGCTGAGTTGTAAAAAAATCGTAAAAGATACCCTCATACGTAGATTTTTCCATGGCCATCCCGATCTGACTGATTCTAGGGATGGCACAATGGGCAAAAACCAGTCTAAATGTACATTTTAAATTTTTGTCACAGTTTAACAAAGAAAATATCTACATAGCTTCAAATGTTGTAGCTGAACTAATTTTCACTTTATAACTGAAATCTTTGCCCAGCACATGCGTTACAAACGGACAAACATCTTGATACGAAACTTATATGATTCTTGTGAGAAATTTTTGAACTCATCCTCTAAATAATTTCCAATGAAGTGAGCAAATTTTTTTTTGAGATGTCTATAGATTGAAGACCGGAACAAATCAAAACGAATTTACTTTGTTTGAATGAAAAAAGAGGCATCTATATAACCCTGCATGGTCACGGTTAATGCTCTTGATGAAAAGGAATATATAAACTGACACTAAGAAAATAACAAGTCCTCGGAAATTAAGAATCTTTATTTTATTTACACTGACCTGCGAGCAAATTATTCCTTTTAACTTTGCAATTTCATAAGCTTTCATATGTAGAGATAAATTTCTCTCAAGTCGCGAAAACACTTCCAGCTATCTTATTAGAAGTGTGGTAGGGGCTGACGAGTTCGGTAATGACAGAAGATTAGAATGAACCAAAAACGAAGCGTAAACAATTTACTGTTTTCTTTATACTCGGTTTTTATTTATGCATGTGCGAAGAATTTTCTGTTACTTTTTTCTTTTAGTCGTCAGCTTTTGATCAAACATACGGATTCTGTGAGTCCCTGCAGTTCAGGGAAATTAAAATCCATGGTTTTAAAATCAGGATCATGTATCAATGGAGACATGGTAATCTAGAATATTCTAACGTTCTTAACTGATAATTTGTTTTTTCCATATTTCGTGACTCTCTTGTTCCTATCCTATGCATATATTGTTGATTTATGGGTAAAAAAGTCATCAAAATTCAGACATAATATTTCGCTAAAGGGAGTTATGCTTTCTGTCTATTTTTTTATGGTTCAACATTGAGTCAAGCAATTTACTAATTAAATAGAGTGTTTTTGTGAGGCTGACTACAACCAGAAAATGTCTCTTGCGATCCTTTAGGTGACTCTATACAACGAAATATAATGAAATTTGTTGACATATTGTTTATACGGGACTTTTGGCAAACCAAACAATAGCTGGGCATTATATATTTCCTTTCGATATAATAAGATAGATCTACTATCTTAAGTAACTCCAAATGACAATTTTAAATAACTTAAAGCTTTGTCGTATCCGCCGCAGTTTGATATCGCGTCAAACTATTTTAATTTTAAAAAGGTATCTTAATGAAGCCTACAGATGTAAATTAGACGCCTTGTCAGTTAAACACACTATGAATGAATATATTCGGTTAATACGAACACCATAAACTTGTCGCAACCACATAAATACACTAACGACGATAGGGCGATATTCAGAATCACTAAAACAGCTGCTAGCTCAACGTATCGCTAACCCGTACTATGAAAGAAACCATGGATACTTGAAGGGGTCGCGATTTCTGGAAACTTGGACCAGAAAAAATGGTTAGAAAAAGTATTTACTTTATGGACGTAATACTTCAGCAAAGGCAAAACTGAGCAACATTTTACCGAGACTTCTGTTAAACTTCATTTTTTGCAGTGCAACTTGTGAACAACTGAACAATATTTCACTGTCACAGTATTGAGATGAATAACATAGAAAATCTTAACGCAAGTAATGCGAAAACGAGCTCACAATCGTCTCCGTCTTTGGAGACGTACTTGATCTCTGCACTGTTTGTGGTCATTGCTGCCATCTCAGTTTTTGGCAACATTCTCATTATGATGGCGATCTTTATTAACAGAAGATTGCGAACGACAAGTAATTATTTGCTCGTTGCGCTGGCAGTACCGGATTTCTTTCAGGGAGCTGTTTCGCTTCCTCTGAGGCTTGTAGAAGTGTTGGACACGAAATCCGATCATGCGTCATTCTGTCGCGTGGCAATACCACTTTCGACTCTTTTCGGCGGCACTTCAAATCTTCACATCTTACTGATAGCTACGGAGAGGTTTATCGCCATTTGCTGGCCATTCTTCTACTGTAACTGGGTTACCACCAAAAACGCCTTAGTAGGCGTCGGCGGAACTTGGGTTTTTATGATAATTTTCTCGCTTTTACCAAGTCTGGGATGGGGTGGAAAACAACCTGAACCCTCCGTCAAATTTTGCCGATTTCCAGTATTTCTCACGCAAGAATACATAACAAGTCTGTATGTATTCGTTCATGCTTTTCCTATCATAACTGTTATCTTCCTGAACGTCTTTATCTTGCGCGCCAGCTTTGACCACGCCCGACGAATTTGCGTTCAAGTGGCGGCCAGCAACGCCAATTCTCAAGTGGAACAGACTTCAACATTTTACCCCAAACAATCGGAAGAGGTGGGGAGAAGAAAAAGGGAAGCTTCAAGACAGATGAAGGCAACAAAGATTGTAGCTGCAGTCGTTGGATCGTTCACACTGATGGTTGTTCCAATCATCACTATCGATGTTGTTGAAATGATGACTGGTGCTGTGGTACCAGGCTGGATTGTGAAAGTCACTGTTCTGATGATCTATGCCAACCACTGTGTTAATGTTTTCGTATACGCGGGCTTTAACAGTGATTACAGAAACACTTTCAAGAAAATCTTCAAGAGAGGAATGAACATTGTCAGACCGGAGAGAAGTTAGTCTAATCCTTAAAATAGAAACTCCAACACTTAATTCATAAGATATAAAGCCACTTGACTACGAAAAGTTAGTGTCAATGCAAATTGAACTGCTATAAGTGAGAAAAATCGGAAAAGTTAAGCCAGTCAGCAAATCATTACTATTAAACTTGTATGGACAAATAATAACAGGACGCTCTATATAAGTCTATCGGGAGAAGAACGTTGGAGTCTGATTCTGAAGCTGCTGAATCTGAACTGGGAGAAGCTGTTTCTGTCCAAGGCAACTTAAAATTTGGCAAAAAGGGTAATAAGGACGATGAAACTTACTATAATTTCTACCCTTGTTTGCCCAACCGGGCCTCGTTTCCATGCAAATGCGCTTTCGCGTGCAAATCTCTTACTTCAAGTGGGAATTCCCCAAATGAAAGTTCTTGGTGTAGAAATGCAGCAAAGTTTCATTTTACCGAACACGAAAAAAGAAAAGTCCAGCTATGTTACATCCACTGTTTTACTTCAGGTCGACTTAGGTGTAAAACTTGACTTAATATTTTTCTAGAAGTAACGTATTAAAGCTAAATATGCAGTAAACCATTCAAATTAGCCGCTTTCCATTCACCAATAATTTTTTGACATATTCCTGTTAGGATGCAAATGGCACGCACGTTTTTTGGGCATTAAACAAGAAAATTCCCGGGAACAAGTGGATTGATTATAATATAGTCCTCGGTTTTCCCGTTGGAAACTTTTCCGTCGAAAATGCGTGTTCCATTCCAAGCTAGTCACGAAGAGAGGGGAACGAATGAAACAGGTTCTTTACCCGAATTGGTTCTTTCCCTCGAAGTTTCCCAGAGGTTTTGGTAAACGGAAAACGCGCATTCACAACTGAAGTTTTATTAGAATGATTTACTAACGTTATAAATATAAAAATGATTGGATGATTGACAATTATCGAGAGATTAGTGCATGTTTTCTTGTGCAAAGGACGCCTGAAAAAAATTACGACAGGAGCAATATCAATTAGTTATACTACAACATGAGAAATTTCTGCAATTTAATTGGCTTAGAGCAGTGGTTTTTAAGCTTAATTTGAAATACCTACATGTGAAAATTACAAACCTTTTGCGGGTAGTAGTATAAACAAATAACAACATGATTTGTACGTGATATTTTGCATAAATACCACTCGTGATATTTCAAAATTGTCCCAAATTTCACTCGCCTAACGGCTCGTGAAATTACGTATAACAATTTCGAAATATCACTCGTGGTATTTATGCCAAATATCACTGCAAATAATGCTATTACCTAAACTTATAATCTTAAATTAGTATAATTTGGCTGCATGGTTTGCGATAGTTTGTCAATAGCTATTAATTTTTAAAAATTACTCTGATTTTGCCTGATGAATGCCTATAATCTATATAGCTAGCAACATGAATACATTAAGAGAGTTGAAATAAAATCTAAGCTTTAGATCAAGATTTTGTTTGGAGAAATCTGACATGGTCAAAGTAAAAGATCTCAAACTGTCCATATGTTACTAATCAATAATAAGATGCAAACACAGGAGCCAGCGCCCATGGGATCAGGACAAGTGTCCTCTCAAGGGCCATAATGGCCCTTGGTCCTCGGCTGTATAGAGGTGTCCCTTAAAATGTGGTAACTAGTAGGAAGGTAATATGGGAGAGGACGGGGGTGGGCAAAGTTTGTGTCCCCTGAATAGAGGTTCGATTCGTTCGATTTTTTCTACACGCCTAATGTAGCTCTGCTCTGTGCTGGTAAAGCCGTGTGAAAATTGTCGACTGTTAATGAAAAGGGGATCCAGCTAATGACCTCGGGAAAAAACGTTTCAGTCTAAGGATAACTAAGTGTATTATTTTCTTCCCAACGTTTAATGCACAGTAATAAATCAGTCTTGCTCCTTTATATTTTACCTGTAGAGGGTCGGTCTCAAAGCTTCTCTCGCACTAATTTGGTCCTGAAGAAGAGCCAAGAGAAACAGTAGGCGGACTAATGTTGCGAAGCCGAAAACGTAACTAGTTTTATCTGTTGAAACTCCGCAACAAATTACTGATAGCTCGGCGTCAGTTTCACTCAACATCTTTGAAAGTGTAAACTAATCAAAAGAAAACAAGAAAGAAATTGTTGACGAGAGAAAAAAAAAACGACAACCAGGCCTCAGTAGAGAACTTGAGCTTAGTGTACAATTTTCCTGAAAAATTAAATGCACGTCTTCGATCGGCTAAAAGACCAAGTTTGAATTTTCCCTTTTATTCTAGATGGTATCTGAGGGTGATAATAAACAAGATGATATAGCCTTTTATGGCTGGATAATCTGGTAATTGGGTGAGATGAACTGCCAACAACTACAGCAACATGAGATAGGGATTGATAAGACAAGACCAAGAAGAACAATTTTATATTGCCCTCCATACAGCTGGGGACTGATCTTCATTGCGCACTCCTTGACAACAATGAAAGGCAGAAATGAAACGAGGACAGGCGTTGTCACGAGTATTGCTTTTAGCATAGGTCATTAGAATATGAAGGAGAATCACAAGTCATTTGGCCGAACATTTCAACTCCACAAGGGATTGTTAGCACAACCAAATCGAAAAAAAAAGTCATAAGTTTGAACAAATAAGATCTTATACCACACAGAAGTCACTATTTGAACAGCTTTCCTTTGTGCGCATAATTCACCGCGTTTAATGAAAAGTACATAACACTGGTGAATGTGTTGAGTCAAGCGAGAGTGCATTTACTTTAATGGCTGCTTTGTTTTTATCCTCTTTTCAAGAAAGAATGCGGATTAGTGACCTGTTGAAGGAGATTAGATAGTGTTTTCACCGAATGTCGCTAATTGGTAAAATGCAAATACACCTTTTAGTGAAAAATGTTTCACTTGTTTTGAACAACGAACCATATGCTACATCGCTTCGGTTCTTAAAACCAATCCAGTTAATAACGGATCATGTCAAATACAGTAGATGAAGAGTTTTAATCAAGAGGATTTATTGCTGAAGAGTAAACACTTTCGTGACCCTTGTGTCGAAAACAGATTGGTTTATACATATAAAAGAAATGGAAAAAAAGTCGTTTGTTTGCGGCGATGATGATCAAAGAATGAATTTAGTCAAGGAATACTTTGTTCAATGCCAAGAGAGAATTTAATGTCATACGCTTCGCCGCGGGGCTGGATGAGATAGAGCTTTATTGGAAAGTTTAAGTGTTAATGTTAGCACTGGTAACAAGACTTGGCGATAAAAAAGGAACAACAGTATTTATTTTAAAGACGTTGATATCATGAATGAAATGGAAAACACTGGCCAAAATAACTCTTCGTTTTCAATGACTTCTAATACACTGGACCACCAGTCTCACGAAAAACTGGCAGATGGTTCAATTTTCCTCGCTTGTCTATATTCAATTATATCGTTTATCGCCGTGTTCGGAAATCTGCTCGTTATAACAGCGATTTTCTGGGATCGAACACTGCGCTTGTACACAAGTAACTACTTCCTAGCGAATTTAGCCGTAGCTGACTTTTTTCAAGGCGCTGTGGCGATTCCTTTACGGGTGCTTGAAGTTCTTGGTACGGAATACAACCCCAACGTGTTTTGTAGGGTCGCCATCCCTACATCCATATTTTTTGGAGCCAGCTCTAATTTAGCCATCTTAGTTATAAGCATCGATAGATTTTTAGCCGTCAAATATCCATACATTTACATACGCTATGCAACTACAAATTTCATCATCGCCGTTATTGCATTTTCATGGTCAGTTGCAGCGGTGTTGAGTTTAATAGCGGCTTCCAAGCTGGTTTGGATCATACCGGATACTTTGACAAGAATTTGTCGTTTCCCAGTTTATTTGAAATCAGACTATATCATAGCAATGTATGTTATTGTTCACGCTATTCCTATTGGAACAGTTGTACTTTTGTATGGATTTATTCTACAAGCCAGTTTAGTACACTCAAGGCAAATACACGCTCAAGAACTGGCTGTGGTCGCTAGCGTTTCAATGTGTAGTAACAGCAACGTTAATGAAACTGACACCACAATTAGTACCGTGACAAATGGACGGAAAAAACAGCAACGAGAAACAGCGAGGCAGAGGAAAGCTGCCAAAACAGTTTCTATAATCGTTGGTCTGTTTATCATTCTTGTTGTACCTATAATAGCAATCGATCTTGCCGAGATGCTTGGTGCTCCACCAGCCCCCTTAATCTTGACAAAAATTTGCGTTTTTATGATATTCGCAAACAATTGTGTGAACGTTGTAGTATACGCTGGCTTTAATCAGGACTTTAGGCGAGCTTTCAAAAAGATTCTTTTAAAGATTGCAAGAATCGTCTTTCGAATGCGGACTTACAGATAAAAATTCAGCAATGAAGCACACACCACTAGTAAACTCGGCATTCTCGCCCCCAGACCCTGTCGTTTCTTTTGGTCACGTGGCCTTGAAGCCGAGTGGCTCTGGGGACGAAATTGTAAACTCAGCGGTTCCGTGGTATGACCAGTACCTCGCGCACCTACCCAGCTGTAGTCTGTGCTTCCTTTCTGAATAGGTCAGTTTTTTCAAAATTCATACTTGGGTACGAGGCCTAGGGGAATAAAAGAAAAGAAGTAGCATTAAGATTCAATAACTAATAATTCTTTTCTGTTGTTTAATCGATCCCCTCAGTCTCGGAGCAAAGAATGACTTTTGTGTATTAGTAAGCTGCGTGACCATATAGCATTTACAGTGCAACTGACGTAATATTTGAAGAAATATCAATAGTAAATATCTTGCCGTAATTTCCCCTGTGTATTTTGATTGTTTCATTCGGTATTTTGATTGTTTGTTGCGATCAAGGGAGTCCCCGAAGAAAAGTTACAATGCCAAGAATTTACAGAGGTTGTAATGGTCACTCGGCTTGCCTTAGGTCAGGTGAGCTGCTCTCCTACTGTTAGCTGTGACACCACCGAGAAACACGTTGACCCTTACTTAAAATAGGGAGCTTAATAAGCAAGGACGACGGCGACGGAAACGAGAACGGCAAAAAAGCAATAGGCTTAGATTGTCAAAACAACAACTTTGCACGTGCATCACGCTTTTTTGTACATTTCTTTAACGTCGCTGCACGATCACAACGTGAGAGTGCTTAAATCCACGTTTTGTCGAGGACGGGAGCAAAACATCTTTCTTTTTTATTTTCCTGAACTTTGATACAGTCGTATAGAATTCAACTCCAAAAACATTTGCCAACATTTGACAAAGTGAAAGAGACGGAATAAGCGCAACAAAGTTTGAAGCAGCGTTACTTCAGTTTATAACAGACGTTTTCGTAGCCGTCGCCGTCCTTGATGCTTCAGCTCCCTAATTTCCCCTGGAAAACGGGGCAAGAGAGAACGCCCAGCGACTCCGTTGATGGTATTAGGTAGTCATTCACATTTTGCCTACTATGTAATCCGGCAAGCTCTACCCCAGATATTTCCTAACTTTCTTTTCCTTTTCAGTCTGTACAATTAGTATATGATTGTGACAAGGAAAATAGACAATAAGCAGATAACTAGTGAGGTTAACGAGTCGGTTAACGATACATGAGAGTTTGTGCCTCAGGAGATAAAAAAGAGTCCGTTGTGCGCATTAACCCGAGCTGTATTAAGCGGGTTAATTTTAGAGAAAAATATATTATGAGGTTTTTGACGCGACAAACGAAACTATCCGTTTTTCTTGACAACATTGTTTCTGTTACTCATACTTGTAACGAGTGAAACAAAAGAATCTTTTGCTATAAGAACCAAACTTCTGGTCAGCACATTAATATCAAAATGTGACGTCAGCTTGAATATCGCCATATGCGTGTGTCCCCATTAAGCGGGTGTTCGTAGAGCGGGGTTCCACCGTATAGTAACTGTAAATTTTGTCCCACCTCATACGTAAAACCCATGAATAACACAACATCACCATATTTACGCTAATAAACAGTTTTATTACTCATTTTCATAAACTTAGACCCAATTTTTATACTTAGACTAGGCTAGAGTGGTCGTTCACATTCCTTAAGGATGGAAGAGCGAGCGGAATACGCCAGCGCGCGTGAAAATCGCCGGTGATACTCGGAGGGTGGGGAGAAACCTTCCTCGCGGGTGCCAATTTTCACGCGCGCTCGCGTAGTTCGCAACCTCTTGAAGTATACAGCTATTTCGAGAAAGGTTGTGGGAAAAAATGTGCACACGACAATCCCGAAAGGCAATATGGGATATGGTCAATACACTGTTCCTGACACTGTAGCTGTCGAACCTACTTTTGTTGCTTTCCTTTAGCACTCATTAACATATGTCCATGGTCTCTCGTGCCATTCTTTAAAGTTTCTTCGAAGAACAGTGAACTCAGAACCACCCACAATCCCTTTCGGGATTGTCGCGTGCACTTTTTCCGACAACCTTTTTCGAAATAGCTGAAGACAAATACGGAGACAAAAAGCCAAGCCTTCATCTGGCGCTGGGTTACAGAATAAAACGTAGAGGCCACTCCCGGCTAGTGTGAATCGTTTAGATTGCAATCTCTGGATAGTTTGTTTTTAAATATATTAGAATAGAAAATCAAACTTTTAAACGCAAAATATGGAATTAGCTTAGTTATAAGAGCTTGAAATGCGGTATGATCCACACATTCGCCCAAAACCTCCTCTCTCTCTCCGTACAAACGTTGCGGGAAAACCATCTTTGATAACTTTCAAGCATCGTGTACGCAGTACGTTACGAGACACGCTACAGCCCAAGCCGCGCACACAACGATTGCAGGAAGTAACGAGCTGTTTTAGTTTATAATTGCAAAGTCACAAATCACACAGTGAATTACTTCTTTGACTCGAAAAAGTCTAAATTGCACCTTGAATAAAAAGAAAACTGAACCAAATCGCGACAGAAAGGGCCGCAATTAAGCTACAACCATTTAAACACGGAACTGAGAGAGCCCGGCTGACGGCTTATCCGGAAAAGATAAATTCATGCAGCAAAAACAGGGTTTGTACAGATTTTTGGATCCAAAATTCAAGACTTTTTCCAGACTTTTTCCAAAACAAGAATTTATTTTTCCAGACTCGAGGTTATCAAACAGGGGATAAATACAGACCTTAAAAAATATAGGACGAACGTTTTTTTTACGATGCACTGGAAACGTACGGGCGAGATTTGACCAAAATAAAAAAAATTCACTTATAAAGCACTTGTTTCATCATTTTCCCAGACTTTATCTCTATTTTCTAGACTTCTTCCAAGTCTGGGAAATTGCTGGGCAAATTTGAAGTCTTTTTCAAAGATTCAAAACTCTGTACGAACCCTGCAAAAAGATTAGACATGCAGAAGAAGTTACCACAAGGAGTTGAGTACAGTTCGGTGACTATATGACGGTAAATTACCAAGACCTGCTATCAGTGGAACAAGTCCTTCACATTCTTTCATTGGGCACAGTTAAGAGCATCCAAACTTGTTGTTGGGATTTGTAACTTAAACGGGTTTAGGCTACGTTCAGACGGCAACGGATGAATTTTCGACGGGTTGAAACCGAATTCGTGCGTTTAACTGGACCGTTCACACGGAACCACATTGAACGCCAAAATCGAAGTCAAATCTTAAGCCGGTAGAGTCGAAAATTTGACCGGCGCGGTGTGAACACCATAATCGTCTAAATATTTGTACGGAAAAGGCGTGGTTGGATGGATGAGTGGTACCTCCGCTGGGAGGCGCCTTTTTAGATTTGCTTAAGTAGCGCTCTGGGCATGAGCAGATCAAAACCACTCAATTCAACCGGTTCGCCAGATCCGTGTGAACAGAGAGAAATTATTTAACTTTTCCGTGGAAAATAAAATTAATTGCTCCGTGTTTAAATGATCGCGCTAACTTCGCTGAGCCCCTTTCATGAATGGTATTCAAAAAAACTTTTTTAAAACATGGACTTTACAAATATATGGAATACCAAACACTAACACAACAAAAATTAACGTTTTAAATATCTTTAAATATATAATTTTTCATTAATATAGCAATAATTCATTATAATAAAAGTTTTCTTGTAATGGAAAAATCATGATCGCAAAGCATGAGCAAGGCACCACTTTCATCTCAACTTACACATTTATATTTAAGGAAAAAATAAAATAACTTTCATGCCTGCTGCGCTGCCAAGATTTTTCTCGTTGTAATGTCAAAGGGTTTTAATGTTTTGTACGTTTATAATAAAACAATGTTAGAAACTTCCTCGGAAATCTTAAGCAACATGGTAAATTCTTCAACAGTTCTCGACAAATAACAACCGTTCGCACACACTTTTAACGTTATTTCAAAGGATGTTGGAAAATCTCCGGGAAATTTTTCAGAATTTTTTTTTTGTAAAGACAGCAATATGTACATTTACGGGAATAAGAACCCTTCCTTCACTTTCGGATCTTTACGGGCGACGTTCTCGCTAAAATGATCGTAGTTATGTCGAGGACAGCCCCTTTTAAAGCCAGCCTTAGAGTAAGTGTTCAAGGGGAAGAGGGGTTGGGAGAACGCTCTTTCCGCACTCGCTCTTTTCCCTACCCTACTCCTGCCCCCGACAGCTTGCTCGCAGGATACGTAAAGATAAAACGCATACAAAGTAAGACATTTACCCCTTTCCATACCAAAGCGATGTGGACTTTCAACTAAACCTATCAAAAAAATATCCGTTTACATCGTTCTGCTCCCCGTGTAATCGGAAACCGTAGCCGCATAAGTCTGCAAGTATTTACTGTCTTCAAACAGATTTGTACATACATACTCAGCTGACATGATCTTAAGAAAACTGAGAACCTCGGGGATCACTCATTACCAGCGTATCTTGAAACACAACACCACCACACTCGCTTGTATCCATCTCTATCCGCTTACGGACTCGTTGATCATTTTGGCTTGTGCAGAAACCGCAGAGCAAGATATGTCAACACTCTGAAGACGACGATAAACAGTAAAAGTGCTGCAATATTCTCACCCACAGTTCTGGAAACGTTCAGTTTTTCCAGCACTTCACTGCCCTGGATGATGGTACCGTTGTTCCTACAACCCGCATACGACGAATCCAGCGGTGCACAGCTAAACAAGGCAGGAAAGAGAGAAGAGACAGACATTGTTAAAATAGAAACCATTTAACTGGACATTTGGCAAAATCACTTAGTCTATTATACTCAATTACGATAAATTTTAAGACGCCTAATACTTATTTTTTTTTTGTAAAAAGTAAAGAATGTTCCCAGAAGCACAAGGACAGCAATTCCCCGTCTCTTAAGAATCACATCATTAACAATTATTGGACGAGGTTGAGCAAAATATCGTGATTTGTCAGTGGTCAGCGATAAGTTATTTGGCTGAGGCAAATAATTGATCTGCGAGACACCGGCAAATCATGATATTTTGCGATGACTGAGTTCAATGATTGTTTCATCATTCGATCACCGAGTTTGATTTTTAATGAATAAACTCATGGATTGGAAGCGATCTGCCATTTTCACCCAGCAGCGATCGCAAGAAGGAGGAAAGCGTGGTTTCATTTACGCATGAGCAGAATATTATTCGCAGCCAAACAAAGTTAAACGACATTGCGCACAAGCAGACCGTTATTTGTAGGCAGTTATTTGCAGGTCACGTGGTGGGCTCTCGGCCAATGAAAAGGAAGAAAAATTTGTATCGAATGATAATCCGTGTTATTTTTGCTGAACACCACCTTTCGTCGTATTCTCCGGTGACTTTCCGTGAAGTTTTCTCCACGGTTCACCAACATTGTTACTGAACTAGGCATTCGTAATCTTCAAGAAGCAAAAAAGCGGTAATTTTAATTTGCAAAAGGCAATTTACTTTGTCAGGATATATCTAACGACAACTCTTAAAGTGAAATTACCAGTATGAAACTCCTCCGAACTCAGTCACCTTATTTGCCAGATTAAAAGCTTTGCAAAACAAAGAAAAAAGGGTGCGCGAGGAAGGAAGAAAGGTTTCAAAAGGTTCCCTACCTTCTTCCTTCCTCGCGCATTCATCACTATGATCTCGCGCGCTTCAATTCTCCCCTTCCCCCTCCCCCTTAAATGCCAATCACACAGACTAGCCAAATAAGGAACTAACGGCAAATCAGGCCATTCCTTTAGAGTCTAATATACACACCTGAACGTTGGGGAAGTAGAGAACTCTATTGAAAGAAGAGCATCATAAGAATAAAACAGGTAAGCAAAGTACTGAAACCAAGATAACCAAGGCGGTATGTTCTGCTGATAAAATCCACCCAAAAGCATACAGCTGAGACCATACACTGCTGCTACAACTATTGACTTCTTGAAGTCCATCACAGTAGCGCCAATACACAGACCTACAGACTATGAAACAACAGGAATGAATAATATATAAAAGATATTACATGGCCGCGCGGAGATTACAAATATCTCTTCGCGTGTTGAAAAATATTTCACGAGGGAGCGGACTATTTATTATAATTATAAACACCAATGAAATACCACATCATTTCACTTTTATTTTATTTTTTGCCGCAAAAGTTGCAGTTACACACAATCCACCATCCCCAACCCCAACTTTTGTCTTACTTTTGATTGTGTGTCTCTTAAAACATTGAATCACTGACAATTACACGACTATTTATGATAACAGCTGTCTGCATGGCTGGTGTAATTATGATTAAATTTTGACCCTGCGTGCCATAGTGCTTCCAGTAGGTCTATGGTAAGAGCATCCGAACTAGAACTCGGAGGGTCGTGAGTTCGATTCTCACGATCTCGAAATTTTTTCTGAGTTTTCTGGTGTTAGAATTCTCCTTCCTCCAAATCATTTATTAAGGATAAACATCACTGCATACCTGTCCTGCAATGGCGGTTAATAAGAGAAGAAGGAGAGATAACAGGAAAGCCTCGCTTCTGTTCAGTCCCGCCATCCAATACACAATGGTTAAGAAAAACGTGGGCATGAAAATAACCAGCGGTAACTCACTGAAGAGCTTGGCTAAATAGTACGCAGACAGCCTGTAATAACCAGCGGCTCTCTCTTTATTTACTACTGTCCGTTCATTTGGAACTGAAAATCATTAAAAAACAAAAAGTACAGGTAAATGGGAGAAAAGGATGAAAACTAGATCGACATTTTGTTTTCCTTTATTATACACTATTTTTGAAACTTGAGTTTGTGGCTAATTTTCTTATCAATATC
Organism: Porites rus; assembly: GCA_964035705.1. Lineage (NCBI taxonomy): Eukaryota > Metazoa > Cnidaria > Anthozoa > Scleractinia > Poritidae > Porites > Porites rus. The sequence goes on from OZ037992.1 coordinate 1,376,691, forward strand.
ACTATGATGACGTAATTAATAACCACAGGATACCCACATAAATGGACAGAACAGTTCACAGTTCTGCTTCCCAGGATAACAACCTCAATGTCACGCAAAACTTTACTAGCATGTTTCAAGGAAACTTAGGCACTAGGTCAGACCTTCAATTGAATGAACATGTGTAATAAATTATACTGTTGCTGCACAACTTGGAAAGAACAGTCACATGTCTGACTACGCTTTATACATTATGTAGGAAGGCCACCTTCACAATACCATGCGTACCAACACATCGGAACAACAAATCTGCCGTTGAACAATTTCAAACGGCGATATACATGTTTTGTAAACTTACATGAGATAAGAGATTGGAACAGTGGAGTGAAATTCCAGTAAACCACAACAAAGAATATCTATAAGGAGGCCAAAAAAACAGACCATTAATGGTGGAAACACATTTAGACCATTCGCTGACAGAGTTCAGGAGGTGATTCACCAAAACTCACAAGTCAGTGCTGATTTTATGACACAAGAATCCTCAACTATAAAAATATTTCACTGTTTTTGGATTATAAAAGATTTTTCCTTACGATTCATATTTAATAGACAAAATAGTAAATACATTGGCAATGGTAAAAGTTTAAGGGCCTGTTTACATGGGGGTAGGGGACCCCACATAGGAAAGGTAACCCAAATACATGCAGGTGGGGTAACCTGCCTGTCCATATAATCTCTCATATGGTCACCCCCACCTATCATGTAAATGCAATCAAATTAAAATGAGAGATTATATGGACAGGCCAGTTCCCTCACATACCTGGGGTATCCCACCTCCACATAAACAGACCCTAAGATGAGTTAAAAATTGGCATTTTGGATTGGTGAGAACCTGTTGTTTTAACAAACTATAGTTAGTCTGAGTGTAACTTATCACCAACGTACACACACACCATCCCACCCCAAACACTATAATCTTTGAAAATGAAATTATCTCTTACAAGTACTACTACCAAAGTGTGAAAAAACAAAACAAAGCAAAGCAAGCACAAACAAATAAGAGAAAACCACATACCAATGAATATCTATCCTGGATACTCTCCTCTTTGTAAGGTACCTGGAACCAGATGACCCCAGCTATAATAGCTAAGAGCGCGCTCTATTAGAAACAAAATAGGAATTCATAAATTATTAGGATTTCCATATTAGGCATCTGATGGGTTTTAATCGCACATACAAAGCCAGCTGAGGCACTAGTTTCGTTGTGTGCAACTATCTCTTCTCACCTGTACAAAATTCAGCTTGGAAAGAATATCTGGCTTGGACTGTTTGAATGTGCGCACAAGTAGAACGGAGAACTGCGTCCAGAAACTTGTGGCCCATGATGTAGAAATATCAGCGTAAAGAGCGGAATGATCTACTTCATCATCATGATCATGAACGTCAATCTTAGTGTAATCCTGTGATGTGCTACGCTTGTAAGTGACAACAGCGGCATTAAAGTCTGCAGATGACAAACGTGCTTCAGTGTGTAACGGCTTAGGGCCATCGTCTGATAGTTTACTCAGCGATCTTTTGAAACCTTTCCAGGATGTTTTTGAAGAAGAGGATTTGGGGTTTTGAATGAGAGGAACAGAGCTTTGGTTAGCTTCAGATTCGACATTTCCATTAGGGATCAGGGCATTTTCTATGTCCCGTGAAGGCTCTGTGCTTTTAATATCTCTTGGGGAGTCAACCTTAGAATAAAGTGACTCCGATGACGAACTTGATTTACTGTGATTGTCTTGTGTAATGGCCTGTTCTATTTCTGTTGATTTTTCTGGAACGTCGGGTGTACTTCCAACTTTCAGATTAGATTTATCCAAAGGTACCTTCTCAGTGGTGTCTGCATCTTTTTCACTGGATTTTTCAGGGTTAGGGCTTGGAGTGTCAAGTCTTGAAACTTCATGATTTGGAGAAGACGATGCTAAGTATTTTTGATGCCTCTTTTTTCTGAACATGAAAAGAAATTATTTTGATAAACATACATTGCATAAACAAAGAGATGTTAGCCTACAAATTAGTCCTTATTTTCTTTCTTTTCACCGCATTTTACTTGATTGTGTTTTTAAGGGGAGCACAGGCAAGCACGAGGCGGCGATCCCCTCGAGAGTGTTTTGCACCACATGCCCGCCTCATGCTTGCTTTTTTCTCGCCTGAAAAGGACAAAAATAAATAAATAAATACTGTTGAACCTCCAAGTGCAACCCCCTCTCGTAAGCGACCACCTCCCATAAACAACCACCTATCCAAAACACCAAAATTTTCCCAGTCAAAGCCCTGTCATAAGAATTTCTTGTAAACGGCCACTGAGCATCTCTTACATTGTACTGAGCTTAAGAAGATGGCAGCAGTTACACAGATTATTGATTGTATGAGGTAAATCAAAAGGCAAAGTTACTGTTCTCTAGCCGAGTCGAGAAGAGTCTTAATGTCTTGAGAATGTGTATAACGTAAGCCATGTGTGAGTTCTTGAGTTCGACTTCATTGCTGAGTCCTTCAAAAGTGGATTTCAAACCTCTGCTGAACAACTGCTACATGTACAACTGGTACCGGCTAAACTCAGTCATTATCATACCGTCTCCTATTGTGATATCTCAAAGTACATTCTGACTACATTGACCATATTTACCGGGTTGCAGGTTCTAGTGCCGCATGTTAAGGACTTACCTCTCAGCCCAACCTTTCACAATCATTTCTTGAATTTTCTCTCCTTCAGTCACTTTCTCTACTGAAAACAATTTTTTTAAAAAATATATTCAATTTAATGCATATATTAACGAATACCTTCCACTATTATTTTGTACACTCCTTCACCATTTATCCATTCACCTGGGAAATTTTGCCGCAAAATATCATTTGAAGCTACTTAAGCTGTTTTCTGGCCGCTATCCCACCAAAAACAACAGAACTGTCCAAAATTTTGTTTGCTAGTCGAGTACTAGAGGTTAAAAATTGGGTTTTATTAACTGAGGTAGGTAGATTGGTCACTGTAGGGAAGGGGGGGGGGAAGGCGGTTGGACAGCTGATGTTTCAAGCATCAGCCCTTTGTCAGAGCAAATCTGTATCGACTGAGTTGATAAAGTCAAGTTTGTTAAATAGAATAGACATATTGTAGATGTATAAGGTAGCTGGCAGGATCAGAGTACAGGACTGCTTTTTAGCAGTGGCAGTGAGATTCATGTGAGTGGTTCGTAGCCTCTGTACAGTTGTCCCCGTTTGAGGGGAGGGATTGGCTGTTCACAGGCTGGTGATTTGCCACAAGAGAAAATCAATCAATTTGGCTATTTTCCATTCTTCTTGCACATTTACAGCTTAAATACAATATTTTCAGTGTATAAACAGTACTTACATATAAAGTCGGCAGGGTTGAAGTGGGCATCACATACCAGACCAACACTCTCAAAAAAATTAAGAACTCGACTGGCCTTTCCATAAAAAGCCACCTGATAACAAACACAAACAAGGAATAAAACATCAGTCACAACTCTGATAAAGCACAATTAAAATACTAATATGAGCCCAACAGGTACACCCACTTTCAAAATAACTCGAAAATTAATTTGCCATGATCTACATTTTGTACAGATTACAATTTTCGATCAGTTATTAAGCATTTAAGCATAATTATGCAGTTTAAATGGGCTGTCATGGCCGGCTGGCTAGTTTATAAATATTCATTTATAATACTTATTACGAGTCTTCAAATGTTAAAACAACAAAAACGAACTTTGACAAACTGTTAGGCTAATGCACTGTAAGTTTTCAAAACCCACAATTGCAATCCATTTCAATCTTCCTCAAGTTTGTCCATCTATTCGCTGTGTTATTTATACCTTTTTACAATATTTTTAATCAGTTATTTTGATGTTTCACTAACTTTGGTACTGTTCCCAATGTTTAAATTTTCATAAATTTCATGACACAGCTCCCTTTCAAGATCTTTGTATGCTTATAATGTTTTTGTCTTGGGAATTTGCATTTGTTTATTATTACCTTTCCTCCACAGAGCAATAGAAGCTTGTCAAACATATAGAAGATCTGACTTGATGGCTGATGAATTGTAGTTACAACTGTCTTTTTTTCTCTGGCAGCATAATTCTTCAAAGTCTTTACCAGGTTTAACGCATTGCTGGAATCTAACCCAGATGTTGGCTCCTATTGTAACATGAGTAGAGAGACATTTACACTGTAACTACAGTGGTCCAACCAAGATAATACGGACATGGGAGGGACATAGTGTCCGTATTTTCCCACTGTCTATATTAAGCAGTCTGCCAGAAAAAAACGTCACGGACACTAGCATTATTCAATGCTTTTGCAGGCTCAGGCAAAATTGAATAATAATATATCATGGCAAGGAGCCATAAAAACAGAGCAGATGGCGTATTGCATTAAAAAGACAGCATAATTGCATGGAAAAAGGTAATTTAATGAAAGGATAGTCAGAACACCTGAATGACAACCAGACATGAAAAAGACGCGTTACTAAATGAATGTGCTCAGTATACAGCATTTTTTAGTGAAAACTGCTCTGTAGGGCTAGACTGTGCTAATGATTCTCAATGTTTTCCAGCCCACATCAGTGAATTATTACAATCCACAGAGGATAATTTTCACTGGGAAAAGATGAACTTCGAAAGCTTAAAGAAGGGTAACTACTAACACCTAAAGATTATACATACCTTTTACAGGTGTATATGTAATTTATGACTAGAACAAACTATCTTTCTGGAATGAACTTGTGTTCAGGGGCGAATGGGTTATACACATGTACAAGTCATGTAAGCAAAATGAAATCATGCATAAGATATATTGTAATCATGGAACTTACGCAGCTACATGTACATACATTTACATTTTGTGTATACCATTATGTGTTCTTTATTTCATTTGACTTATTTTTTCAACTTACATCAAGGAAGATCAAGGAAGGGTTGGTTATCAGCTCACAACCAATGTTAGCACGCTTTTTCTCCCCTGAAAAACAGCATTAAAAAGAAAATTTCAATTAGACACAAAGCACAGATGTCTAGTGTATGAATAAATTTTCACGTCATTAAATTTCATACATGTCATGTTATCATCATAAAAAAAACAACACCAAGCAAATAAGACCCCAAGTAGGAGGAAATTACTTTTATTCACTGATTAACTTTAAGTTTGTTTTTTACTTCTCATATTTTCAGAACTGGGAAACATGTTTATTGACTTCTTTGAAAAACACTGTCATATCATCAAGATACTGACGTAGCAGTCATTCTAAGAAAGTTGATCACATACCTCCAGATAATCCACGCTCAAAAGGGCTTCCAATTTCTACAACATTAACAAAGTACAGTTACTAACAAAGACCAAGACCAGTTCACACAATCAAACTCCAAATGCAAGCTCCACAATTTGTGGGCTAACAATAGGAAAGTAATTTCTTTTGGACAGAGAATACACCATAACATCCAAAAAATTTCTATGTGGGGCTTCTGATGATTAAAATTATTATCATCTGATGGTGCCATTTTCAACCACAATATTGATCTCAAACACATCCAGTAGCATAATCTACAAGACATGTATTGTCCAACAAAATAACATACAAAAATGCTAAATTGCAATGTAAGGGTATTTTGCTGTGTAATTATCATGATTGTTCAGCTCCTGAAATTTTCTTGTTGTCCACGAAAGTAGGGAATACTCTCCAAGTAAAGAAATCACACACATGTAAAATTAGACCTTTTTTTGCACAATATGACTTTACTAGAAGTTCATCACAATAAATTAACCAATATTTTATGCACTCAATCACAGGACCTATCTGTGTGTACTCACTTGTATCCAAGCATTTTCTGACATCTAAGTTGTCAACAATTTGGTCAACCTGAAAGCAAAAAAGATTAATATTAACTTTGTAATTCCTATAATTTTTTGACACAGTTCCCTAGAAGAAGAATGCTTCTTAAAAGCTGGCAAAACATAATGTTATCATCAGGTTTATAATAATTATTAGTATGGTAACACATTTTACTGAAACAAAGTCATATACCATAAACTTCCGAATTTAAGCCATGGGCTTATACAATTTTCATGAGGGGTTCTACGAGGGCTTATAAATGGATGCATGGGGGGGGGGGGGGGGGGGGAGGGGCTTGTAACCAGACTAAAAATGAGTTCCAAAGCATGCTACATCAGCAGTGCCTTCTAAGCTTCAAAATGCCATAAAAAGTCTAAATCCATTTCAATACAAGCTAGAGGGGGGCTTACAATGTATATTTGGGGGAGGTGGGGCAGGGGACTTATAACCAGATGTATTTTTTGTTTACAAGAAGGGGGGGGGGGGGGTAATAATTTGAAGTTTACAGTAACTTGCCAGAGATTGTTAAACTATTGAAATCTGGCATTTTGAGAACTAGACCACTTCAACGACAGACTGGCTTTATGCAAGCTCTGCTGAGTAATTCAGGCACTAGTTGCTACAACTAATGTCAGACATGCTAACTTCTGGTATTAAAAAAGGGATTTGGCTGAGACATTAGCCATTAAGTCTAGCAACTGGTCCCAGTATAGTGAACAGTGAACCAAAGCCACATACATGTATTTCTTGCCCTGCATGGCCTTGCAAAACCAGGAGAGAACATTGTGCAAGGCAGTATAGCTGTTTCCATTATCCAATTTATTTAAAAGACTTGTAAAATGTTTATTCTTTGTTCCAAAAACATACCTTTTGTAACTTGTCAGCCTTTGACAAAGTATCTGGTAGGCGAAGCATTGCTGAAAACTAAAATATAAATTGAATTGGTTTTAAAAATTATTCAAGTTTAAAAATGGATTATAAAGTAATTTTTCCATCTAAACCATCACCATCAGTAATGTAACTACAGTAACTGTAGCTTTTCTAAAGAATTCTCACACTAAAGTTCATGAATTGACAACCAATTCATTCTTTTTTCTTTTCATTGTAAAATAAATTTCCCTCACAGCAGGAATGAGCTGTGTGGATTCTGCACTAACATACATGTAATAGTACAACAAAAAGGATCTAAGCATGGAAAACATTAAAATATTAGCTCCCTCTCTTGCAAACAAACTCACTAATTAATGAAAAGAAGAGCTGGTCCCTAAAGAATTTTGACATACCCATAATAAACTTAATCAACAAAAATGATCACTTTTTTACCGTAAGAGTTTCTCGAAGAGTGAGATTTGCGAAGAAAATATCTTCTTGCAGTACATAGCAGATTTTCTTCTTCAGCTTTCTGTCCAGCTGTTTCCCATTGAGTAAGATTTCACCTTCCTGAGCAAGCAACCTCCCAGCAAGAATGTTCAGCAGCGTTGTTTTGCCAGAGCCTAATTAAGCAGGGAAGAAAGCTTACAAAGTCAACTTACATGTACATGACTGTCTACAGTCATTTGCAACAAAAAATAATGGGGTTAGTCTTATAGGGCTACGTCAACGTGGACTTCCACATTCTTTTAAAGGCTTCCAGCCCAAAGAGACACCCTGTTCAAAACACTAGGTGAAAATTGTATACCCTGTTAGGACTAGATAACCTTAAGATGGACTCCATCAGTGGACAAAAACTTTGTACCAGAATAATTTAAACAATATCACATTCCTTTTTACATTTTTCATTTAGGTCTCTAGATAGATGCAATTAGTTATCTAATAACACCAAAGAAACTTTCTTATGAGAGCCCGAGAAAATAAATAAATGCCAAATTTTACAAAATGACATCTTACACATGAAATTTTCAGAATTTTAACTGTGCGTTTTCACAATTCTTCTGAAATTTGTCATTTGTTTTCTTGGGTTCTCATGAAAAACAGTCTTGGGTGTTATTACTGATAAATAATATTTCTTATATCTATAGCCCTTGAAAAAAATATGTAAAAAAGAATGCGATATTATTTAAATTATTCTGGTAGAAGGTTTTTGTCCAAGGAAAATTGAAATAACTCAATTTCTGCATGGATTCCGTCTTAAAAAAATACCTTGTTCAGTCGCACACACCTGCTGTTTAGGCCAAATAAAGGAGTCCCCTTCTACCCCCCCCCCCCCCCACAGAGTCTGGGTACCATCTTGAAAATCACACACACCACTGCAACATGCCTTCTGGTCACATTTTAATGTGCCTTTTCTATGTATCTTCGCTTGTGCCAGATTATTGCTTAAAGTGTCACACAAACTTTGACCTAGAATGGTGGCAGAGTTGCCTAGTCAGGCCTCATTATTATGCGCAGCCAATGCGTTTCGGGTCAAGTGGTCTGAGAAAGTTCTCCCGGCCGTTCGTCTCGGATACGTCACCGAAATACATTGACCGAGAGGGCCTGGAAAGACGCCGTACAGGGACTAGACAAGTGGCAGAGAACAGGTCATTGCCTCAGTGCATGTAAGACGTACACCCTGAATTTGCCTAAAAAGCTTACATGTATACTAAGCTTATTTTGTTTCCTTAAGCTCCAAAAGAATTCAGACACACTCAAAATAATGCTGACTCATGAGACTATTAATCTAATCCGTTGCATGGTCTCTATCAGCTGTCTCTATGCTATGTGTAGAGAACTTGTCAACGAGCTGGGCAAGCTAGTCATGCAGTTTTAAACATTTGAAGCGTTGTTGAAAGAAAGAGAACGTGCATATATATGTATGAGGAATTTTTACTAGCTGGTAGACAGCTCCTCGACATTTATCGGGGTACGAACAGACCTGAGACCCCATAAAAAGGAGCTAAAAGGATGCAATAATCAAGCAGAACGTATCTGTTACGTCACGATTTATCATAAATTCATAAGATTACTTTAAATTTCTGTAGGGAATGAACGATAGAAAATGATATAAAGATTTGAGCAACGTGAAATAATAACCTTCCAATTAACTGGCAATTTTATTCTATTGAACGGTAGAAAAGTGTTTTTAAACGTTCTTAGCTTACCGCTTGGGCCCATTACCGCCAGCATCTCACCCGGGTGAACTTTCCCGCTCACATTTTGAAGAATTTGTCGATCGTTGATTTTCACACCAAGGTCGTTAAATGAAAGGAAAATAGGTGCATTTTCTTCCCCTTCTTCGGTCATTGTTGTTGCTCTATCTGCTTCTCGCTAACAGACCCACAAAACTCCTCTTTCACTTTCCTTTTTGCTTGCAATCGCAACCTTTCGATAGCCTTTTATAACCACGCAAACACATGCATAAAACATACAATACATACTCTGTACGTCACTTTTCGTCTGTGATTGGTTCCATATTTTTCTGATAACCAATCAAAATTTAGCAGACCGGACATTTGGACATTTTGCCAGGTGATGGTGCAATGTGATTTGTTGCGAGGGGGAGAGGGAACGGGAATTTTTGCTGCCTTTTATTGTTAGATTTAGACTCGAAAACGTGGGCACGAATTGGAAACTGGACTGGCAAATTCAGAAACACAAGTCCACTTTCAGAAAAAATGAATTTCTCTGAAGCAATCAAGACTTGAACATAACCACGTTCTATTTTTAGCTTCGTACCAAAAATTTTAGTCTTTCACTATGTTGCATCATAGCTCACGTCAAGCGGAATTCGATATAGCTTTGACCAGCTGTGTGGAGTCATGATGGTGCAATTTATATATTTCCATACTTTATTTCCGGGTTGCTTGTTTTAATAGCTTACCCTTCTGTTAGATTATTTTCGTCGAAGGGGCAAGAAAAGGCGTTGCTAGACACAGTTATTGCCATGAAGAAAAAGAATATCTCATTCCGATCCCACACAAGCTAAAGGATACGCATTGACATAATTTTTCAATTAGCTTCAAAACGGAAACAGTGATATCCTATGCCGATGAAAATCAGGGGCGGAGCCAGGATTTTTTTTTAGGAGGGGTGCACTCGTCTCTTGCTCTACTTCGACACCCATAAACCACATAGTTTTTTTTTTTTTTTGCAGAATACCAGTTGTATATAGAAAACCGCAGGTCATCTCAGGGGGGGGGGGGGGTGCGCACCCCCTGCACCCTCCCCCTAGTTCCGCCTCTGAAAATCTTATTTCGCTGGAAACTCTATTCAGGGGACACATTCGGGACCGAGGCAAGTGTCCCTAAGGAGTTCCCTAAAATAATGGAGGTTGGGCTGGAGTTTGTTAATAATTAACCTTTTTTTTTTTTCTTTTATTCTGCCTGGGAATCTGCTGCAGTCATTATTTCAAGCAGCTAAACAATGTATAAAAAATCCGCGATATTGTGTGTAGAATTCCCACAAGTGCAGTACGTACATCGATTTGCGGAAATGTAAGTGAGATAGTTCATGTTGTGAGAGCTGTCGTCATGGTGACTTTGAGTACTTAGCAACAGTCCCCTGAATAGAGGGATCCCTTCAATAAAGGTAACAAATGCAAAAGTTATGTGAAGATTTTCCAGGACCAAATTTTGTGTCCCCTTCAGGAATGGAGGTGTCCTTTGAATAGGCTCTTTGTCTATGGCAAACAGAAAACCAGGTCAGGTCACAGGTTAGAGGTATCTTCACTTTAGGTCAGGGTTGTCTTGTGAAATGGGTTACAGAAGTGAAGGACTTCCTGCAGTTATTCGTGCCACAGATATTTAATTTATTAAAGCACGAACAAACCCCTTCAGAGCCAAGGACACACAAAAAATTGTGGCTAATGATCTATTTATTACTGGTAATATTTACAAAAATTATTTACAATAAAAAAACTACAGTTCATTTCTAATGAACTTAAATGCATTAAGAGGCCATGTTTGTTCAGTTCATATTTCTAATGAGCTCCGTCAATTAAGGTATAAGTTAGAATGATGTGAAATACAGATTTGGAAGTGATCTTGTTGTCCATTTCTCAATCGGATTTGCTTTCTGATACAGACCAAACTGACAAGCCTCGTGTTTGAGTTTCAACGCAGCAAGGTTGTTTTGACCGCTTAAGCATTCATACTGGAGATTAACTTCGTTCTGTTGAAGAAGGCTGTAAAAGAAACAACAGACAAAATCTTCAACATTTTACATAACAACAAGAGAAAACTTAGCCTGCGCCACAGAGGGAACTCAGACGGAACTTTTGCTATTCTCAGTAGTTTTTGGCTTGATCTATTTTAGTTTATTTTGTTTTCGTAAACGTTTTTTAAGATGGTAAATAAAATGTTTGATTGTTGTTACGTTGTTGTAAACTTCTAAACTTCTGTCTGTGAAACAGCGCCGAAATCCTTGCTCTGGGTCCCCATCTATGGGGGTGTGTCCGTGGACTTGAGTACGCGCTATAATTAGCCTGCGAACGCAGACGTATTTCCGGTTGTCGCTTCTCTCCACCCGAAAAGTAACTTTTGCTATGATTGGCTGTTAAAAAAAAGACATTGTATATTTGTCAATCTGGTATTTTCGGTAATTCGTTGAGTCTGTTGGGGGCCCAGGACAAGTATATCAGCGCTGCTCCGCAGATGTTTACTAACACGGGGTTAGATTATACGTCTGTATGCGTCTGCGGGGCAGGCTAGAGAAAACTCAGAGAGAAGCCAAATTAAGAGCACTGCAGGTCACGCACCAAATCGGAAGGTGTATTATTATGTAAGAAATTAATAAATGAGGCCAAGAGAAGATAAAGAACCTTTATCCCGGCTCTCTTGATGGGGTTTCCGGCCCGTCAAAACCGCTTTGACCTCAGCTGATATGCTCTGGACTCGCCACGTTTCCTTCTAACGTAGGGGAACTTAAACAGAACCGTGATCTCATTCAATTCTTTATCGTCTTTGCCTCTTTCACCAGTAAAGGATGAATGAAAAGAAAATTTGCTAAACTCATCATCTTGCATACAAAGGCGTATTTCTCTTTTCCCAAACTAAAAGCAAAATTATATAACAGGATTCTTTCAGGTCAGTGGCTTTTTTCATGTTTTGAGTTTATTACGTTTCTTAATTGGTGTGTTCAACACTCTCTTGATAGCAATCCTTACCTCAAATTTCTGTCCAATAAATTACATCTCTCGTCTGTAACATCGAATGCGATTTCTTCAAGGAAAAGCTTTTTCTCTAAAGCTTCTACCTCCTCCCTCATTTCAGTGGTTCCGCTGCATTTGATGTAGTTCTCAGGCTCTGGCCGTAAGTCTGGGTAATACACATAACTATTTTGCAGCATTCTATTGAAAAAATAAGAGAAAAACAATAATTTTAGCATAAGACAGCTACTAAAAAAGACTTTGAATATGCACTGATTTGCATGCAAAATAACAATTAGAAGTGCTAAAGTACACCATCTTGACTTACTCGCTCAATCGCTGGTGTTCTTCATGAAGTCTGACAATGCATTCCGCTGCTTTCTCTAACTGCTCTCTCTGACGCCTGCGTGACAGGAATTAAACAACAGTGAAAATTTCACCGAAGAGAATACATTGTTCATGATCTCAATCGAGCTGAGAAGTTGCTGAGAAGTTCTCTTCTCATAAGCTGAATTTCAAGTACCAATCACAACGTCGCTCTAACTAGTAACCAATCAGATCAAGGCTACCAAGTACCAGCACAGGAGCTGATAACTTGGAGTGCGGAGCCTAGATATCACATCCTTTTCACGGACAATTTATTTTTAGCAGGCCTAGGCAGCCATTGGGAGCTCATAATTTAGGCGTAATTTCGATCACTTATTCCCGCGACAATGGAAGCTCCTGTTGGTATAAGTATACGTCCGGTAGTATGGTATTAGTACAAAAAAAATGTAATGTCAGCTACAAGTTCTTCTTCTGTCTCAAAAAGTAAATAAATATTTTATTCTTTTGCGATTTGTTTTTTCGCTAATCGGTTTGTGGAAAACCTGCATGCAGCAGTCTGGGTTCGCAGAAAACACGAAACGCGAAAAGTAGTGATTCAGCCCTAATCAGTAAATATCCGAAAAAGCATAACACTCAAACTAACCATGTGAGCGAATTCGGAGAACTTTCTGACAAAAATTTCATCAGTTTGTTAAAAAAACACTAACCTTCTGCGATCGGCTCTTTCTCTTTTCTTTGACTTGTATGAGCTATACACCTGTCCCATTTTCAACGTTTAATTGATTTGTTTAACACTTCACTTGTTCAAATAACTCTGGACGACCAAAAAACACGTCTAGCCAGGAGAAGTTCTCTTTGCGAATGACTTTATTCTGTATGACATCACAAAGAAGACAGAGCGCGCGCACGGTCAAGACCAATCAGATTCACGCTGTTGCCCTGTCGTTGCCAAGCTAACGGTCAAGTGCGCTTGTTAGAAGATTTTCCTCTATAAGGGTCGTGCGATTTCAGTCACGATCAGTGAAGTGCTATTAGACATGCCGTTTTCTTGAGCACAGGTCCCTTTTATCGTTCAAAAATTCCACTTTCTGGAAAGTGCGCCGCAAATAATCGCGTCGAGTTCATTCCTTGGGGCATTAGTGTCCAGCCTGTTCACAGCCAATTCAATATTTCACATACAAAGAGACTGGATACCAAGTCCGGCATATAGAAACTTCAGCTCAGTTGAAAATCAAATCCTTGAATAGCCTATTCCAGCCTCCAGGGTAGTAGTGCAGTCGTTCACAGATCGCGCGCGTCTTATTTTCGCTACTTACCTACTATACGAGAGCCTGGCAGAGGCTATGACGAAGGGTTTAGACTACGAGTAGTCCCCCATTTTTCCTCAGGGATAGCAGAGTGAGCGAAACGCAAGCGCGCGTGAAAATCACCCCACGTGTTGCCTTTTCTCGCGTGGGGTGATTTTCACGCGCGCTCGCGTTTCGCTCGCTCTACTACCCCTGAGGAAAAATGGGGGACTCCTCGTAGTCTACGTAGGGTTGATCAAAGGCCCAAGAGAGGAGGTTGATAGCAGAGCGAAATATGGAAATTTTAAGAACCAACAGAGCAGAAAATCAAACATTGTGTTATAATGACTTTATTGCACATGGCTTCATAACAATAACATAATTTAGAAGATAACAATCTTCGCTTTAATCAATAATTTGATTTTCTTAGAGCTTTACAAAATAAATAAACTCTCGCTGTTTCTTCTCTTTTCAACCCTACTTCATAGTGTTACTTTTTCTAGTAGATAAAAAAATGTACAATTTCTTGTTTGTTTCAACTCTTTAACGCTTTCAAACCTAATAACGACCAACATGCAGTTTCTCCTTACAGTATCCCTGTGCTATCAAACAAAAAGGCTGTGAGAATAGCAAAAATGATCACAAACTGTTGTGTTTTGATTATGAACAAAGAGAGCAGTGGGAGCCATCCCGTAAATGACCTTACAAACGCCCGGGGAGTCTATTTAATTTTAGGGGTCCAAGCGGGGACGTTTAATAGATAGGAAGCGTTTGAAAGAGAGAGGCGCTTATTCCCAAAACTGTAACAGGCTCAACGAAACTAATATGTTTTCGGCGAAATTATCAAGAGAGTTTTGAAATAGCGGAATATCCACTTTATCAATTGATACTCCTAGGTCGTCTAGAGATCCATATCGCTCTTTCATATCCGGTCAACATCGATGTCAGAATCCTAGCTCACGGTTACTGCGTTGCCATCGTCAGTCTATCTTTGCTTTAACCTTCCAACAAGATGATATCCACAAAGCCTCATTATCAAGGAAGAAACTGAAAAATTTGAATGACTTTGCACCTTCTGCTAATTCTTAGCATTTTGGAGTCATTCTCATAGGGGGCGTCTATTACACAGAGGGCGTTTATTAGAGAAATGCGTCTAATACAATGTCAACAGCGTAGCGTGGCGTTTATTAGATAAGAGGCGTTTATTAGGTCATTTCCGTAAGCAAGCTGATCTTTGGGAAGAAAGCGGTTTTCTTATTTGCTATCACATACTTAATCTCTGCAGACTACGAGCAGTCTCTCGTTTCAGTTCTTCGTCCGCCGAGTGAAACGCGCGAGACACGAAAATGACCACTCGCCCCTCTCTAAATCTACAGAAAATGAGAGACTGCTCGCAATCTATAATCTCTGATTTATCAGAATCTATGTAAGTAATTAGAAAACAATACTGCTTATTGTAGCCTACCAATTGTTGCATATACAGCCGTTGTAAAGTGTTTATCCCAGTGATGGTAAATGTTGCGTGAAGAGACAACGGTCATGGAGAACTACTCCTTCCAAGAGCAATTTTAGAAAGGAGAACAAACAGCACCATTTTATACTCCGCAATTCTTTTGGGTAGTCTTCATCACGAACCATTACCACAAAAGAGCACCTTCTCAGGATCCGACCTGGGTTTTTAACTGCAACCAAATGGTACGCCAAAAATTCGACACCTTCGGAGGTTTTGACATGCCAAATTGTATCAAATTGAAAGACGGCAACTAAACATTCCATGCTTTGGTTAGTGACGAAACAGTGCTTGTTCTTGACTGATGAAAATCGGTTTATAATTATTAGCAATTGATAGATTTAAGGAGATGTTACACGAGACGATTTGCAACGATGATTTTGTGGGCAACAATGTTGGAACAACGTTGTGACAATTCAAAACAATGTCGCAACTATGTTGCAATACTCGGTTGCGCTCAAAATCGTCGTTGCGAATCGTTCCATGTGTCATCAACTTTAGCAAAGGCAACGTAGCGACTATGAAGACGGCGCGTAACCTCGTACCCAGATCTCTTGGGTGCGAGATAAGACGGCACGCGCAGAACTAAAATCCGACTTGACCTCGACTTGACCAATGGCAGGACGGCAAATTGAGAACCGGACGTCGGGTTTAGTCCTCTCCGAGCGCTTTCGTGCTGTCAATTGTCGTTGCGTTGTCTTTGCTAAATTTGCCCAGAGTTCTTGGCGCTCATTGTGCCCCCGTTTTTGATCAGAAGTGTTAATTTCCGCTCAAGAGGAGTCTTTCTTAAAGGGGCAGGAATCTGTTTCACAAAAGCGTTCACTGTAAGTAGGTTGGCTGCACAAACTTTAAGTACAAAGACTACTGAGCGAGAAAAGAAAGGCAAACAAGAATTAGAACGCATGCATGCTAACGTTAGTGACGACACCAATCCGCCAGCGGTTGTCTGAGAGGAGGGAACATCAGGACAAACCTTGAAACATTCCCAAGGATGGATTCTTCATACCTAAAAACAGGAAAAACAAGCCTCAAAGTGAAAACTCAAGTAAACACCTCAAGTTCATATTTTGAGATCCAGAGTACCGAAGAACGAATGGTACCAGAACTACTTAGGAAATTTATATGAATGGTCACACAATAAGATTTGTTCACAGACTCAAAAGTTAGACCTTCTTTATATGTCTGTGATTGAACTCCAGCAGTGTTTAGACTGGCGGGTAATAAGTAAATAAACCCCTTCCGACAACTGCTGTATCGGATGATAATGCCCGCGGCGGACAGATTGTCCCAAAAATAAACATTTGCACGAGAAGCGAAGCTGTGTGAAAAAGTAAAAGACAGTTACAACTCAGGGACAACTAAGGACGACTTCCTCCTAAGTACGTTGAAAACACTTCTTAGGCTATCCAGAGTAGCTTTAGATCTCTAGAAAAGCAGCGCTATAAAATTTGTATCTGTTCGTTTATCCTAGGGGACTGTGGGTCTTTCCGAAATTTCAAGGTCTTCAGCATTACTTTCCCGAATATTTTAGATGCAATTTATCGCTTTACCAATCAACCTCGTTCCCTGGGTTCTATCCTACCCGCCCTAAGGAGCTCCGTATGGCGGATAGGAGAGAACCCTGGGAACGAGCTTGTTTACGAACGTGAGAATTTTTCTGATTCCTATTTCTATCACATTTTTGAATCCGAAAAATTTTAGGTTTCTTTTTTTTACGCAAAACAGCATTACTTGGGGAGTGAAATGTAAAAAACTAAGCTTCAGAAAATCGTAGGGAATTTATTAGACAAGTTTCGAAAATTGTACATGAATGGAACGGCCATCTAAAAATTTGTAGCTGTCCTCAGGCAATAGAACATTTTAGGCAATATTTGCTTCTCCGAACAGATATTGTACACTAAAAAGTCCGTGGGTGCCCTGTGCCTCTGACAAGAGCACAGAGGCTTCACCTTTTAAACTCTAAGAGAGATCGGCAGCAAATTTCTCCTTGTAATATCACTGCTTTATAAAACAGAGTGGTCACAAGAATTAAGGGGATGATCATACAAGATGAATTCAATTGATACTTCAACAACTCCTCCTCTTTCTATGAAAAACGTATACAGACAACAATGAGAATTTAATTTTTGATATGAGGGTTAAAGGTTTATGAAAAAGACCTTCACCTTGTCAGGATCGTAGACTGGGAGTTTGCTCAGTAACGGTAAATCGGTTTCCTCATCACGTGCTATGTACAATGTATGGCCATAACCGCACGCTACCTCCTGAACGTAGATGCCTTCCAGTGGTTCTACAATCTTTGGGTTTGTTGATGATTTTTGCCCTCCTTTTCTAAGCCCATATCCCTGAGGGAAAAAAAATACTCACTACTAAGAATGCAGCCATTATCATTACAAGTGACAATTCTTTCGCAAAAGGGAGAATATATTTCTACTTATAAAATGACTAAGATGGTACGCGCGTTCTGATTGGTTAAAAGCCTATGGTTTATTGTACTGGTAAACTCATAGAAAACGACTAAACGACTCCGTTTTACTTAAAGTTACTTTATAAAAGCAATAGACCACACTTTCTATGGGTTTACCGGCGTGATAACCCACTTGTAATGTTGGGAGAACACTCGAAAAGCTTTGAATCACTAGCTATCGGCTCGTGATTTACAAGCTTTTCTCTTGTTCTCCCAACATCCCGCGTGCGTTATCACGCCGGTAAACCCATAGAAAGTGTGGTCTATTGCTTAAATAATCAGACAGCCTTTATACAAGTAAGGGTGTTATATGGGAAGCTTAGTAAGGCCTACAATAAGTACTGCTGTGACAGTCCAAAAATCAATGCACCCTAGGAGATTACAACAGCATTCGAGACCTAAAGATAGGTTTTTTTTTTTCTCCGATGGACGTTTGTGTACCCTAAATGGAGATGCGTTCTAATTAAAAGCACCCCGCCAAACTAAAGGTTCCATAGCCTCCCATGGAGGCATTCCTTTGGCTCGTCACGTAATCTCTTCTTCCCCAACGAGAAGGAGAGATTGCGTGACGGGCTATAGGCTCTACGCTATCAGAGAACAAAACTCTTTAGACGGTTAACAGTTGTTGACTTTCTTTCCCTTGGTTTGGAAAGGTATGCTTAATTTCTAATGAATAAAAAAGAAAACGCAGTTTATTTGAGTGTCAATAGGTTACGCACGAAAGTATAAGGGAACTCAATTTTTCCATCTTCTTGTGCAAAAGAAAACGCCATTTTACGTAGTCATCCAAACCACCGGAAGGTTTAGCCGTTTGCAGGGCAAAGGCTGTTTCTTTCATTTCTAAGATATTTTAGGCCCTGAGTATTGGTCCGGCTCCAGGAAACGAACCCGCGACCTCTCGCTCTTTAGACAAGTGTTCTTACCGTGACTGAGCTTCTCCTGCTGCGGTCTGTGGACCACTGAAAAAAGCGAACACTAATTCAGTACATACGTCAGCTTCTTACCAGTTCTCCGTAGGTAGGACTCGGTCCCCAACTGACTACGCTATCGTCTGCGGCGAGAACAATACTCGTTTTGCTGTCGAAAAAAAAATCTCATAAGTTAGGTTTCATCATCTGGCCAATGGTACGCATCAAAACCTGTTCACGAGGAGTGACACAGAAAATAGTCTGTATAACAGACGCTTTATGAACCAAAGCGACGAAAACACGGCATTTTGCGTGAAGCACGAAACGACCGCACAGCGCGAGACGAGGGGAGAAGAAAAGAAAATGCTCGTCTAGCGCTTATGCAGGCTACACAGAAAATTATTTTACAAATGAAGCACCAATCGCTTCTGACGCTGTCAAGTTGAGTAGGAAAAGTTTGACTCTCATTCTTAATTTTCGGATGAAAAAGCTGATTTGCTAAGTGGTTCCATCAATTTAACCCCACCCTCTTCCTTGAACCCTCCCCTCCCCTCCCCTCCCCCTCCCTGAAAACAATTCCCCTCTTTAACACTTGAGTATATCGGTTTGGTTTGAATCCGGGAGAGAAGGAGGTGAATTACCGGGTCCATCACGTTACGTCCCATGGTCCCCGGGTCCCCGTGGACAAGGTCTCTTGGGGGGTATTGAAGAAAGCGCGAACAGATAGGGAGAGAATAGGGTGGGAAGGCGGGGGGGGGAGGGGGGGCTCCCGCCTCCCTCACCACGCTTACCCAAGGCACCTGTCCGCAAGTAAAGTAGGCTGATTTAGCAACAGAGCGGGAAAATCAGTTGACGACGGCGCGCACAAATTAAACAATGGCTTGACTAACGGCAGAACGGCAAATTGGGCACCGGAAGCCGTGTTAAGTCCTTTCAAAGCGTTTTGCCGTCGTCAACTGACGTTCACGTCCTGTTGCTAAATCAGCCTAATATCTAAAATAATAAACAATTATTGGATAAAGTTTTGTAATACAGTCAAACATGGACAGCTAATTATTACGGTTCATGTTCTCTAAATTCAACCCGCTTAATACGGGCACCGCGTTCATACTGACACTTTCTATCATCCGCCATTTTCTCCAGTCTCTCCAAAACGCTGCGCTACCGCGCCTTCCGTTCCTTTTTCAATTGTGCTGATATCGGAAAACGTCTTCCAAATATGGTAAACGCCAGCTGGTTGTGAAGAATAATCTGGGGAATTTTAGGCAATCAGATAGGGAGAAAACCTGACTAATCTTTCTATTGCTCAATAAGTTTACAGGTTGCCATGGTTACAAAACAACAACTATACAAAGATAACATTACAGAGGCATTGCCCGCAGCTACAGTAGCAAGGCTATTCCTAATTCAAGGCGGGACGATGAGTGCAAATTATTAAATTACTGGATACTTACGAGCAGCCAACACTGCGTACATCCCAGCCACACATATCGCTAACTGGCTTAGGATACATGGTCGCATCGCCTGTACTCTTCGTCTGACCCCAGAAAAATAACTGAGAATTCTTTACCCCACAAACTGACATGCTGTATGTGGAACCAGCATGAATAGATGAAACACCTAAAAAAGATGTCGGGTAAGATTAAAGAGGCTGTATGACTGTCAAGGCTACCTCGTTCATTTTGTTTTTAATAGCAGTTACCGTAAGTGACCTAATAAAAGCCCACTTCCAAATAAACGCCTCACATAAAAAACGCCCCTCTACGCTGTTTACATTTTATTACACGCCCCTCTCTGAATTACTCCAAAATACAGTGAAACCTCTATTGAGCGGAAACTAAGCCGGGTCCCGAAATTAACGTCTTAAATTTTCCTTTCTAACGAACCCCTATTAAGCGGACACGGACACTAAAATAAATTGTATTTAGCTAATTTCTTTTGTTAAAAACCTCTATTAAGCGGACACAGGACTGAATTGACAATAATAGTATTGTCTTTATTGTCTTTATTAATAGTTGATTAATAAAGATAAATGTTGTAGTTAATTTTTTATCTCAGGTAATTTTTCTTTTTCTTTTGTTTTTGGGTATGATAATGTATGCTAATGATGTTTAAACAAAAGAAAAAGAAAAATTACCTGAGATAAAAAATTAACTACAACATAAATCAATACATTCACCAAGAAAGTTCACCTAAAAGTCTTGCACAAAGCATAGCACAGCTTCCTTAGCTTCCGTAACAACATGGAATTTTCTCAAGGTACAGAGTAACCGTTGAATGTTAATCGGTAACAAACATTACGCAATTTTTACAAACCTCTATTAAGCGGACAGCCTCTATTAAGCGGACACTTCGGAAGATCTCGAAGGTGTCCGCTTAATAGAGGTTTCACTGTCAGTACTAGGAATTAGCAAAAAGCAGCAAAATCATTCAATTCATTCACTTTCTTGCTTGATTATCAAGGGTTTGCGTATTTTATCTTGTTCAATGTCATGTTCAATTAAGTGAGGATAGACTAATGATGGCAGCACAGTCGGGATTTAAAGAGCAATATGGATTTCTAGACAGCCTAGACGTATCAGTGGATATTCCGCAATTTTTTCAACTCTCTTGATATTTCGCCGAAAGCATATTAGTTTAATTGAGCTTGTTTAAGTTATGAGAAAAAACGCCTTTCTCTTTTAAACGCCTCCTAGCTATTAAACGCCCCCGCTTGGGCCTCTAAAATTAAATAGACGCCCCGGGCGTTTATGCGTTTATGCGTCTTTTTTCGTTAACGAACTTTAGAAAACTACCTGTAAATGACAAAATCACATATTTGTGTCAAACAAAATATGTGTCCTAAGCATTATATCAAATGTTACAAACAACAAAAAGGAACTTTGAACAACTGTTAGACTAACAAGCTTTCAAAAACCAAAATTGTTTGTCCATCAGTGTTTTTTTTTATTATTTGTTGTGTTATTTAGTATACGTTACTCTAACTTATTGTGTGGTTATTTTAATCAGGGGCACCCAACGACTGTTTTCGGTAAAATATCTGTTAGAAGAAGCAAATATTGACTAGAATTTTCTATTAGTTGAGGATGGCTAAATATTTCCAGATGGCCGTTCCACTGATGTACAATTTTCGAAGCTTATCTTATAAATTCCCTACGATTCTCTGAAGTTTTATTTTCACATTTTACTTTCTAAGTTATTTTTCGTAGAAAAAAGGGAATCTAAAATTTTCGGATTCAAAAAATAAAAAAAATGTGCCGGATGGCTAGAGGAATCACAAAATGTTTCACTTTCGTAGAACGTCAGATCTCATCTAAAATTTTCGGAAAAATAATACTCAAGCCCTTGTAATTTCGAAAAGACTCAAAAATGAGTAACCCTAGGATGACTGAACAGATACAAATTTTATAGCGCCGCTTAGAATGCATTTCTAGATATCTAAAAGTACTCTGGATAGCCTAAAGAGTGTTTTCAATGTATTTAGGAGGAAACCATCGTTAGGTGCCCCTGTTTAATGTTTCATTCAATTCGGAGGCCGTTTCTTCGGTTTAAATTTTGATATATTTTGTGACAGAGCTCCTACGGCTAACTCGACCTGCGATTGAACTAACACAAAAATTTTCCTTTATCACATGAATAGAAAAAATACATTGGCTTTTGTACAGTGGATTAAAAGCTGGCATCTTTCCATCTTCAAATACCCTGCCGAGACAGAACTAAGGCTTGAAAAGCTGCATATTGGATTGTACTAATGTGGACAACTTACTCTATCAAGTCAGCTAAGTCAAATCTAAATTTTGAACAACTGCTGTATTATATTGAAACAATGTCACATAACTAAGTTAATAGTTTGCGGTACAAGAGGTTCAGTGTGTATGTTGACAGTATTTTCGCGTAAACTCGAAAAAAAGACTTGATTCTCTTCCGGTTCTTTTTCTACCCGGTGATTTTGGCGAGTTCTTAGGGTCCCGTTTCCCTGAGAGAGAAATCTCCAAAAAATGAATATTTCTACTTACTTTTTCCTTTGAAGAAGTTCACGAGTCTAGGAACCATTTCGTCTTTTTGTTGGTAATGACCAAGGCGGCCATAACCTCCAAATCCCCAAGTGTATACCCTGTCTTTAGTGTCTCTTACAACCTGGAAAAAAAAGATTTACACAATTGACAAACGCTTATAGGGCCAAAACAGCGAGGAGTTTTTTTTCAGTAAAGTACAATGTTTTGAGCGCGCAGAGCTAACTGAGGACCACACTATTTTTAGATCGTCTGCTGGTGACAACATCGCCATTTCTACCCTGTCAAACGACTCACCGACTGAGCAACAAACAAACAGACCGCTGGCCTTACAGACAGGAGAGTTGAGCCTGCTAACAGCCCACTTGGCTCATCTCAACGGTAGGTAGGCTCGGATAGACTGACGAGAGATCATCGAGTTTTCCCCTGGGATGGCAATCGCTAGTCACACTTCTAGGGGCTTCGTTTGCTCGGTTTCCTCGCCTATGGGACAAACCAAGGCTCTCCCCCGCGCAAAGCCTCCTAGCTAGATAAACTTGATATTTACTTCTTAGCGGCACTATACCTCAATAGTGTTCACTTGAAGTTCTCTAAAAATGCCAGAGTTATTTTCGTACGGACGGACGAAAACGGAGGTTTTCCAACAGGATGATATCATACATCATACGGCGCATGCTCTGAAAGGATCGCTACCGTATTTGTCGTTTTCAGTAGCGTTTTCGTGTGGACGGGAGTAAACGACTCCAATACGGTAAGTATGGACGCGTTTTTTAACGGAGAAAAAATCTTCATTTTCAAAAATATTCAAATACGTGTGAACGAGGCGTAACACAGAATCGACTGTATGGAAAGAGAAAAATCTTACCGTGTGATTATTACCACAACATACATCTACTATCTGGACATCATCCAAAACGTGCGTCAAGCCATCTCTTGTCTTCTCCACAAAGACAGCAACGTGCCGAGGAAGAACCTCGCAGTCAAAGGCCAACTTATTGGCCGTGACGAAGTACTGCCCGTCTGTGTTATGGCCAAGCTGCCCGTATTCAGGGCGACCGAACGAGTAGAGTAAGTTATTTTCGTCAAAAACATGCTAAATTCAGCACCACAAGCTGTTTTGATGATCTTTTTGTTTCCTGGATGAACAATCTGTTACGTGAGAAAAAAAAAGGAAGAAAATTACAGCTAGAAATCTTTGCCAATATTTAATTAACCTGCAAGTTATGAACTGTAGAACGCTGATGCAGCCGGTGCATTTCGCCTTCGCAAATACCTCACGGAATTTTTTCCTGTAGAACGGGTCATTTCAGCACAGTTAATTAACAATTATTCCTCAAGCCCGAATGGGCTCTGAGTCAATTGCCCATGAGGCCGAAGGCCGAATGGGCTATTGACTCAGAGGCCAAGAGGGCGAGAGGAATAATTGTTTTAGTAAAATCCAACTAGTTGGTCAAAAATATCGAGACAAAACAACTTTAGCTAGTTGAAGCTAGACTTTAATCCTTTTTTGCCGCCAAAAGCCAGGGCTTTTCGCTACTAGTGCGCTATAACATGTAGCCTAGTAGTAGCTCAACCAATCAGAACGCAGCAGTAATAGACCACTAATTGGATTTTACTAAAATGCAGATAGCGTTTTAAACTCAGCCAGGAAACACCTGAGAACTCTTAAGCTGAACTTTTCCAATGAGTGTTTCTGCACTCAAATCTAAACTGGTATTTAACTAGAAAGGTATGAAAACTGGGCGAAGTCGAAGGCGGACCATAATGGTGAAAGGCTGCGTTTCTGTTTAACCAAAATGATTAAATTAGATGGGTATCCTGTACCTGGACAGGCTTTGGCATAATGGGCTTTTGATGACCTTGGCCCAGCTGTGACATTTTATTGTCTCCAATTCCAAACAAGATGCCTTCAGCTGAAAAATAAAATAACTTACATGTAATAAGAAACAAACCAAGAAACAATAACCCAAAGCTAAGCGTTGACACTTTTAATTCCTTAGCCACTTTTCCTAACCTGTAAGGACCAAAGTGTGTGCCTTTCCACAACTGGCCTGTACAAAAGT
Organism: Porites rus; assembly: GCA_964035705.1. Classification (NCBI taxonomy): domain Eukaryota; kingdom Metazoa; phylum Cnidaria; class Anthozoa; order Scleractinia; family Poritidae; genus Porites; species Porites rus. Next base: position 1,401,195 of record OZ037992.1, read on the forward strand.
GTAGGTCTTTAAACTCCCTATGACCTTTGGCTTATTGCAGCGGATTGTGTCACCATGGCCAAGCTGACCTTTGTCATTACGACCTAGCAAAAAGAAACCGATAAAATAACGTTAGACTCTAAAATGCACAGATAAGATAATGATGATAGTGTTGATGATGATGATGATGATGATGATGGTGGTGGTGGTGGTGGTGGTGGTGGTGGTAATGGTGGTGTTGGCGATGATGATGATGGTGGTGGTGGTGGTGGTGGTGGTAATGGTGGTGTTGGCAATGATGATGATGATGATGGTGGTGGTGGTGGTGGTAATGGTGGTGTTGGCGATGATGATGATGATGATGATGGCAACGTTGATGATGATGATTTTGCAATAGCATGTGCTACACTTTTGGGTTGGCAATCTTAAATCAACATTAGCAAAAAAATTAATTATTAACCATACACCACATACCAAAACTCATGATAGTTCCACCCTCGCAAATGATAATACTGTGACAAGCACTAGGTCCTGATGCCACATGCTGGACTCTGATGTTGTTTAATGATGAAATACTGTGTGGTTCCCACAAGTTAGGCCCTCCTGCATTAGCTGTATTAAAATCAAAAGTAACAGCAGTCATGGAAATTTAGCAGCCTAATGATGCCTCGTAATCAATGTTATAATCTATATGTATTTCATAAAATAATAATAATAATAAATAAATAAATAAAATACCAGAGCTGTGACATGCTCTGGCAGCACATGGTTACCCCCTGGTGCCATACTTTTGCTTTTTGGCGGCCATGAAATCTTAGTTTTTTTTTTTCAAAGAAATCCTATGATTCGGGCACCCTGGATTTCACAGGTTCATAGTATTGAGCTTCCTTCAAGTTTTCTACGAGAACAACCATGTAATCATAAATTACCATCCTCTGATACAGTAATATTACATGTACACTGTACAAGCAACGGTTTATTCAAGTCCAGGTTTCTTAATAACAGGCCTCAGCACTTGGAATACAGGACAATACACAGTTACACACTGGCCAGGATTACCCTCTTGATTTTTAAGTATTTTAATCAACTTCATTAGTCAATACTTCTCAACAGTAAAGATTGCATGTAGTACTTATACAGCATAAATACACACATGCAATGTAAAATTTATTGCATTTAAAAACATTAAGAAAATATAATTTTTTTGAGAGTTCTGTATTATTTTGATTAAGAATAAAGTTGGAAGATTGCCAACTTGAAGAATGAACCAACATTAGTTCATATCCACCCACCTCCAGATTTTGCGACCTCTTTTCGTCCTATCATGTCCCAGTTTGTTCCACCACTAATAAGAAGCCTACCACATGTGCTCACAGCTTCTGTGTTTGACTTAAGATTAGATGCAAAAAAAGCAAATTTAATCATGATGCGTATAGTGCTACTTCAGTGGACTATACTTCAATACTTCAAAGGCCAATGATAAAGTATGCATAAAAAATGTGAAGTTAAACCACCCTTTTTGTTTCCTATTTAAAATGCTATAACAAAATCTGGATGTTTCTTGGTGTTGTGAAAACCATTGCCAGTTCTCTTTTGTGTTGCGGTATGGGAATTGTTCACTGTCTTTTAAATCTTTTGTATTACCAACATCATTTGGTGATTGCACCCATCTGCAACACCCCTATACATCTTTACAAAACTCCTAGGGATGAGGTAATCTGACCCAAGCCATTATTAAGCCTGCAGAGATGGTGGAGCAGGGGGGAAGGGGATTTTCTAGAGGAAAAAATTAATGTTTTTGTTTAAGAATAAGGTACAGCTGTAAGCACTAGGAGTACGTGTCATTTAAAGAACTAGACACCAGAAGGTGTATACTGGGCTGCCATAAAACCTAGGCTAGATAGAAATAATGTATAATTTGTATGAAAACGAAACGTTTACCACAACAGACAGCTGACAGTGTATGAAAGGAACAAGTCATCCCGCTAAACCCAGTCCCATGCCGGACACCTCCCCAACCCACAGGTCTCATTAAACTGTTTGAACTGAGACTATAAATATATGATTGATAATTCCAATGTTATTGATGGTTGATACAAAACTGTGTTTACTGTGGGCTTACCATCAACAGTGTTTACATTCATAAAAAGTTTTTGGCATTCTTATGCTTCCACCAAAGATAGATTACCTATAGCTTCAATTCGCTTTGAGCTCCCTAATAAAATGTACTCTGCTGAAGTCCGCTGACCTATTCTATGTGTACTCTCATATCCTGCGCATGCGCTGAACACACCAGAGTGTGGTTTGTGCCAGAAGGAAAAACCAAGCCCATTTTATAACTGGGCTGAACCACAGGCAGCCCAGTAAAGATCTTATTGAGAATGTTGAAAATAACATTTCCGTGCCTCTAGATTTCAAAATTTTCTGGGGTAGGACTCCCCAAGACTCCCCCTCCAACAAACTTGTGTCTCTAGCGTGCGTTTTCAAGCCTCCGCCCCCCCCCCTCCCAGTTGAAATAATTGCACTGACCTTAATACCATAAGACAATAAGATAAACTCGCAAATATTTAATCAGAGAAACCAAGGAGAAAGGAAAACAACAATAATTTATGAACCCAAAAATAGATCTAGAGAGTAATTTGGAGAGGTTAATTTTGGAATCAAAACACAACCTTAAGTTAATATTAGACCAATTAATATTTCATTTCTCAGGAAATTGTCTCAAGAAGTAAAAGATAACCACATAAATACACTAACGACGATAGGGCGATATTCAGAATCACTAAAACAGCTGCTAGCTCAACGTATCGCTAACCTGTACTATGAAAGAAACCATGGATACTTGAAGGGGTTGCGATTTCTTGAAACTCAGACCAGAAAGAATGGTTAGAAAAAGTATTTACTTTATGGGCATAATATTTCATCAAAGGCAAAACTGAGCAACATTTTACCGAGACTTGTGTTAAACTTCATTTTTTGCTGTGCAACTTGTGAACAACTGAACAATATTTCACCGTCACCGCAGTACTGAGATGAATAACATAGAAAATCTTAATGCAAGTAATGCGAAAACGAGCTCACAATCGTCTCCGTCTTTGGAGACGTACTTGATCTCTGCACCGTTTGTGGTCATTGCTGCCATCTCAGATTTTGGCAACATTCTCATTATGATGGCGATCTTTATTAACAGAAGATTGCGAACGACAAGTAATTATTTGCTCGTTGCGCTGGCAGTACCGGATTTCTTTCAGGGAGCTGTTTCGCTTCCTCTGAGGCTTGTAGAAGTGTTGGACACGAAATCCGATCATGCGTCATTCTGTCTCGTGGCAATACCACTTTCGACTCTTTTCGGCGGCACTTCAAATCTTCACATCTTACTGATAGCTACGGAGAGGTTTATCGCCATTTGCTGGCCATTCTTCTACTGTAACTGGGTTACCACCAAAAACGCCTTAGTAGGCGTCGGCGGAACTTGGGTGTTTATGACAATTTTCTCGCTTTTGCCAAGTCTTGGATGGGGTGGAAAACAACCTGAAGCCTCCGTCAAATTTTGCCGATTTCCAGTATTTCTCACGCAAGAATACATAACAAGTCTGTATGTATTCGTTCATGCTTTTCCTATCATTACAGTTATCTTCCTGAACGTCTTTATCTTACGCGCAAGCTTTGACCACGCCCGACGAATTTGCGTTCAAGTGGCGGCCAGCAACGCCAATTCTCAAGTGGAACAGACTTCAACATTTTACCCCGAACAATCGAAAGAGGTGGGCAGAAGAAAAAGGGAAGCTTCAAGACAGATGAAGGCAACAAAGATTGTAGCTGCAGTCGTTGGATCGTTCATACTGATGGTTGTTCCAATCATCACTATCGATGTTGTTGAAATGATGACTGGTGCTGTGGTACCAGGCTGGATTGTGAAAGTCACTGTTCTGATGATCTATGCCAACCACTGTGTTAATGTTTTCGTATACGCGAGCTTTAGCAGTGATTACAGAAACACTTTCAAGAAAATCTTCAAGAGAGGAATGAACATTGTCAGACCGGAGAGAAGTTAGTCTAATCCTTAAAATAGAAACTCCAACACTTAATTCATAAGATATAAAGCCACTTGACTACGAAAAGTTAGTGTCAATGCAAATTGAACTGCTATAAGTGAGAAAAATCGGAAAAGTTAAGCCAGTCAGCAGATCATTACTATTAAACTTCTAAGGATAAATAATAACAGGACGCTCTATATATGAGTCTATCAGGAAAAGAACGTTGGAGTCTGATTCTGAAGCTGCTGAATCTGAACTGGGAGAAGCTGCTTCTGTCCAAGGCAACTTAAAATTTGGCAAAAAGGGTAATAAGGACGATGAAATTTACCCTTGTTTGCCCAACCAGGCCTCGTTTCCATGCATATGCGATTTCGCGTGCAAATCTCTTACTTCAAGTGGAAATTCCCCAAATGAAAGTTCTTGGTGTAGAAATGCAGCAAAGTTTCATTTTACCGAACACGAAAGAAGAAAAGTCCAGCTATGTTACATCCACTGTTTTACTTCAGGTCGACTTAGGAGTAAAACTGGACTTAATCTTTTTCTGGAAGTAACGTATTAAAACTAAATATGCAGTAAACCATTAAGATTAGCCGCTTTCCCGATTCACCAAGATCAGAATTTTTTAAAATACTGCTGTTGGGATGCGAATAGCACGCACCTTTTTTGGGCATTAAACTAGAAAATTCCCGGGAACAAGTGGATTTTTATTAAGATAGTCCTCGGTTTTCCCGTTGGAAACTTTTTCGTTGAAAATGTGTGTTCCATTCCAGGCTGGTCACGAAGAGAGGGAACGAATGAAACTTGTGTCAAATGGAACAGGTTCTTTACCTGAAGTGCTTCTTTCCCTCGAAGTTTCCGAGAGGTTTTGGTAAATGGAAAACGCGCATTCACAACTGAAGTTTTATGAGAATGACTTACTAACGTTATAAATATAAAACCGATTGGATGATTGACAATTATCGAGAGATTAGTACGTCAGTTCAGAAACGTGTTTTCTTGTGCAAAGGACGCCTGAAACAAATTACGACAGGAGCAATATCAATTAGTTTAGGTAATAGCATTATTTGCAGTGGTATTTTGCATAAATACCACGAGTGGTATTTCGAAATTGTTATACGTAATTTCACGAGCCGTTAGGGGAGTGAAATTTTGGACAATTTTGAAATATCACGAGTGGTATTTATGCAAAATATCACGTACAAATCATGCTGTTATTTATTTATACTACTACCTGCAAAAGGTTTGTAATTTTCACATGTAGGTATTTCAAATTAAGCTTAAAAACCACTGCTCTAATCCAATGAAATTGCAGAAATTTCTCATGTTGTAGTATAACAATCTTAAATAAGTATAATTTGGCTGCATGGTTTGCAATAGTTTGTCAATAGCTATTAATTTTTAAAAATTGCCCTGATTTTGCCTGATGAATGCCTATAATCTATATAGCTAGCAACATGAATACATTAACAGAGTTGAAATAAAATCTAAGCTTTAGATCATGATTTTGTTTGGAGAAATCTGACATGGTCAAGGTAAAAGATCTCAAACTGTCCCTAATAATCAATAAAACGATGCAAACACAGCAGCCAGCGCACATGAGATCAGGACAAGTGACCTCTCAAGGGCCATAATGGCGTTTGGTCTTTGGCTGTATAGAGGTGTCCCTTAAAATGTGGTAACTAGTAGAAAGGTAATGTGGGAGGGGAGGGGGTGGGCAAAGTTTGTGTCCCCTGAATAGAGGTTCGATTTGTTCGATGTTTTCTACACGCCTAATGTAGCTCTGCTTTGTGCTGGTAAAGCCGTGTGAAAATTGTCAACTGTTAATAAAAAGGGGATCCAGCTAGAGACCTCGGGAAAAAACGTTTCAGTCTAAGGATAACTAAGTGTATTATTTTCTTCCCAACGTTTAATGCACAGTCATAAATCAGTCTTGCTCCTTTATATTTTACCTGTAGAGGGTCGGTCTCAAAGCTTCTCTCGCACTAATTTGGTTCTGAAGAAGAGCCAAGAGAAACAGTAGTCGGACTAATGTTGTGAAGCCGAAAACGTAACTAGTTTTAACGGGTTGAAACTCCGCAACAAATTACTGATAGCTCAGCGTCAGTTTTACTCAACATCTTTCAAATTGTAAACTAATCAAAAGAAAACAAGAAAGAAATTGTTGATAAGAGAAAAAAACCACAGCCAGGCCTCAGTAGAGAACTTGAGCTTAGTGTGCAATTTTCCAGAAAAATTAAATGCACGTCTTAGGCTAAAAGACCAAGTTTGAATTTTCCCTTTTATTCTAAATGGTATTTGAGGGTGATAATAAACAAGATGATATAGCCTTTTATGGCTGGATAATCTGGTAATTGGGTGAGATGAACTGCTAACAACTACAGCAACATGAGATAGGGATTGATAAGACAACATTGCCAGAAATAGTGGACATTTCGCGCCCGTGATTAATTGTCAGCGGAATCTCATTTCCAAAATGGCGGACAAAAAACGATCGTAATCAGGGAAAGCATATCTCCTGCGATTTTTTAAATAATTTGAGCTCTGTGGATCTGTTTTACGAAGAAAAAGGCTGGAATGAAACACCTTGCAAGGAAATGTTAGGTTTATACTCGGCCGAGCGGCAGATAGCAACAAAACAGTACGCGGCTGTACCTTTCGTGACATTTTCGTGACATTTTCGTGACAATTTTGTTTTAAAACCAAGCCTGGTAGGCTAATCGAGGATTTTTGAATGCCTGGAACCTAGTTTATATCCCGTGAAGCATCTCTGGCGTTGTAGCAACAACCAAAATGGCGATTCGGTGAGGTTTGGGGTTGTGAAGCTTTGTCCGACCGAAATAAGTCATTCGCAACCATGGCGTCCATTACTGGACTACAGATGGAAAACTGCGGGAAAAAAATGCGCCTTTGGAAGTATTTTCCAGTGCAAAAATCGTGCTTTTAACGACTGTTTTGGAAACATCTTCCATCGCAGAAGTGATATCGAGTCGTGCAAATTTACTTCAGTGAAGGGTTTATCCTCTAATCGACGAGTATTTCGCATGACTTCGGCAAGATTTTAAGACAATGTATGGAGAAATGGAGCGTACAACGAGAGATAAAAGTGGCCACTTCGGGAAGTTAGTAAACCTACTTCTAATTAGCTATTTTTAACCCAGATGCGAAGGTTACACAGCACTTGACATGTTTCGAGTCGTGCACCGAAGACCCGTGAGCTCATAATCGATATATTTGAAAAAGTTTCGTTATCTCCATACATTTTCTTATACGAATTCGCAGCCATTGTGGCCTTGGTGCGCACGCGCAACCGCCATCTTGTCCCTAATTTCTGGCAATGAGACCAAGAAGAACAATTTTATATTGCCCTCCAAACAGCTGGGTACTGATCTTCATTTCAACTCCACAAGGGGTTGTTAGCACAACCAAATCGAAAAAAAAAGTCATAAGTTTGAACAAATAAGATCTTATACAATACAGAAGTCACTATTTGAACAGCTTTCCTTTGTGCGCATAATTCACCGCGTTTAATGAAAAGTACATAACACTGTTGAATGTGCTGAGTTAAGCGAGAGTGCATTTACTTTAATGGCTGCTTTGTTTTTATCCTCTTTTGAAGAAAGAATGCGGATTAGTGACCTGTTGAAGGAGATTAGATAGTGTTTTCACCGAATGTCGCTAATTGGTAAAATGCAAATACACCTTTTAGTGAAAAATGTTTCACTTGTTTTGAACAACGAACCATATGCCACATCGCTTCGGTTCATAAAACCTTGAATCCAGTTAATAACGGATCATGTCAAATACAGTAGATGAAGAGTTTTAATCAAGAGGATTTATTGCTGAAGCGTAAACACTTTCGTGGCCCTTACGTCGAAAACAAGATTGGTTTATACAAATATAAAAGAAATGGAAAAAAAGTCGTTTAATTGTTTGCGGCGATAATGATCAAAGAGTGAATTTAGTCAAGGAATACTTTGTTCGATGCCAAGAGAGAACTTAATGTCATACGCTTCGCCGCGGGATTGGATAAGATAGAGCTTTATTGGAAAGTTATGTGTTAATGTTAGCACTGGTAACAAGACTTGGCGATAAAAAAGGAACAACAGTATTTATTTTAAAGACGCTGATATCATGAATGAAATGGAAAACACTGGCCAAAATAACTCTTCGTTTTCAATGACTTCTAATACACTGGACCACCAGTCTCACGAAAAACTGGCAGATGGTTCGATTTTCCTAGCTTGTCTATATTCAATTATATCGTTTATCGCCGTGTTCGGAAATCTGCTCGTTATAACAGCGATTTTCTGGGATCGAACACTGCGCTTGTACACAAGTAACTACTTCCTAGCGAATTTGGCAGTAGCTGACTTTTTTCAAGGCGCTGTGGCGATTCCTTTACGGGTGCTTGAAGTTCTTGGTGCGGAATACAAACCCAGCGTATTTGTAGGGTCGCCATCCCTACATCCATACTTTTTGGAGCCAGCTCTAATTTAGCCATCTTACTTATAAGCATCGATAGATTTTTAGCTGTTAAATATCCATACATTTACATACGCTATGCAACTACGAATTTCATCATCGCCGTTGTTACATTTTGCTGGTCAGTTGTAGCGGTGTTGAGTTTAATAGCGGCTTCCAGGCTGGTTTGGATCATACCGGATACTTTGACAAGAATTTGTCGTTTCCCAGTTTATTTGAAATCAGACTATATCATAGCAATGTATGTTATTGTTCATGCTATTCCTATTGGAACAGTTGTACTTTTGTATGGATTTATTCTGCAAGCCAGTTTAGTACACTCAAGGCAAATACACGCTCAAGAACTGGCTGTGGTCGCTAGCGTTTCAATGTGTAGTAACAGCAACGTTAATGAAACTGACACCACAATTAGTACCGTGACAAATGGACGGAAAAAACAGCAACGAGAAACAGCGAGGCAGAGGAAAGCTGCCAAAACAGTTTCTATAATCGTTGGTCTGTTTATCATTCTTGTTGTACCTATAATAGCAATAGATCTCGCTGAAATGCTTGGTGCTCCACCAACCCCCTTAATCTTGACAAAAATTTGCGTTTTTATGATATTCGCAAACAATTGTGTGAACGTTGTAGTATACGCTGGCTTTAATCAGGACTTTAGGCGAGCTTTCAAAAAGATTCTTTTAAAGATTGCAAGAAGCGTCTTTCGAATGCGGACTTACAGATAAAAATTCAGCCATGAAGCACACACCACTAGTAAACTCGGCATTCTCGCCCCCAGACCCCGTCGTTTCTTTTGGTCACGTGGCCTTGAAGCCGAGTGGCTCTGGGGACGAAATTGTAAACTCAGCGGTTCCGTGGTATGGCCAGTGCCTCGGGCACCTGCCCAGCTGTAGTCTGTGCTTCCTTCCTGAATAGGTCAGGTTTTTCAAAATTCATACTTGGGTACGAGGCTTAGGGGAATAAAAGAAAAGAAGTAGCATTAAGATTCAATAATTAATAATTCTTTTCTGTTGTTTAATCGATCCCCTCAGTCTCGGAGCAAAGAATGACTTTTGTGTATTAGTAAGCTGCGTGACCATATAACATTTACAGGGCAACTGACGTAATATCTGCAGGAGAAATATCAGTAGTAAATATCTTGCCGTAATTTTCCTGTGTATTTTGATTGTTTCATTCGGTATTTTGATTGTTTGTTGCGATCAAGGGAGTCCCCGAAGAGAAGTTAAAATGCCAAGAATTTACAGAGGTTGTAATGGTCACTCGGCTTGCCTTAGGTCAGGTGAGCTGCTCTCCTACTGTTAGCTGTGACACCACCGAGAAACACGTTGACCCTTACTAAAAATAGGGAGCTTAATAAGCAAGGACGACGGCGACGGAAACGAGAACGGCAAAAAAGCAATAGGCTAAGGGCCTGTTTACATGGAGTGGGGGACCCCGGTCTAGTGGGGTTGGTTTCTTTTGTTTTCACGCTCTGGGGAACACAAAACAAAAGAAACCTACCCCACTAGACCGGGGTCCCCCACTCCATGTAAACAGGCCTTTAGATTGGCAAAACAACAACTTTCCACGTGCATCACGCTTTTTTGTACATTTCTTTGCCGTCGCTGCACGACTAAAACGTGAAAGTGCCTAAATCCACGTTTTGTCGAGGACGGGAACACAACAACAATTTCCTTTTCTTTTCCTGAACTTTGATACAGTCGTATAGAATTCAACTCCAAAAACATTTGCCAACATTTGACGAAGTGAAAGAGACGGAATAAGCGCAACAAAGTTTGAAGCAGCGCTACTTCAGTTTATAACAGACGTTTTCGTAACCGTCGCCGTCCTTGTTGCTTCAGCTCCCTAATTTCCCCTGGAAAACGGGGCAAGAGAGAACGCCCAGCGACTCTGTTGATGGTATTAGGTAGTCATTCACATTTTGCCTACTATGTAATCCGGCAAGCTCTACCCCAGATATTTCCTAACTTTCTTTTCCTTTTCAGTCTGTACAATTAGTATATGATTGTGACAAGGAAAATAGACAATAAGTAGATAACCAGTGAGGTTAACGAGTCGGTTAACAATACATGAGAGTTTGTGCCTCAGGAGATAAAAAAGAGTCCGTTGTGCGCATTAACCCGGGCTGTATTAAGCGGGTTAATTTTAGAGAAAAATATATTATGAGGTTTTTGACGGGACAAACGAAACTATCCGTTTTTGGAGACATTCTTGACAACATTGTTTCTGTTACTCAAACTTGTAACAAGTGAAACAAAAGAATCTTTTGCTATAAGAACCAAACTTCTGGTCAGCACATTAATATCAAAAGGTGACGTCAGCTTGAATATCATCATATGCGTGTGTCCCCATTAAGCGGGTGTTCGTAGACCGGGGTTCCACCGTATAGCAACTGTAAATTTTGTCCCACCTCATACGTAAAACCCATGAATAACACAACATCACCAGACTTACGCTAATAAACAGTTTTATTACTCATTTTCATAAACTTAGACACAATTTTTATGCTTGGACTAGGCTACGAGTGGTCGTTCCGTTCCTTAAGGATAGAAGAACGAGCGGAATACGCCAGGGCGCGTGAAAATCGCCGGTGACACTCGGAGGGTGGGGAGAAACCTTCCTTGCGGGTGCCAATTTTCACGAGCGCTCGCGTAGTTCGCAACCTCTTAAAGTATACAGCTATTTCGAGAAAGGTTGTGGGAAAAAATGTGCACGCAACAATTCCGAAAGGCAAAATGGGATATGGTCAACACACTTTTCCTGACACTGTAGCTGTCGAACCTACTTTTGTTGCTTTCCTTTAGCACTCATAAACATATGTCCATGGTCTCTCGTGCCATTCTTTCAAGTTTCTTCGAAGAACGGTGAACTCAGAACCACCCACAATCCCTTTCGGGATTGTCGCGTGCACTTTTTCCGACAACCTTTTTCGAAATAGCTGAAGACAAATACGGAGACAAAAAGCCAAGCTTTCATCTGGCGCTGGGTTACAGAATAAAACGTAGAGGCCACTCCCGGCTAGTGTGAATCGCTTAGATTGCAATCTCTGGGTAGTTTGTTTTTAAATATATTAGAATAGATAATCAAACTTTTAAACGCAAAATATGGAATTAGCTTAGTTATAAGAGCTTGAAATGCGGTATGATCCACACATTCGCCCAAAACCTCCTCTCTCTCTCCGTACAAACGTTGCGGGAAAACCATCTTTGATAACTTTCAAGCATCTTGAACGCAGTACCTTACGAGACACGCTGCAGCCCAAGCCGCGCACACAACGATTGCAGGAAGTAACGAGCTGTTTTAGTTTATAATTGCAAAGTCACAAATCACACAGTGAATTACTTCTTTGACTCGAAAAAGTCTAAATTGCACCTTGAATAAAAAGAAAACTGAACCAAATCGCGACAGAAAGGGCCGCAATTAAGCTACAACTATTTAAACACGAAACTGAGAGAGCCCGGCTGACGGCTTATCCGGAAAAGATAAATTCACGCAGCAAAAACAGGGTTCGTACAGATTTTTGGACCCAAAATTCAAGACTTTTTCCAGACTTTTTCCAAAACAAGAATTTATTTTTCCAGACTCGAGGTTATCAAACAGGGGATAAATACAGACCTTAAAAAATATAGGACGAACGTTTTTTTTACGATGCACTGGAAACGTACTGGCGAGATTTGACCAAAACAAAAAAAAAATTCACCTATTAAGCACTTGTGTAACTTTGCGGAAAAAAATCAAGACTTTTTATCATTTTGCCAGACTTTATCTCTATTTTCCAGACTTTTTCCAAGTCTGGGAAATTGCTGGGCAAATTTGAAGTCTTTTTCAAGGATTCAAAACTCTGTACGAACCCTGCAAAATGATTAGACATGCAGAAAAAGTCACCACAACGCGTTGAGTACAGTTCGGTGACTATATGACGGTAAATTACCAAGACCTGCTATCAGCGGAACAAGTCCTTCACATTCTTTCATTGGGCACAGTTCAGAGCAGCCAAACTTATTGTTGGGATTTGTAACTTAAACGGGTTTGGGCTACGTTCAGACGGAAACGGATGAATTTTCGACTGGCTGAAACTGAATTCGTTCGTTTAACTGGACTGTTCACAAGGAACCACATTGAACGCCAAAATCGAAGTCAAATCTTAAGCCGGTAGAGTCGAAAATTTGACCGGCGAGGTGTGAACATCACAATCGTCTAAATATTTGTACGGTAAAGGCGTGGTTGCATAGATGCGTGGTACCTCAGCTGGGAGGCGCCATTTTGGATTTGCTTAAGTAGCGCTCTGGGCATGAGCAGATCAAAACCACTCAATTCAACCGGTTCGCCAGATCCGTGTGAACAGAGAGAAATTATTTAACTTTTCCGTGGAAAATAAAGTTACTTGCTCCGTGTTTAAATGACCGCGCTAACTTCGCTGAGCCCCTTTCATGAATGGTATTCAAAAAAAACTTTTTTAAAACATGGACTTTACAAATATATGGAATACCAAACACTAACACAACAAAAATTAACGTTTTAAATATCTTTAAATATATAATTTTTCATTAATATAGCAATAATTCATTATAATAAAAGTTTTCTTGTAATGGAAAAATCATGATCGCAAAGCATGAGCAAGGCAACACTTTTATCTCAACTTACACATTTATATTTAAGTAAAAACATAATCACTTTCATGCCTGCTGCGCTGCCAAGATTTTTCTCGTTGTAATGTCAAAGGGTTTTAATGTTTTGTTCGTTTATAATAAAACAATTTTAGAAACTTCCTCGGAAATCTTAAGCAACATGGTAAAATCTTCAACGTTCTCGACAAATCACAACCGTTCGTACACACTTTTAACGTTAGTTCAAAGGATGTTGGAAAATCTCCGGGAAATTTTTCAGAATTTTTTTTGTAGAGACAGCAATATGTACATTTACAGGAATAAGAACCCCTCCTTCACTTTCGGATCTTTACGGGCGACGTTCTCGCTAAAATGTTCGTAGTTATGTCGAGGACAGCCCTTTTTAAAGCCAGCCGTAGAGTAAGTGTTCAAGGGGAAGAGGGGTTGGGAGAACGCTCTTTCCGCACTCGCTCTCTTCCCTACCCTACTCCTGCCCCCGACAGCTTGCTCGCAGGCTACGTAAAGATAAAACGCATACAAAGTAAGACATTTACCGCTCTCCATACCAAAACGATGTGGACTTTCAACTAAACCTATCAAATAAATATCCGTTTACATCGTTCCGCTCCCCGTGTAATCGGGAAACAGCAGCCACATAAGTCTGCAAGCATTTCCTGTCTTCAAACAGATTTGTACATACATACATAGCTGACATGATGCTAGGAAAACTGAGAACCTCGGGGATCACTCGTTACCAGCGTATCTTGAAACACAACACCACCACACTCGCTTGTATCCACCTCTATCCGCTTACGGACTCGTTGATCATTTTGGCTTGTGCAGAAACCGCAGAGCAAGATATGTCAACACTCTGAAGACGACGATATACAGTAAGAGTGCTGCAATATTCTCACCCACAGTTCTGGAAACGTTCAGTTTTTCCAGCACTTCACTGCCCTGGATGATGGTACCGTTGTTCCTACAACCCGCATACGACGAATCCAGCGGTGCACAGCTAAACAAGGCAGGAAAGAGAGAAGAGACAGGCATTGTTAAAATAGAAACCATTTAACTGGACTTTTGGCAAAATCACTTAGTCTATTATACTCAATTACGATAAATTTTAAGACACCTAATACTTATTTTTTTTTGTAAAAAGTGAAGAATGTTCCCAGAAGCACTCGGACAGCAATTTCCGGTCTCTTAAGAATCAAATCAGTAACAATTATTGGACGAGGTTGAGCAAAATATCGTGATTTGTAAGTGGCCAGCGATCAGTTATTTGGCTGAGGCAAATAATTGATCTGCGAGACACCGGCAAATCACGATATTTTGCGATGACCGAGTTCAATACTTGTTTCATCATTCGATCACCGAGTTTGACTTTTAATGAATAAAGTCATGGATTGGAAGCGATATGCCATTTTCACCCAGCAGCGATCGCAAGAAGGAGGAAAGCGTGGTTTCATTTACGCATGAGCAGAATATTATTCGCAGCCAAACAAAGTTAAACGACATTGCGCACAAGCAGACCATTATTTGTAGGCAGTTATTTGCAGGTCACGTGGTGGGCTGTCGGCCAATGAAAAGGAAGAAAAATTTGCATCGAATGATAATCTGTGTTGCTTTTGCTGACCACCACCTTTCGTCGTATTCTCCGGTACCTTTCCGTGAAATTTACTCCATGGTTCACCAACATTGTTACAGAACTAGGCATTTCTAATCTTCAAGAAGCAAAAAAGCGGTAATTTTAATTTGCAAAAGGCAATTTCCTTTGTCAGGATATATCAAACGCCAACTTTTAAAGTGAACTTACCAGTATGAAACTCCCAAGAACTCAGTCAGCTTATTTACAAGATTAAAAGCTTTGCAAAACAAATTCGCAATGTCAAACACTGCGAAAAAAGGGTGCGCGAGGAAGGAAGAAAGGTTTCAAAAGGTTCCCTTCCTTCTTCCTTCGTCGCGTATTCATCATTATGATCTCGCGCGCTTCAATTCTCCCCTTCCCCCTCCCCCTTAAATGCCAATCACACAGACTAGCCAAATAAGGAACTAACGGCAAATCAGGCCATTCCTTTAGAGTCTAATATACACACCTGAACGTTGGGGAAGTAGAGAACTCTATTGAAAGAAGAGCATCATAAGAATAAAACAGGTAAGCAAAGTACTGAAACCAAGATAACCAAGGCGGTATGTTCTGCTGATAAAATCCACCCGAAAGCATACAGCTGAGACCATACACTGCTGCTACAACTATTGACTTCTTGAAGTCCATCACAGTAGCGCCAATACACAGACCTACAGACTATGAAACAACAGAAATGAGAAATATATAAAGGATATTACATGGCCGCGCGGAGATTACAAATATCTCTTCGCGTATTGAAAAATATTTCACGAGGGAGCGCACTATTTATTATAATTATAAACACCAATGAAATACCACATCATTTCACTTTTATATATATATATTTTTTTGCAGCAAAAGTTGCAGTTATGCACAATCCACCATCCCCAACCCCAACTTTTGTTTTACTTTTGATTGTGTCTCTCTTAAAACATTGAATCACTGACAATTACACGACTATTTATGATAACAACTGTCTGCATGGCTGGTGTAATTATGATTAAATTTTGACCCTGCTTGCCATAGAGCTTCCAGTAGGTCAGTGGTAAGAGCATCCGAACTAGAACTCAGTGAGTCGTTGGTTCGATTCTCACGATTTCGAAATTTTTTCTGAGTTCTCTTGTGTTAGAATTCTCCTTCTTCCAAATCATTTATTAAGGATAACATATAAAGGATATTTCATGGCCGCGGGAAGATTAGAAATATCTTTTCGCGTGTTAAAAAATATTTCACGAGTGAGCGCACTATTTATTCACTGATTTATTATAATTACAAATATCAATGAAATGCCACATCATTTCACTTTTATATTTTTTGGTAGCAAAAGTCGCAATTACACACAATCCACTATCCCCAATCCCAACTTTTGTTTTACTTTTGATTGTGTGTGTCTTAAAACATTGAATCACTGACAATTACACGACTATTTCTTTATAACAGCTGTCTGCTGTAATTATGATTAAATTTCGACCCTGCTAATGCCATAGAGCTTCCAGTAGGTCTATGGTAAGAGCATCCGAACTAGAACTCGGAGGGTCGTGAGTTCGATTCTCAAGATCTCGAAATTTTTTCTGAATTTTCTGGTGTTACAATTCTCCTTCTTCCAAATCATTAATTTTATTAAGGATAAACATCACTGCATATACCTGTCCTGCAATGGCGGTTAATAAGAGAAGAAGGAGAGATAACAGGAAAGCCTCGCTTCTGTTCAGTCCCGCCATCCAATACACAACGGTTAAGAACAACGTGGGCATGAAAATAACCAGCGGTAACTCACTGAAGAGCTTGGCTAAATAGTACGCAGACAGCCTGTAATAGCCAGCGGCTCTTTCTTTATTAACCACTGTCCGTTCATTTGGAACTGAAAATCATTAAAAACAAAAAGTACAGGTAAATGGGAGAAAAGTATGAAAACTAGATCGACATTTTGTTTTCCTTAATTATACACTATTTTTGAAACTTGAGTTTGTGGCTAATTTTCTCATCAATATCACTATGATGACGTAATTAATAACCACAGGATACCCACATAAATGGACAGAACAGTTCACAGTTCTGCTTCCCAGGATAACAACCTCAATGTCAAGCAAAACTTTACTAGCACTTTTCAAGGAAACTTAGGTAAGTAGACAGACCTTCACGGGTAAGGAAGACATGACGTGGGGAAAATAAACTGAATGAACATGTGTAATATATTATACTGTTGCTGCAAAACTTGGAAAGAACAGTCACATGTCTGACTACACTTTATACATTATGTAGGAAGGCCACCTTCACAATACCCAGCGTACCAACACATCTGAACGACAAATCTGCCGTTGAACAATTTCAAACGGCGATATACATGTACACGTTTTGTAAACTTACATGAGATAAGAGATTGGAACAGTGGAGTGAAATTCCAGTAAACCACAATAAAGAATATCTATAAGGAGGCCAAAAAAACAGACCATTAATGGTGGAAACACATTTAGACCATTCGCTGACAGAGTTCAGGAGGTGATTCACCAAAACTCACAAGTCAGTGCTGATTTTATGACACAAGAATCCTCAACTATAAAAATATTTCACTGTTTTTGGATTATAAAAGATTTTTCCTTACGATTCATATTTAATAGACAAAATAGTAAATACATTGGCAATGGTAAAAGTTTAAGGGCCTGTTTACATGGGGGTGGGGGACCCCACATAGGAAAGGTAACCCAAATACATGCAGGTGGGGTAACCCGCCTGTCCATATAATCTCTCATATGGTCACCCCACCTATCATGTAAATGCAATCAAATTAAAATGAGAGATTATATGGACAGGCCAGTTACCTCACATACCTGGGGTATCCCACCTCCACATAAACAGACCCTAAGATGAGTTAAAAATTCACATTTTGGGTTGGTGAGAACCTGTTGTTTTAACAAACTATACTTAGTCTGGGTGTAACTTACACGCCATCCCACCCCAAACACTATAAACTTTGAAAATGAAATTATCTCTTACAAGTACTACTACCAAAGTGCGAAAAAACAAAACAAAGCAAAGCAAGCACAAACAAATAAGAGAAAACTACATACCAATGAATATCTATCCCGGATACTCTCCTCTTTGTAAGGTACCTGGAACCAGATGACCCCAGCTATAATAGCTAAAAGCGCGCTCTATTAGAAACAAAATAGGAATTCATAAATTATAAGGATTTCAATATTAGGCATCTGATGGGTTTTAATCGCACATACAAAGCCAGCTGAGGCACTAGTTTCGTTGTGTGCAACTATCTCTTCTCACCTGTACAAAATTCAGCTTGGAAAGAATATCTGGCTTGGACTGTTTGAATGTGCGCACAAGTAGAACAGAGAACTGCGTCCAGAAACTTGTGGCCCATGATGTAGAAATATCAGTGTAAAGAGCGGAATGATCTACTTCATCATCATGATCATGAACATCAATCTTAGCGTAATCCTGTGATGTGCTACGCTTGTAAGTGACAACAGCAACATTAAAGTCCGCAGATGACACACGTGCTTCAGTGTGTACCGGCTTAGGGCCATCGTCTGATAGTTTACTTAGCGATCTTTTGAAACCTTTCCAGGATGTTTTTGAAGAAGACGCTTTGGGGTTTTGAATGAGAGGAACAGAGCTTTGGTTAGCTTCAGATTCGACATTTCCATTAGGGATCAGGGCATTTTCTATGTCACGTGAAGGTTCTGTGCTGCTAATATCTCTTGGGGAGTCAACCTTATAATAAAGTGACTCCGATGACGAACTTGATTTACTGTGATTATCTTGTGTAATGGCCTGTTCTGTTTCTGTTGATTTTTCTGGAACGTCGGGTGTACTTCCAACTTTCAGATTAGATTTATCCAAAGGTGCCTTCTCAGTGGTGTCTGCATCTTTTTCACTGGATTTTTCAGGGTTAGGGCTTGGAGTGTCAAGTCTTGAAACTTCATGATTTGGACAAGACGATGCTAAGTATTTTTGATGCCTCTTTTTTCTGAAGATGAAAAGAAATTATTTTAATAAACATACATTGCATAAACAAAGAGATGTTAGCCTACAAATTAGTCCTTATTTTCTTTCATTTCATCGCATTTTACTTGATTGTGTTTTTAAGTGGAGCACAGGCAAGCACGAGGCGGCGATCCCTTCGAGAGTGTTTTGCACCACATGTCCGCCTCATGCTTGCTTTTTTTTGCCTGAAAAGGTCAAAAATAAATAAATAAATACTTTTGAACCTCCAAGTGCGACCCCCTTACGTAAGCGACCACCTCCCATAAACAACCACCTATCCAAAACACCAAAATTTTCCCAGTCAAAGCCCCATCATTAAGAATTTCTCATTAACGGCCACTGAGCATCTCTTACATTGTACTGAGCTTAAGAAGATGGCAGCAGTTACACAGAACCTCACAAGATTATTGATTGTATGAGCTATACAATTGTATCAAAAGGCAAAGTTACTTTTCCCTAGCCGAGAAGAGTTTTATGGTCTTGAGAATGTGTATAACGTAAGCCATGTGTGAGTTCCTGAGTTTGATTTCATTGCTGAGGCCTTCAAAGTGGATTTCAAACCTCTGCTGAACAACTGCTACATCTACAATTGGTACTGGCTAAGCTCAGTCATTATCGTACTGTCTCCTAATTGAGATATCTCAAAGTACATTCCGCTCACATTGACCATATTTTAAGGGGTTGCAGGTTCTAGTGCCTCATGTTAAGGACTTACCTCTCAGCCCAACCTTTCACAATCATTTCTTGAATTTTCTCTCCTTCAGTCACTTTCTCCACTGAAAACAATTTTTTTAAAAAAATATATTCAATTTAATGTATATGTTAACGAATACCTTCCACTATTATTTTGTACACTCCTTCACCATTTTATCCATTCACCTGGGAAATTTTGCTGCAAAATATCATTTGAAGCTACTCAAGCTGTTTTCTGGCCGCTATCTCACCAAAAAGAACAAAACTGTCCAAAATGTTCTTTGCAAGTCGAGTACTAGAGGTTAAAAATTGGGTTTTATTAACTGAGGTAGGTAGATTGGTCACTGTAGGGAAAGGGGAGGGGGGAAGGCGGTTGGACAGATGATGTTTCAAAACTAAGTTTGTTAAATAAAATAGACATATCGTAG
This sequence comes from Porites rus, assembly GCA_964035705.1. Taxonomy (NCBI): domain Eukaryota; kingdom Metazoa; phylum Cnidaria; class Anthozoa; order Scleractinia; family Poritidae; genus Porites; species Porites rus. Next base: position 1,421,050 of record OZ037992.1, read on the forward strand.
ATGTATGAAGTAGCTGGCAGGATCAGGGTGAAGGACTGCTTTTTGGCAGTGGCAGTGAGATTTATGTAAGTGGCTCATAGCCTGAGTACAGCCTTCCATGTTGAGGGGAGGGATTGGCTGTTCACAGGCTGGTGACTTGCCACAAGGGAAAATCAATCAATTTGGCTATTTTCCATTTTTCTCGCACATTTACAGCTTAAATAAAATATTTTCAGTGTATAAACTTACATATAAAGTCTGCAGGGTTGAAGTGGGCATCACATACCAAACCAACGCTCTCAAAAAAATTAAGAACTCGACTGGCCTTTCCATAAAAAGCCACCTGATAACAAACACAAATAAGGATTAAAACATCATTCACAACTCTGATAAAGCACAATTAAAATATTAATATGAGTCCAACAGATACATGCACTTTCAAAATAACTCGAAAATTAATTTCCCCTGATCTACAGATTACAATTTTCGATAATTTATTAAGCATTTGCATAATTATGCAGTTTGCCGGCTGGCTAGTTTATACATTTCCGTTTATAATGCTTATTACATGTCCTCAAATGTTACAAGAACAAAAAAGAACTGTGAAAAACTGTTGGGCTAATGCACTGTAAGTTTTCAAAAACCACAATAATTGCAATCCGTTTCAATCTTCCTCAAGTTTGTCCATCTATTTGCTGTGTTATTTATACCTTTTTATAACATTTTTCAGCAGTTATTTTGATGTTTATAACTAAATTTGGTACAAGATCCAACGTTTAAATTTTGATAAATTTTATGACACAGCTCCCTTTCAAGATCTTTGTACGCTTATCATGTTTTTGTCTCAAGCAATTGGATTTGTTTAATATTACCTGTCCTCCACAGAGCAATAGAAGCTTGTCAAACATGTAGAAGATCTGACTTGATGGCTGATGAATTGTAGTTACAACTGTCTTTTTTTCTCTGGCAGCATAATTCTTCAGAGTCTTTACCAGGTTTAATGCATTGCTGGAATCTAACCCAGACGTTGGCTCCTATTGTAACATGAGTAGAAAGACATTATTTTACACTGTAATTACAGTGGTCCAACCCAGATAATACGGATATGGGAGGGACATAGTGTGCGTATTTTCCCACTGTCTATATTAAGCAGTCTGCCAGAAAAAAACGTCACGGACACTAGCATCATTCAATGCTTTTGCAGGCTCAGGCAAAATTGAATAATAATATATCATGGCAAGGAGCTATAAAAACAGAGCAGATGGCGTATTGCATTAAAAAGATGGCATAATTGCATGGAAAAAGGTAATTTAATGAAAGGATAGTCAGAACACCTGAATGACAACCAGACATGAAAAAGACGCATTACTAAATGAATGTGCTCAGTATACAGCATTTTTTAGTGAAAACTGCTCTGTAGGGCTAGACTGTGTTAATGATTCTCAATGTTTTGCAGCCCACATCAGTGAATTATTACAATCCACAGAGGATAATTTTCACTGGGAAAAGATGAACTTCGAAAGCTTAAAGAGGGGTAACTACTAACATCTAAAGATTATACATGTATATAGCCTTTTACAGGTGTATATGTAATTTATGACTAGAACAAACTATCTTTCTGGAATGAACTTGTCCTTATACATACGTACAAGTCATGTAAGCAAAATGTAATCATGCATAAGATATATTGTAATCATGGAACTTACGCAGCTACATGTACATACATTTACATTTTGTGTATACCATTATGCGTTCTTTATTTCATTTAACTTATTTTTTCAACTTACATCAAGGAAGATCAAGGAAGGGTTGGTTATCAGCTCACAACCAATGTTAGCACGCTTTTTCTCCCCTAAAAAACAGCATAAAGAAAATTTCAATTAGACACAAAGCACAGATGTATAGTGTATGAATAAATTTCACGTCATTAAATTTCATACATGTCATGTTATCATCATAAAAAAAACAACACCAAGCAAATAAGACCCCAAGTAGGAGGAAATTACTTTTATTCACTGATTAACTTTAAGTTTGTTTTCTACTTCTCGTATTTTCAGAACTGGGAAACATGTTTATTGACTTCTTTGAAGAACACTGTCATATCATCAAGATACTGACGTAGCAGTCATTCTAAGAAAGTTGATCACATACCTCCAGATAATCCACGCTCAAAAGGGCTTCCAATTTCTACAACATTAACAAAGTACAGTTAAGACCAAGACCAGTTCACACAATCAAACTCCACATGCAACCTCCACATTTTGTGGGCTAACAATAGGAAAGTAATTTCTTTTGGACAGAGAATACACCATAAAATCAAAAAAATTTCTATGCGGGGCTTCTGATGATTAAAATTATTATCATCTGATGGTGCCATTTTCAACCACAATATTGATCTCAAACACATCCAGTAGCATAATCTACGAGACATGTATTGTCCAACAAAATAACATACAAAAATGCTAAATTGTAATATAAGGGTATTTTGCTATGTAATTATCATGATTGTTCAGCTCCTGAAATTTTCTTGTTATCGCGAAAGTAGGGAATACTCTCCAAGCAAAGAAATCACACACATGTAAAATTAGACCTTTTTTTGCACAATATGACTTTACTAGAAGTTCATCACAATAAATTAACCAATATTTTATGCACTCAATCAAGGGCCTAGTTGTCTCTGTGTACTCACTTGTATCTAAGCATTTTCTGACATCTAAGTTGTCAACAATTTGGTCAACCTGAAAGCAAAAAAGATTAATATTAATTTTGTAATTCCTATAATTTTTTGACACAGTTCCCTAGAAGAAGAATGCTTCTTAAAAGCTGGCAGAACATAATGTTATCATCAGGTTTATAATAATTGTTAGTATAGTAACACATTTTACTGAAACAAAGTCATAGCCCCATAAACTTCCGAATTTAAGCCATGGGCTTATACAATTTTCATGAGGGGTTCTAGGAGGGCTTATAAATGGATGGATGGGGGGGGGGGGGGGGGGGGAGGGGCTTGTAACCCGACTAAAAATGTGGTCCAAAGCATGCTACCTCAGCAGTGCCTTTTAAGCTTCAAAATGCCATAAAAAGTCTAAATCCATTTCAATACAAGCTAGAGGGGGGCTTACAATGTATATTGGGGGGAGGTGGGGCAGGGGACTTATAACCAGATGTATTTTTTGTTTACAAGAAGATGGGCTTATATTTGGGGGGGGGGGGGGCTTATACCTGTAAATGGAGTGGGGGGGGGGCAATAATTTGAAGTTTACAGTAACTTGCCAGAGATTGTTAAACTATTGAAAAGCTGGCATTTTGAGAACTAGACCATTTCAACGACAGACTGGCTTTATGCAAACTCTGCTGAGTTATTCAGGCACTAGTTGCTACAACTAATGTCAGACATGCTAACTTCTGGTATTAAAAAAGGGATTTGGCTGAGACATTAGCCATTAAGTCTAGCAACTGGTCCCAGTATAGTGAACAGTGAACCAAAGCCACATACATGTATTTCTTGCCCTGCATGGCCTTGCAAAACCAGGAGAGAATATTGTGCAAGGCAGTATAGCTGTTTCCATTATCCAATTTATTTAAAAGACTTGTAAAATGTTTATTCTTTATTCCAAAAACATACCTTTTGTAACTTGTCAGCCTTTGACAAAGTATCTGGTAGGCGAAGCATTGCTGAAAACTAAAATATAAATTGAATTGGTTTTAAAAATTATTCAAGTTTAAAAATAGATTATAAAGTAATTTTTCCATCTAAACCATCACCATCAGTAATGTAACTACAGTAACTGTAGCTTTTCTAAAGAATTCTCACACTAAAGTTCATGAATTGACAACCAATTCATTCTTTTTTCTTTTCATTGTAAAATAAATTTCCCTCACAGCAGGACCCTTGCGAAATGAATTCCCAGAGTTCTGGGAATTCCTAGGAATTCCTAGGAATTCCTAGGAATTCCAATTTATTCCAAGACATGCAAATGAGCAAAGATAAAAAAGCTTGGAATATTTAGGAATACTTGGGAATGGGTTAAAACACCAGTGGGAATTTTTGGGAATTCCTAGGAATTCCCAATAATTCCAAGTTTGAAGGATACTGTCTTTGGAACTTATGGGAATTATTGGGAATTGCCTAAACACCAATGAGAATTTGTGGGAATTCCTAGGAATTCTCAATAATTCCAAGTCATTGTTAACTTGGAAACACTGGCTTAATTTTTAGGAAAAACGATAACTGTTCAAAGGTAATAAAAAGCGTAAAAAATTTTAATAATCATTCCTTTAATTGCCTATAACAACAAGGATTTCTTGACATTAACCAGCATCTATATACAACATTTATTGCGACTTAAATCTTTAAAAAAAAATTATCAACAATAAGCACGATATTGAAAGCTTATTCAAAGTGCCACTTCTCGTACCTGAGCTTTCCAAACATGTCCACAACACGTTTTTCATCGCGGCTTTGCCTAATAAAAGGTCATCGCTTCTTGAAAAAACAACACGAAATTTTCCTCTCGCTGCTTATACCTCAAAAGCGTTGGAATATTTTATTTAGCTCTGAAAACGACCGCTTTTTTCAACTTGATCATCATCGAGCAAAATCATCCGCCATGTTTGAGCTATACTGGTTACCAGTCTCCCCACTAAGTGAAGTGCGTCATCACGTGCGCCTTTTGAACCAATGGAAAAGTGTGAAATGAAGTTCCGTTTGGTGAGTTCAAATTCACGCGGACTTTCATTAGCAAGAGCACAAGTATTTTGCATCCGAAATGGGCGTTATTTTAAACGCGGATTGTTCATTTATTTTGTTGTTGACACATGAAACGTGCTTCCAGTCATGTCTGAGAACGATAAGTCAGCTGGATTGTGAAAGGTAAAGGTACGTTCCTGCTTCGTAATGTGTCTTCTGATGGTAACCACGTACTCAAATAATGAAGCTGGAGATCAAAGTGAAATTATAGATCGTTCCGATATATGAACACGAAACTTCAAGATGGCATGGAAAACCATTTATTGGTTCCTTTTTGTTTACTGGAGACATAACTGTAGTCGTTGTTGCAAATGGTTGATGGAATTCTACGTGAATAAGCTAATACTCGATCAGATTCTGGCGGATTTAATACAGTAGAACCTCGATAACTCGAACTCCGATAACTCGAATTCCCCGCTAAGTCGAACTAAATTTACTTTCTCTTGATCAAGATTTCACTGAAATTTACCCCGATAACTCGAATTCCCCACTTAAAATCGAACTATTTTTCGTTTCCCCTTAGAGTTCGAGTCACCGCCGGGGTTCTGCTGTGGTCATGGACAAGTATGTTTAAACGCCATGTACTACAAGTATTTTAGTTTCCAGTTCATTATTTTGTTCTCAGTTTGAGAGCTGAATTAAAAGTCGGGCGGCTTAATAAGGGCTTAGCAGATAAGCTTACTGGAAGAAAGTTGGCCTGACTTTTTCTTTTTTTACATATATGTTCCTGCTGTAAAATTAATTCAATCAAGACTCTTTTGCTGTATTATTCCAGTTACAAATGTGTCCCACAATTTTTCAGTAATGACTCAAGAACAATTTATATCTCAGGACTTTAATTGTTTTATTCAATTTTGTAAAAAACAAAACATGTACCATAAGATGTGATTTTGAACATTATTATCATAAACTTGTTTAAATGCAATTTCCATGCTTTCTCCAGTTGGTAATTAATCATTAAATTTGCGTATACTTTACTTTCCTGGCATTGGATGTTGATTGATGACATGATGTTAAACCTGTAAACTCCTAGAATTCCTAGGAATTCCTAAGAATTCCTAGGAATTACTAGGAATTTCTGGGAATTTCTAAGAATTTTTTGTGCTTTAAAATCTTGTAGGTTGGAATTCCTAGGAATTCCTAGGAATTCCAAGTCTAGTTTCATTTCCATTTGGAATTTCCGGGAATTTCTAGGAATTTAGAACCAGAACTTTTGAAACTGGGAATTCCTAGGAATTCCAAGTCCGAATTTACCGTGAAAATTCACACCTATGATTCCTAGGAATTCCTAGGAATTCTTAGGAATTCCTAGGATTTTTTTCCTAGGAATTCCTAGGAATTCCAAAAGTTATTTCGCAAGGGGAATGAGCTGTCTGGATTCTGCACTAACATACATGTAATAGTACAACAAAAAAGGATCTAAGCATGGAAAACATTAAAATATTAGCTCCCTCTCTTGCAAACAAACTCACTAATTAATGAAAAGAAGAGCTGGTCCCTAAAGAATTTTGATGTACCCATAATAAACTTAATCAACAAAAATGATCACTTTTTTACTGTAAGAGTTTCTCGAAGAGTGAGATTTGCAAAGAAAATATCTTCTTGCAGTACATAGCAGATTTTCTTCTTCAGCTTTCTGTCCAACTGTTTCCCATTGAGTAAGATTTCACCTTCTTGAGCAAGTAACCTTCCAGCAAGAATGTTCAGCAGCGTTGTTTTGCCAGAGCCTAATTAAGCAGGGAACAAAGCTTAAAAATTCAACTTACATGTACATGACTGTCTACAGCAAGAAAAAATAATTGAGTTAGTTTAAAGGGCTACGTCAACGTGGACCAGATTCTTTCAACAGCTTCCAGCCGAAAGAGTAACCCTGTTCAAAACACTAGTCAAATTGTATACCCTGTTACTGGACTCAAGAACCTTAAGATGAAATACATCAGTAGACAAAAACTTTGTACCAGAATAATTTAAACAATATCACATTCTTTTTCACATTTTTCAGTTAGGGCTCTAGATACAATTAGTTATCTGTAATAACACCAAAGAAACTTTCTTATAAGAGCACGAGAAAATAAATGCCAAATTTCACAAAATGACATCTTACACAAGAAATTTGCAGAATTTTAACTGTGTTTTCACAATTCTTCTGAAATTTGTCATTTGTTTTCTCGGGCTCCCATGAGAAATAGTTTTCGGTGTTATTACAGATAAATAATATTTATTATATCTATCGCCCTTGAAAAATGTAAAAAAGAATGCAATATTGTTTAATTAAATTATTCTGGCACAAGGTTTCTGTCCAAGGAAAAGTGAAATTACTCAATTTCTGGATGGATTCCACAATAAAACCATACCTTGTTCAGCCGCACACACCTGTTTAGGCCAAATAAAGGAGTCCCCTTCTACCCTCCAGAGTTTGGGTACCATCTTGAAAACCAGACACACCACTGCAACATGCCTTCTAGTCACATTTTAATGTGCCTTTTCTATGTACCTTCGCTTGTGCCAGATTATTGCTTAAAGTGTCGCACAAACTTTGACCCAGTATGGTGGCAGAGTTGCCTACTCCCTAGGCCTCATTATTATGCACAGCCGATGCGTTTCTGGTCACGTGGTCCGAAAAAGTTCTCCCGGCCGTTCGTCTCGGATACGTCACCGAAAATGCATTAACCGAGAGGGCCTGGAGGGACTAGGCAAGTGGCAGAGAACAAGTCATTGCCTCAGTGCATGTGAGACACCCTGAATTTGCCTAAAAAGCTTAGAAAAGTAGAAAAAGTGTTTTTAAACGTTCTTAGCTTACCGCTTGGGCCCATTACCGCCAGTATCTCACCCGGGTGAACTTTCCCGCTCACATTTTGAAGGATTTGTCGATCGTTGATTTTCACACCAAGGTCGTTAAATGAAAGGAAAATAGGTGCATTTTCTTCCCCTTCTTCGGTCATCGTTCTTGCTGTATTTGCTTCTCGCTAACAGACCCACAAAACTCCTCTTTCACCTTCCTTTTTGCTTGCAATCGCAACCTTTCGATAGCCGTTTATAACCACGCAAACACATGCATAAAACATTCAATACATACTCTGTACGTCACTTTTCGTCTGTGATTGGTTCCATATTTTTCTGATAACCAATCAAAATTTAGCAGACCGGACATTTGGACATTTTGCAAGGTGATGGTGCAATGAGATTTGTTCCGAGGGGGAGAGGGAACGGGGTTTTTTTGCTGCCTTTTATTGTTAGATTTACACTCGAAAACGTGGGCGCGAATTGGAAACTGGACTGGCAAATTCAGAAACACAAAACCACTTTCAGAAAAAATGAATTTCTCTGAAGCAATCAAGACTTGAACATAACCACGTTCTATTTTAAAGCTTCGTACCAAAAATTTTAGTCTTTCAATTGCACCATAGCTCACGTCAAGCGGAATTCGATATAGCTTTGACCAACTGTGTTGAGTCATGATGGTGCAATTAATATATTTCCATACTTTATTTCCGGGTTGCTTGTTTTAATAGCTTACCTTTCTGTTAGATTATTTTCGTCGAAGGGGCAAGAAAAGGCGTTGCTAGACACAGTTATTGCCATGAAGAAAAAGAATATCTCATTCCTATCCCACACAAGCAAAAGGATACGCATTGACATAATTTTTCAATTAGCTTCAAAACGGAAACAGTGATATCCCGTATGCCGATGAAAATCAGGGGCGGATCCAGGATTTTTTTTTAGGAGGGGTGCACTGGTCTCTTACTCTACTTCGACACCCATAAACCACATAGTTTTTTTTTTTTTTGCAGAATACCAGTTGTATTAGAAAACCGCAGGTCATCTCAGGGGGGGGGGGGTGCGCACCCCCTGCACCCTCCCCCTAGTTCCGCCTCTGAAAATCTTATTTCGCTGGAAACTCTATTCAGGGGACACATTCGGGACCGAGGCAAGTGTCCCTAAGGAGTTCCCTAAAATAATGGAGGTTGGGCTGGAGTTTGTTAATGATTAACCTATTTTTTTTTCTTTTATTCTGCCTGGGAATCTGCTGCAGTCATTATTTCAAGCAGCTAAATAATGTATAAAAAATCTGCGATATTGTGTGTAGAATTCCCACAAGTGCAGTACGTACATCGATTTGCGGAACTGTAAGTGAGATAGTTCATGTTGTGAGAGCTGTCGTCATGGTGACTTTGAGAACTTAGGAACAGTCCTTTGAATAGAGGGATCCCTTCAATAAAGGTAACAAATGCAAAAGTTATGTGAAGATTTTCCAGGACCAAATTTTGTGTCCCCTTCAGGAATGGAGGTGTCCTTTGAATAGGCATTTTGTCTATGGCAAACAGAAAACCAGGTCAGGTCACAGGTTAGAGGTATCTTCACTTTAGGTCAGGGTGTCTTGTGAAATGGGTTACAGAAGTGAAGGACTTGCTGCAGTTATTCGTGCCACAAATATTGAATTTATTAAAGCACGAACAAACCCCTTCAGAGCCAAGGACACACGAAAAATTGTGGCTAATGATCTATTTATTACTGGTAATATTTACAAAAATTATTTACAATAAAAAAACTACAGTTCATTTCTAATGAACTTAAATGCATTAAGAGGCCATGTTTGTTCAGTTCATATTTCTAATGAGCTCCGTCAATTAAGGTATAAGTTAGAATGATGTGTAATACAGATTTGGAAGTGATCTTGTTGTCCATTTCTCAATCGGATTTGCTTTCTGGTACAGACCAAACTGACAAGCCTCGTGTTTGAGTTTCAACGCAGCAAGGTTGTTTTGACCGCTTAAGCATTCATACTGGAGATTAACTTCGTTCTGTTGAAGAAGGCTGCAAAAGAAACAACAGATAAAATCTTCAACATTTTACATAACAACAGGAGAAAACTTAGCCTGCGCCACAGATGGAACTCCGACGGAACTTTTCCTATTCTCAGTAGTTTTTGGCTTGATCTATTTTAGTTTATTTTGTTTTTGTAAACGTTTTTTAAGATGGCAAATAAAATGGTTGATTGTTGTTACGTTGTTGTAAACTTCTAAACTTCTGTCTGTGAAACAGCGCCGAAATCCTTGCTCTGGGTCCCCATCTATGGGGGGTGTCCGTGGACTTGAGTACGCACTATAATTAGCCTGCGAACGCAGACGTATTTCCGGTCGTCGCTTCTCTCCACCCGAAAAGTAACTTTTGCCAAGATTGGCTGTTAAAAAAAGACATTGTATATTTGTCAATGTGGTTGAAACCGCATTTTCGGTAAACTGGGTGAGTCCGTTAGGGGCCCAGGACAAGTATATCAGCGCTGCTCTGCAGATGTTTACTAACATGGGGTTAGATTATACGTCTGTATGCGTCTGCGGGGGAGAGAAGCCAATTTAAGAGCACTGCAGGTCAGGCACCAAATCTGAAGGTGTATTATTATATAAGAAATTAATAAATGAGGCCAAGAGAAGATAAAGAACCTTTATCCCGGCTCTCTTGATGAGGTTTCCGGCCCGTCAAAACCGCTTTGACCTCAGCTGATATGCTCTGGACTCACCACGTTTCCTTCTAACGTAGGGGAACTTAAACAGAACCGTGATCTCATTCAATTCTTTATCGTCTTTGCCTCTTTCACCAGTAAAGGATGAATGAAAAGAAAATTTGCTAAACTCATCATCTTGCATACAAAGGCGTATTTCTCTTTTCCCCAACTAAAAGCAAAATTATATAACTGGATTTTTTCAGGTCAGTGGCTTTTTTCATGTTTTGAGTTTATTACGTTTCTTAATTGGTATGTTCAACACTCGCTTGATAGCAATCCTTACCTCAAATTTCTGTCCAATAAATTACATCTCTCGTCTGTAACATCGAATGCGATTTCTTCAAGGAAAAGCTTTTTCTCTAAAGCTTCTACCTCCTCCCTCATTTCAGTGGTTCCGCTGCATTTGATGTAGTTCTCAGGCTCTGGCCGTAAGTCTGGGTAATACACATAACTATTTTGCAGCATTCTATTGAAAAAATAAGAGAAAAGCAATAATTTTAGCATAAGACAGCTACTAAAAAAGACTTTGAATATGCACTGATTTGCATGCAAAATAACAATTAGAAGTGCTAAAGTACATGCACCATCTTGACTTACTCGCTCAATCGCTGGTGTTCTTCATGCAGTCTGACAATGCATTCCGCTGCTTTTTCTAACTGTTCTCTCTGACGCCTACGTGACAGGAATTAAACAACAGTGAAAATTTCACCGAAAAGAATACATTGTTCATGATCTCAATCGAGCTGAGAAGTTGCTGAGAAGTTCCCTTCTCATAAGCTGAATTTCAAGTACCAATCACAACGTCGCACTAACTAGTAACCAATCAGATCAAGGCTACACAAGTACCAGCACAGGAGCTGATAACCTTGGAGTGCGGAGCCTAGATATCACATCCTTTTCAAGAACAATTTATTTTTAGCAGGCCTAGGCAGCCATTGGGAGCTCATAATTTAGGCGTAATTTCGATCACTTATTCCCGCGACAATGGAAGCTCCTGTTGGTATAAGTATACGTCCGGTAGTATGGTATCAGTACAAAAAAAATGTAATGTCAGCTACAGTTCTTCTTCTGTCTCAAAAAGTAAATAAATATTTTATTCTTTTGCGATTTGTTTTTTCGTTAATCGGTTTGTGGAAAACCTGCATGCAGCAGTCTGGGTTCGCAGAAAACACGAAACGCGAAAAGTAGTGATTCAGCCCTAATCAGTAAATATCCGAAAAAGCATAACACTCAAAATAACCAAGTGAGCGAATTCGGAGAACTTTCTGACAAAAATTTCATCAGTTTGTTAAAAAAACACTAACCTTCTGCGATCGGCTCTTTCTCTTTTCTTTGACTTGTATGAGCTATACACCTGTCCCATTTTCAACGTTTAATTGATTTGTTTAACACTTCACTTGTTCAAATAACTCTGGACAACCAAAAAACACGTCTAGCCAGGAGAAGTTCTCTTTGCGAATGACTTTATTCTGTATGACATCACAAAGAAGACGGAGCGCGCGCACGGTCAAGACCAATCAGATTCACGCTGTTGCCCTGTCGTTGCCAAACTAACGGTCAAGTGCGCTTGTTAGATTTTCCTCTATAAGAGTCGTGCGATTTCAGTCACGATCAGTGAAGTGCTATTAGACATGCCGTTTTCTTGAGCGCAGGTCCCTTTTATCGTTCAAAAATTCCACTTTCTGGAAAGTGCGCCGCAAATAATCGCGTCGAGTTCATTCCTTGGGGCATTAGTGTCCAGCCTGTTCACAGCCAATTCAATATTTCACATACAAAGAGACTGGATACCAAGTCCGGCATATAGAAACTTCAGCTCAGTTGAAAATCAAATCCTTGAATAGCCTATTCCAGCCTCCAGGGTAGTAGTGCAGTCGTTCACAGATCGCGCGCGTCTTATTTTCGCTACTTACCTAATATACGAGAGCCTGGCAGAGGCTATGACGAAGGGTTTAGACTACGAGTAGTCCCCCATTTTTCCTCAGGGATAACAGAGTGAGCGAAACGCAAGCGCGCGTGAAAATCACCCCACGTGTTGCCTTTTCTCGCGTGGGGTGATTTTCACGCGCGCTTGCGTTTCGCTCACTCTGCTATCCCTGAGGAAAAATGGGGGACTACTCGTAGTCTACGTAGGGTTGATCAAAGGCCCAAGAGAGGAGGTTGATAGTAGAGCGAAATATGGAAATTTTAAGAACCAACAGAGCAGAAAATCAAACATTGTGTTATAATGACTTTATTGCACATGGCTTCATAACAATAACATAATTTAGAAGATAACAATCTTCGCTTTAATCAATAATTTGATTTTCTTAGAGCTTTACAAAATAAATAAACTCTCGCTGTTTCTTCTCTTTTCAACCCTACTTCATAGTGTTACTTTTTCCAGTAGATAAAAAAATGTACAATTTCTTGTTTGTTTCAACTCTTTAACGCTTTCAAACCTAATAACGACCAACATGCAGTTTCTCCTTACAGTATCCCTGTGCTATCAAACAAAAAGGCTGTGAGAATAGCAGAAATGATCACAAACCGTTGTGTTTTGATTATGAACAAAGAGAGCAGTGGGAGCCATCCCGTAAATGACCTTACAAACGCCCGGGGAGTCTATTTAATTTTAGGGGTCCAAGCGGGGACGTTTAATAGATAGGAAGCGTTTGAAAGAGAGAGGCGCTTATTCTCAAAACTGTAACAGGCTCAACGAAACTAATATGTTTTCGGCGAAATTATCAAGAGAGTTTTGAAATAGCGGAATATCCATTTTATCAATTGATACTCCTAGGTCGTCTAGAGATCCATATCGCTCTTTCATATCCGGTCAACATCGATGTTAGAATCCTAGCTCACGGTTACTGCGTTGCCATCGTCAGTCTATCCTTGCTTTAACCTTCCAACAAGATGATATCCACAAAGCCTCATTATCAAGGAAGAAACTGAAAAATTTGAATGACTTTGCACCTTCTGCTAATTCTTAGCATTTTGGAGTCATTCTCATAGGGGGCGTCTATTACACAGAGGGCGTTTATTAGAGAAATGCGTCTAATACAATGTTAACAGCGTAGCGTGGCGTTTATTAGATAAGAGGCGTTTATTAGGTCATTTACGTAAGCAAGCTGATCTTTGGGAAGAAAGCGGTTTTCTTATTTGCTATCACATACTTAATCTCTGCAGACTACGAGCAGTCTCTCGTTTCAGTTCTTCGTCCGCCGAGTGAAACGCGCGAGACACGAAAATGACCACTCGCCCCTCACTAAATCTAAAGAAAATGAGAGACTGCTCGCAATCTATAATCTCTGATTTATCAGAATCTATGTAAGTAATTAGAAAACAATACTGCTTATTGTAGCCTACCAATTGTTGCATATACAGCCGTTGTAAAGTGTTTATCCCAGTGATGGTAAATGTTGCGTGAAGAGACAACGGTCATGGAGAACTACTCCTTCCAAGAGCAATTTTAGAAAGGAGAACAAACAGCACCATTTTATACTCCGCAATTCTTTTGGGTAGTCTTCATCACGAACCATTACCACAAAAGAGCACCTTCTCAGGATCCGACCTGGGTTTTTAACTGCAACCAAATGGTACGCCAAAAATTCGACACCTTCGGAGGTTTTGACATGCCAAATTGTATCAAATTGAAAGACGGCAACTAAACATTCCATGCTTTGGTTAGTGACGAAACAGTGCTTGTTCTTGACTGATAAAAATCGGTTTATAATTATTAGCAATTGATAGATTTAAGGCGATGTTACACGAGACGATTTGCAACGATGATTTTGTGGGCAACAATGTTGGAACAACGTTGTGACAATTCAAAACAATGTCGCAACTATGTTGCAATACTCGGTTGCGCTCAAAATCGTCGTTGCGAATCGTTCCATGTGTCATCAACTTTAGCAAAGGCAACGTAGCGACTATGAAGACGGCGCGTAACCTCGTACCCAGATCTCTTGGGTACGAGATAAGACGGCACGCGCAGAACTAAAATCCGACTTGACCTCGACTTGACCAATGGCAGGACGGCAAATTGAGAACCGGAAGTCGGGTTTAGTCCTCTCCGAGCGCTTTCGGGCTGTCAGTTGTCGTTGCGTTGTCTTTGCTAAATTTGCCCAGAGTTCTTGGCGCTCATTGTGCCCCCGTTTTTGATCAGAAGTGTTAATTTCCGCTCAAGAGGAGTCTTTCTTAAAGGGGCAGGAATCTGTTTCACAAAAGCGTTCACTGTAAGTAGGTTGGCTGCACAAACTTTAAGTACAAAGACTACTGAGCGAGAAAAGAAAGGCAAACAAGAATTAGAACGCATGCATGCTAACGTTAGTGACGACACCAATCCGCCAGCGGTTGTCTGAGAGGAGGGAACATCAGGACAAACCTTGAAACATTCCCAAGGATGGATTCTTCATACCTAAAAACAGGAAAAACAAGCCTCAAAGTGAAAACTCAAGTAAACACCTCAAGTTCATATTTTGAGATCCAGAGTACCGAAGAACGAATGGTACCAGAACTACTTAGGAAATTTATATGAATGGTCACACAATAAGATTTGTTCACAGACTCAAAAGTTAGACCTTCTTTATATGTCTGTGATTGAACTCCAGCAGTGTTTAGACTGGCGGGTAATAAGTAAATAAACCCCTTCCGACAACTGCTGTATCGGATGATAATGCCCGCGGCGGACAGATTGTCCCAAAAATAAACATTTGCACGAGAAGCGAAGCTGTGTGAAAAAGTAAAAGACAGTTACAACTCAGGGACAACTAAGGACGACTTCCTCCTAAGTACGTTGAAAACACTTCTTAGGCTATCCAGAGTAGCTTTAGATCTCTAGAAAAGCAGCGCTATAAAATTTGTATCTGTTCGCTTATCCTAGGGGACTGTGGGTCTTTCCGAAATTTCAAGGTCTTCATCATTACTTTCCCGAATATTTTAGATGCAATTTATCGCTTTACCAATCAACCTCGTTCCCTGGGTTCTATCCTACCCGCCCTAAGGAGCTACGTATGGCGGATAGGAGAGAACCCTGGGAATGAGCTTGTTTACGAACGTGAGAATTTTTCTGATTCCTATTTCTATCACATTTTTGAATCCGAAAAATTTTAGGTTTCTTTTTTTTACGCAAAACAGCATTACTTGGGGAGTGAAATGTAAAAAACTAAGCTTCAGAAAATCGTAGGGAATTTATTAGACAAGTTTCGAAAATTGTACATGAATGGAACGGCCATCTAAAAATTTGTAGCTGTCCTCAGGCAATAGAACATTTTAGGCAATATTTGCTTCTCCGAACAGATATTGTACACTAAAAAGTCCGTGGGTGCCCAATGCCTCTGACAAGAGCACAGAGGCTTCACCTTTTAA
This sequence comes from Porites rus, assembly GCA_964035705.1. Taxonomy (NCBI): domain Eukaryota; kingdom Metazoa; phylum Cnidaria; class Anthozoa; order Scleractinia; family Poritidae; genus Porites; species Porites rus. The sequence continues at coordinate 1,436,628 of OZ037992.1, forward strand.
ACTCTAAGAGAGATCGGCAGCAAATTTCTCCTTGTAATATCACTGCTTTATAAAACAGAGTGGTCACAAGAATTAAGGGGATGATCATACAAGATGAATTCAATTGATCCTTCAACAACTCCTCCTCTTTCTATGAAAAACGTATACAGACAACAATGAGAATTTAATTTTTGATATGAGGGTTAAAGGTTTATGAAAAAGACCTTCACCTTGTCAGGATCGTAGACTGGGAGTTTGCTCAGTAACGGTAAATCGGTTTCCTCATCACGTGCTATGTACAATGTATGGCCATAACCGCACGCTACCTCCTGAACGTAGATGCCTTCCAGTGGTTCTACAATCTTTGGGTATGTTGATGATTTTTGCCCTCCTTTTCTAAGCCCATATCCCTGAGGGAAAAAAAATACTCACTACTAAGAATGCAGCCATTATCATTACAAGTGACAATTCTTTCGCAAAAGGGAGAATATATTTCTACTTATAAAATGACTAAGATGGTACGCGCGTTCTGATTGGTTAAAAGCCTATGGTTTATTGTACTGGTAAACTCATAGAAAACGACTAAACGACTCCGTTTTACTTAAAGTTACTTTATAAAAGCAATAGACCACACTTTCTATGGGTTTACCGGCGTGATAACCCACTTGTAATGTTGGGAGAACACTCGAAAAGCTTTGAATCACTAGCTATCGGCTCGTGATTTACAAGCTTTTCTCTTGTTCTCCCAACATCCCGCGTGCGTTATCACGCCGGTAAACCCATAGAAAGTGTGGTCTATTGCTTAAATAATCAGACAGCCTTTATACAAGTAAGGGTGTTATATGGGAAGCTTAGTAAGGCCTACAATAAGTACTGCTGTGACAGTCCAAAAATCAATGCACCCTAGGAGATTACAACAGCATTCGAGACCTAAAGATAGGTTTTTTTTTTTCTCCGATGGACGTTTGTGTACCCTAAATGGAGATGCGTTCTAATTAAAAGCACCCCGCCAAACTAAAGGTTCCATAGCCTCCCATGGAGGCATTCCTTTGGCTCGTCACGTAATCTCTTCTTCCCCAACGAGAAGGAGAGATTGCGTGACGGGCTATAGGCTCTACGCTATCAGAGAACAAAACTCTTTAGACGGTTAACAGTTGTTGACCTTCTTTCCCTTGGTTTGGAAAGGTATGCTTAATTTCTACTGAATAAAAAAGAAAACGCAGTTTATTTGAGTGTCAATAGGTTACGCACGAAAGTATAAGGGAACTCAATTTTTCCATCTTCTTGTGCAAAAGAAAACGCCATTTTACGTAGTCATCCAAACCACCGGAAGGTTTAGCCGTTTGCAGGGCAAAGGCTGTTTCTTTCATTTCTAAGATATTTTAGGCCCTGAGTATTGGTCCGGCTCCAGGAAACGAACCCGCGACCTCCCGCTCTTTAGACAAGTGTTCTTACCGTGACTGAGCTTCTCCTGCTGCGGTCTGTGGACCACTGAAAAAAGCGAACACTAATTCAGTACATACGTCAGCTTCTTACCAGTTCTCCGTAGGTAGGACTCGGTCCCCAACTGACTACGCTATCGTCTGCGGCGAGAACAATACTCGTTTTGCTGTCGAAAAAAAAATCTCATAAGTTAGGTTTCATCATCTGGCCAATGGTACGCATCAAAACCTGTTCACGAGGAGTGACACAGAAAATAGCCTGTATAACAGACGCTTTATGAACCAAAGCGACGAAAACACAGCATTTTGCGTGAAGCACGAAACGACCGCACAGCGCGAGACGAGGGGAGAAGAAAAGAAAATGCTCGTCTAGCGCTTATGCAGGCTACACAGAAAATTCTTTTACAAATGAAGCACCAATCGCTTCTGACGCTGTCAAGTTGAGTAGGAAAAGTTTGACTCTCATTCTTAATTTTCGGATGAAAAAGCTGATTTGCTAAGTGGTTCCATCAATTTAACCCCACCCTCTTCCTTGAACCCTCCCCTCCCCTCCCCTCCCCCTCCCTGAAAACAATTCCCCTCTTTAACACTTGAGTATATCGGTCTGGTTTGAATCCGGGAGAGAAGGAGGTGAATTACCGGGTCCATCACGTTACGTCCCATGGTCCCCGGGTCCCCGTGGACAAGGTCTCTTGGGGGGTATTGAAGAAAGCGCGAACAGATAGGGAGAGAATAGGGTGGGAAGGCGGGGGGGGAGGGGGGGCTCCCGCCTCCCTCACCACGCTTACCCAAGGCACCTGTCCGCAAGTAAAGTAGGCTGATTTAGCAACAGAGCGGGAAAATCAGTTGACGACGGCGCGCACAAATTAAACAATGGCTTGACTAACGGCAGAACGGCAAATTGGGCACCGGAAGCCGTGTTTAGTCCTTTCAAAGCGTTTTGCCGTCGTCAACTGACGTTCACGTCCTGTTGCTAAATCAGCCTAATATCTAAAATAATAAACAATTATTGGATAAAGTTTTGTAATACAGTCAAACATGGACAGCTAATTATTACGGTTCATGTTCTCTACATTCAACCCGCTTAATACGGGCACCGCGTTCATACTGACACTTTCTATCATCCGCCATTTTCTCCAGCCTCTCCAAAACGCTGCGCTACCGCGCCTTCCGTTCCTTTTTCAATTGTGCTGATATCGGAAAACGTCTTCCAAATATGGTAAACGCCAGCTGGTTGTGAAGAATAATCTGGGGAATTTTAGGCAATCAGATAGGGAGAAAACCTGACTAATCTTTCTATTGCTCAATAAGTTTACAGGTTGCCATGGTTACAAAACAACAACTATACAAAGATAACATTACAGAAGCATTGCCCGCAGCTACAGTAGCAAGGCTATTCCTAATTCAAGGCGGGACAATGAGTGCAAAATATTAAATTACTGGATACTTACGAGCAGCCAACACTGCGTACATCCCAGCCACACATATCGCTAACTGGCTTAGGATACATGGTCGCATCGCCTGTACTCTTCGTCTGACCCCAGAAAAATAACTGAGAATTCTTTACCCCACAAACTGACATGCTGTATGTGGAACCAGCATGAATAGATGAAACACCTAAAAAAGATGTCGGGTAAGATTAAAGAGGCTGTATGACTGTCAAGGCTACCTCGTTCATTTTGTTTTTAATAGCAGTTACCGTAAGTGACCTAATAAAAGCCCACTTCCAAATAAACGCCTCACATAAAAAACGCCCCTCTACGCTGTTTACATTTTATTACACGCCCCTCTCTGAATTACTCCAAAATACAGTGAAACCTCTATTGAGCGGAAACTAAGCCGGGTCCCGAAATTAACGTCTTAAATTTTCCTTTCTAACGAACCCCTATTAAGCGGACACGGACACTAAAATAAATTGTATTTAGCTAATTTCTTTTGTTAAAAACCTCTAT
>OZ037992.1:1445000-1455000 GCA_964035705.1 Porites rus
TGATGATGATGATGATGGTGTTGGCGATGATAATGATGATTGTGACAATGATGGTGGCAGCAATGATGATGATGATTTTGCAATAGCATGTGCTATACTTTTGGGTTGACAATCTTAAATCAATATCAGCAAAAAAGTTAATTATTAACCCTACACCACATACCAAAACTCATGATAGTTCCACCCTCACAAATGATAATACTGTGACAAGCACTAGGTCCTGATGCCACATGCTGGACTCTGATGTTGTTTAATGATGAAATACTGTGTGGCTCCCACAAGTTAGGCCCTCCTGCATTAGCTGCATTAAAATCAAAAGTAATAGCAGTCGTGGAAATTTAGCAGCCTAATGATGACTCGTAATCAATGTTAAAATCTATATGTATTTCACAAAAAAATAACAATCCCTTCAGGTTTTCTAAGAGAACAATGATGCAATCATAAATTACAATCCTCTGATACAGTAATATTACATGTACAAACAAAGGTTTGGTCAAGTCCAGTTTTCTTAATAACAGGCCTCAGTGGAATACAGGACAATACACAGTTACACGCTGTATATTTTGAAAGGTCAGAATAACCCTCTTGATTTTTAAGTATTTTAATCAACTTCATTAGTCAATACTACTCAACAGTAAAGATTACATGTAGTAGTTATACAGCATAAATACACACATGCAATGTAAAGGGTAAAATTTATTGCATTTCAAAACAGTAAGAAAATGTAATTTTTTTGAGAGTTCTGTATTATTTTGATTAAGAATAAAGTTGGAAGATTGCCAACTTGAAGAATGAACAAACATTAGTTTATATCCACCTACCTCCAGATTTTGGGACCTCTTTTCGTCCAATCATGTCCCAGTTTGTTCCACCACTAATAAGAAGCCTACCACATGTGCTCACAGCCTCTGTGTTTGACTTAAGATTAGATGCAAAAAAAGCAAATTTAATCATGATGCGTATAGTGCTACTTCAGTGGACTATACTTCAATACTTCAAAGACCAATGACAAAGTATGCATAAAAAAATGTGAAGTTAAACTACCCTTTTTGTTTCCTATTTAAAATGCTATAAGAAAATCTGGATGTTTCTTGGTGTTGTGAAAACCATTGCCGGTTCTCTTATACATCTTTACAAAACTCCTAGGGATGACGTAAAGGGGTTAATCTGACCCAAGCCATTATTAAGGTCTGCAGAGATGGTGGAGCAGGGGGGGAAGGGGATTTTCTAGAGGAAAAATGTTTTTGTTTAAGAATAAGGTACATGCTGTAAGCACTAGGAGTACCTGTCATTTAAAGAACTAGACACCAGAAGGTGTATACTGGGCTGCCATAAAACCTAGGCTAGATAGAAATAATGTATAATTTGTATGAAAACGAAACGTTTACCACAACAGACAGCTGACAGTGTATGAAAGGAACAAGTAATCCCGCTAAACACAGTCCCATGCCGGACACCTCCCCAACCCACAGGTCTCATTAAACTGTTTGAACTGAGACTATAAATATATGATTGATAATTCCAATGTTATTGATGGTTGATCCACAACTGTGTTTACTGTGGGCTTACCGTCAACAGTGTTTACATTCGTAAAAAGTTTTTTGGCATTCTTATGCTTCCACCAAAGATAGATTGCCTATAGCTTTGATTCACTTCGAGCTCCCTAATAAAATGTACTCTGCTGAAGTCCGCTGACCTATTCTATGTGTACTCTCATATCCTGTGCATGCGCTGAACACACCAGAGTGTGGTTTGTGCCAGAAGGAAAAACCAAGCCCATTTTATAACTGGGCTGTAGCACAGGCAGCCCAGCAAAAAATCTCATTGAGAATATTGAAAATAACATTTACGTGCCTCTAGATTTCAAAATTTTCTGGGGTAGGACTCCCCAAGACTCCCCCTCCAACAAACTTGTGTCTCTAGCGTGCGTTTTCAAGCCCTCCCCCACCCCCCCCCCCTCCCAGTTGAAATAATTGCACTGACCCTAATACCATAAGACAATAAGATAAACTCGCAAATATTTAATCAGAGAAACCAAGGAGAAAGGAAAACAACAATAATTTATGAACCCAAAAATAGATCTAGAGTGTAATTTGGAGAGGTTAATTTTGGAATCAAAACACAACCTTAAGTTAATATTAGACCAATTAATATTTCATTTCTCCGGAAATTATCTCAAGAAGTAAAAGATAGAATTTCTTGATAATGGCAGTACTTGTCAAATATTTCTGTACTAAAAATGAAGATAAAATATCAAAAGACACTGTTATAAAACATCCCAGAAATCCTACCCACTGCATTCATTTACCTCTGATAGCAATTTTAAAGCCCATGTATCACTACAGAAAAATCAATCTCTATTGTCTATTCCTAAAAAAGTCTATCTATCTGATTGAATAATTATCTTCCTATAAGCTCTTTCTGAAGATCAAAGATGTAACAATTGAAAAGAATTATCACATGATACAATAACATTCAATTTGTGAATTCAAAAATTCACAAACTTGAAATCCAGCTGACTAAATACCTTGAACATCATGAGATATTACAACAACTCTGCTTTAAATTTTTCCTTTTTGACCAAAGTGTACAAGTTTAACCTCAACCTAACATGTGCTTTTCTTTGAGAAACACAATAGTTTATTAAATTGCCTAAAAACCAGGAAGCAATTTATTACTTAGGTAGTTAGTAATATTCTGAAATACATTGTCTGCTATAAGCAACACATTTGACTGGTATTTAAATTGTAGTGTGTGCTGAAATCTTCACAGTACCATCAATTCACTATCCTAAAATGAAGCCATGGACTTTTTAATCTATTCATCTCAAACAATGAAGGCAAATAATTTCGTTAAAAGCTGTCTTATTGACATTTTTATGAACTTTTTCTGTTTCATAATCTTAAAAATAGAAGTGAAAGACAAAGAAAATTTGCAAATTAAATTGGGTTGAAGTTGAATCCCTCATGTGGTGCAGAATAATTTGGTTGAACAGTTATATTTTTTCCCTTCAATCCGATCAACAGTATCAATTACCAGTTTCCTTCCTTCAATCATCTGTTGAAAAAACATCGTACAGCTTACATAATATTTTTTTTTACCAAGAGCTTCAAACCACACATGTTTCTACGATTTAATCTTTCTTGTGCTATAGACCTCTGGTAAAGCAACTTTCATTCCAGTTTCCTTCGAATACGTGATTCAAATCGAGTAGCAAGACATTATTTCAGATATTTTCTAACAAAAACGCAAAAAGCGAAAACTGATATTATTACAGCTTGTTCATATCGTCCAAAAATGTTGATTTCCCGCGAAAGGCCGCTGCAATTATTGATCTGTGGCTAGTCTGAATGTCAAGACCTATCAACGTTCTCCTTTACTCATTTTCGGCTGTCAATGGACTCATATTTTCTTTTATCAATTTCCATTGATCTTTTCGCCTCAAATAAATTATTTTTGCCAGAAAGAACCGGAAACAACAGGACAAAAGATAGAATGCAGCCTGATCTTTAGTCCGTGCCACGGATCATTTGCATGAAAAAACTGTCATTTAAACAAAATCACTTGAAAAATAAATCTTACTGCCATCACGAGCAAAACCATAAATGAAACTGAATTTACATGTTTCTGTCCATCATGATCCGCTGTAATTTAACATTAATCCAAAATAATTACTCCTAGAATATTTAAGCCATTAGTCGCATTGGCCGTATAAAAGCCCTTCAAACGAAATTCGATCTCGATGAATCAGCCAAGAACGCGCCGTCTCATGGAATTGCTCTCAATCCACCTTACCTGGACTTCGTCGCTCTCTGTGGCCTCCTCGGATGTTGTGTCAGCTAAGGTTTCGTCCTTTAAGTACTTCTCCGGGGAATTTTCTTGACCCGGCGACTCAAGCGGCGTTGATGAATCTGTCTTCGATTTTTTCGAATTTTCATCACCGCAGCTCTCAAGCTCTGCTTTTCGCTTGGTCGGCGCTACTTCCGGATTCGACATTTCCACAGCAATTAATCGTAATACTGAAAATTCGTGAAATTCACTTGATATATCCCCTTTTCCTTTGTTTTTTGAACAGTGCACTGTGACCGCCACACTACTGCGGCCAGAATGAATGACATAGAGACATGACAGAGGGGGAAATGGTGACAAGTTACCAGTACTTTCTCCTTGCGGTTAGTTGCAAATCTCCCAACATAGGGACAGATGCAATCCAAGGGTGAATATTTCTTTTAACCTTACATCTGTAAAAGAGTATAGGACGCAAACAAAAACAGAAATATTGATTTATCCCTGCAAAGGTCAGCTAAAAGCTGTCACGCAATTCTTTCTTGTCGTGTGAGACGCTTGACATCACGGCGGGCATGACCTACCACCTGCCTACCCGCGTGACATGAATGTTGTCTACGCGCGGTTCGTGCCAAATCAAGCCTTGAAAAGGTTGCAAACAAAATGGGCTAAAGGTATGGCCGCAAAGGAGCGAATAACCGAGCGGCTGAGGTTTAAATGACATTTTGACTTGAACATGTCGAAATTACGTACAATAAACCCTGAAACGTTTTAACAGTATCAAGTATCATAATAAGTTTTCACAGTTTTTCGGATCATGCGATTTAAGGCAAAGGAATTCCGTCACAAATTTCATGCAGAATTTAGGTATTAGTTTAGAATATCTGACTAAGCAGTTTCTCGGAGAGCCAAGCTGAAAACCGCCAAAGTAAGAAATGTAAATGACAAATCCACTGATACTCTTTCTCAAGGTGATTTCCAACTCTGAGTGTTGCTTGAGATTATGAGAGGGATGATCGCATCTCAGGAATTAGGACTTTATGGGAGATACATGAATTCTCTTTTGGTGAAAAAGACATTCTGGACATTGCATCGCATTACTCTGACTCAGAAATCAGAGGGTCTTGCATGGCCCCTCACATTCCCGTATGAATGTTACGAGGACTGGCTCGCCAAGAAAGTAAAACTGGGCACCAATCTGGGAATCAATCATGCTTTAGACCAGTACTAAAACAGGCAATGAGATTTCCATTCTCTGTCATATGCGACTCCGATCCATTCTGGGCTTTGTTTTAAGGCCGAAAAAGCATATTAGTTTAACGTATGGATTTTCGGTTCTTGTGTTATGTATAAGGGCATCAGTAAATTACTGTATTGCTTTTGAGGATTACATTTGCTTCGAGATTTATTTGACAAAATAACTCAACATTCTAACGAAAGGGTTACATTTAAAATCGACAGCCTGGTAAAGAGATAAAAATGAAGGAAACGGCATAATAGAAATAACTGATACTACCTTGCACTGTTCGGTCACAATTTTTCCCCTATGAAATTTTATCGCTTTCCAGTACAGTTGATAAATTTTTTATCGACTTTAATGGAACGTTATTGATGGCGATTTTTTCGATTGCACACGCAAGAACAAAATATCATTGAAAGAACACACACGCACTGGTCGGAAATATTGGAAAAATAACAACAAGGTCACTCAATATGGCTTCAGTACCGTGAACGATAATAGCATAATGGCGGATACAAAGAGACATCTTCGGTCAAAAAGAATGAAAAAAAAATTAAAACAGGCAATCAAAGTGTACAAAGATATAAAAAATATTTTTTTTTACATGTTTTTTTTTTTAATATTTGAAGTGAACAAGGTACCCGCACATTTTTTATTAAAATACTGGAAGCAAGAGATATGGTTACTCAATACGATTTAAAAACGAAAATAGTGACCATCAAAATCAAGTTTGTTTTCCTTGGGTACACATTGCGGACCATCTGGAGTACCATAACGCTCCACCTTTTGACCACCTTGCATTGTAGGTGTGATCAGCACGGCATTAGTGGATCCAATAGAAGGATCTTCATCAAAGTAATTGAAAGGTCTTATGAAGAAGTTGGCCGAGTTAGCAGCTGTCGCCGTGTTAGGAAGATCTTCTGAATGTGGCACATGAATCGCGCCGACGGTCACCCAGGCAACTAGATCCTCGTTCAAGATGGAGTCGTTATCCAAAAGATACTGACGGAAATCCAACTGTGGGGATAAAATTTTTTGGCAAATATCAAATTTTCTATTGAAGAAGACGTTAAAAACATTCTAGGAAAAATGACAGAGGCGAGGATGGAATGAATTTAGTGAAGATCTTAAGAAATGATGAAACGAGCTCAGTCGCCAAAGTTTTTGGTCTTTGCCATTGAAGAGCCCATCACCACGAAACGTCCTAATGAGTATCACGGCACTTAAGACCTTAAGTCTATTTTTTAACTTAAAAAACTGTGTTCTTAAACATCCGCACAATTCAATATGGCAGTTGATCTCCAAGACAACCGCTCTTTGGTCAAGTCCTTTGCTCGTCACCTTGCTGATCTCATCTGCTACTGATAGAGATCGTACACTAATCTGATTCTGTAAGAGTTTTTTGCGCGAAAGATAAATCTATAAATAGCTAAATAACTATACAAACTGTGACCTAGGCTGTATGAGAGGTAGAGCCTCAGGGATAATAGGACACTGCTTCTAGTACAATCTCCCTCCCACTCCCCTACACCAACCTGTAGACTGCAAAACAGTCTGTTTTTTTCTCAAAATCAGCAAAGAAATCGGTAAAGGGTAGCGTAATAGTCTGACGCGCGCGAAGCGCGGGAGCCTGAGGCGACAGAAAAAAAACCGTATTTTTGCGTCTCTCCCCAGTCTCGCTCTCTGTTTTCAGCCTCGTTACAGACTTTTTGTTTGACTGCTCGCGCGTACTTGAATACGTAAAAATACGGACTGTTTTGCAGTCTAACTAACCTGTGGATCTGCAGGGGCGTTCTGGTTGTAGATGGAGCTGCTCTGCGTCTCATTTTCTTTATATTTTGTGACAGCCATTTGGTAAAGAGACCAACTCATCATGGATACCATCATCCAGTCTTCAGGATACAATTGTTTCAGTATTCCTCCCAGTTGTATGCGATATCCTTTCTTCACGCCCACCCTGTTCTTCTCTGCATCATTAAAGAAATTCAGATATTTTGGAGTATCAAAGTTAAATTTATAAGCGCCGTCTAACTCCGTGTTTTTGACGCTGCGCTTTAGGACCTTTTGGACACGCCGTTTGTTGGGAAACCACCGCTCTGTGATGTTTTCTATTCCGATCTCAATTGTCTCATAAGAGTTCTTTCTTCCACCGACGTCTAAGTCGACCTTGTAGTTGAAAAGATGATCGTGTGTACCACTAGTCAAGTGTTCGTAAAGCTTATACCCGTATGGATCAGTGCTAGAGTCGATGAATGCGCCCCAGACATAACCAGATGGTGAAACCTTGACTTCTATGACACCATTTTGGTAAAAGATAAAGTCGAACACGTAATCGTAGTTGTATACAGTGGAAATTGTACGTAAAACGAGCACTTGATCGGCCATTCCACCATAGAAGCGGTAGCCCCCCACAAAATTATTATCATAATGTCGTCGCAGGGGCATTCCAGTGTTCAGCTCGAACACGCAGACAGCGTTGTGAAATGTCAGTGGTAGTGGAGATCCCATCATGTGCACTAAGTCGAAGAAAGTGGCAGTATAGGGGCAGTCCACGCCTTGCACCAACTCAAAGCTACTTGTACCCATTCCCCAATTACCGTCAAGGAAGTTGTTCCAGGAAGGGTTTGGATAGTATCCGCCGTACGTGGCCGCGGCTTCCTGAATGCTGAGCTCGTAGATGATTCTTTCTCCGTTGAATTTTATGTCGTATATTTGCAAGCCAAAGTTGGAATCCACTCTAAAATCAAAGGACCAAGACATGTAGTTAACGTGGCGTCCACTGACAGTGTATCTCTTTCCGTCAGGCTCATACATCTCAGGGCCTCGCATAGGCTTGACTGGTTGGGGATCTCCTCTGCGCTCATAGCTTGAAAATACTGAACCTTTCCCCTTTGGTGCTGGTATCTTGATTTTGCTTATAGTGCCTTTGTTGTACTCGTTCACCAACTCATCAACAGAATCAAACGTTTGATTGTTGTAAATGACTTTCAGGATTTTCCATTTTGTAGCATCTACGCCTGAGTGATCAACTAACAGCTGAAGGTCAAGGGGATGAGTGTATTGGCCTGTAACCTTGCGAGTGAAAAAAATCCACGAGAATCGATCTTCACCCGTAAAACCCATCGGTGAGATGGTAACAGGTTCCAGGCACTTTTCGGCACAATCATTGTTGGAGAAGCCATCGTAACTTTCTTCCATTAGCTTTTTGAGAGTTTGGCAGGCATCATTCAAGACTGCCGAAAGCAGAGCAGTATGCTCTACGAAGGAGTCAAAAGGGCGAGCATTGAATGGCACAAAATTCCTCTGCTTTCCAGGAATTCTTCTGATGTCATGTTTGTTTGGATTAGAGGAGGGAGAGACAACATATTCTCTTACCACTGGTGGGTCAGTAGCACCGTGAAATACGACCGCAATAGCTTTCCTGTCAGGCTTAGCACCATCTCCATCCAAGTATGCAAGGGCTTCATCTTTTGAGGGAGGCAGCAACTGTATAAGATAGATGTAGTTGCTGTTTAGAGTAGCTTGTAAATTACTGGTGAGGTTGAGTTCTGCTTGCATCAGAAGATAATCTCTAACAGAGGTAATTTCTTCGACTGTAAGGTCGTCAAACACACCTGCCGACTTCGGTGGCTTAGTCGGATTCGACATTCCATCTGCGCAAGATTGTACTGTGGCTTTTGAGTGTATTCCTGAATCTTCCGATTTGGGTTTGGTCTGCTTTGTTGCTACTACTATCAAAGCAATAAGCAGTGCAACGCTAATCACGATGAAGACGATAGTAAGCACTTTCCATTTGAAGACTGGCGTGACACTCAAAGAGCTGGATTTTTGCGTGATCATTGGATCGCTTGTTTCCATGTTTGTTTTCTGCATGATTCTATTTCTAAAAATGAAAGAAAATATATCGTTTCAGTTCATTAATCTTACGTACATAAAATCGAAGCTCTATGTGAGATCACCTGTCCAAAACACCAAAATTTTCCCAGTCAAAGCCTTAATATATAATTGGAGCTTCCCGTAAGCGACCGGGACAACCTTTGGGTGTGACGGCTTGGTCTCATCTCTCTGAATTAGTTCGCTGTATGTGGTACGGAGAATCACAGTATAGGAAGAACTTTAGGAGACCATCTCTTAACAAGATGGAACTACATCGACGTATACTACACTGATCGAGGCGCGTAATTCAGTGTCTCGTCCAAAACTAGATACCATGTCGGGATCTCTGCTCGGGAAATTCCCCGTGTGCTTCGATTCTGATAAGTGTCCGCTTAATCCTCTCACGTTAGGTGGTAGCTCACGAGAGGTTCGACTTTATTTTTAATTGCTAAGGTGAACAAAAGTACGAGCCCCTCCAAAAAGAGGAATATATATGTATATATTTCCCTCTTATATTATGCTGCTCCCTTAACCTCATGGGTACAATATACAAACTGATCATGAGTCCTAGCTAGTTCTATGCCAAAGCCGAGAGAAAGAGAAAAAGGGGAGAAAAGCCGTCTTTACTTTCTCCCTACACCAACTCCCAACCTTCCCCCCATCCCTCCGCCCCCCCCCCCCCCCCCACCACCGTCGTTCGCCTATTCAAATCTCCTCTCACCTAAGTCTGCTACTTTTGTAAGAACGTTCCTTAAAACAAAAATACGGCAAGATACAGGTATAGCCGTGTAGTGCTCCTTATGTGCCTCGAAGGCCAAACATTTTTATGCTAATGAGCCTGCTAAACACGTTTGGACTGATTGGCTTTTTGTGCCTGTTCGCTGGCCCTCCCCGACAGCTTGCTGATCTTTAACCAGAGGTCTCTGTAGAAATTTCTCCGATCTGTTATGGACAGTTCGTTTGGTCCCAGAAATGCCAAAAATCATATATTCCCTACCTCCATAATACGGACACCTCTATAAAGCGGACACTTGGTTCTGTCCCTTTGGTGTCCGTATTAAAGAGGTTTGACTATACACCAATCAATCAATAAACCTT
>OZ037992.1:1460000-1510000 GCA_964035705.1 Porites rus
TTGTCATATCTTCTCATAGCTCTGAACCAAATCTGGGGCTCGAATTTTACGAGTCTAAACGTCTCGCGCTCGCACTCAAAACACTTTGAAGTCTCGGTCTCGAAATCTAAAAAGTCAAAATGTCTCGGGCTCGCAAAGAAAAACGCTAATCTCGCCGTCTCGCAAAGTCTCGCATTTACCATTCGCCACCCCTTTTACTGTGTGACCCAGGCGTCGTCTGAGACTACTGAACATACACCCTCAAGGATGATAAGCTACTGCCTTACTCACTCTTCCAATTCCCTTCACTAACCTGTGGATCTGTAGGGGCGTGCTGGTTGTAGATGGAGCTGCTCTGCGTCTCATTTTCTTTATATTTAGTGACAGCCATTTGGTAAAGAGACCAACTCATCATGGGCACCATCATCCAGTTTTCAGGATACAATTGTTTCAGTATTCCTCCCAGTTGGATGCGATACCCCTTCTTCACGCCCACCCTGTTCTTCTCCGCATCATTAAAGAAATTCAGATATTTTGGAGTATCAAAGTTAAACTTACAAGCGGCGTCTAACTCTGTGTTTTTGACGCTGCGCTTTAGAACCTTTTGGACCCGCCGTTTGTTGGGAAACCACCGCTCTGTGATATTTTCTATTCCGATCTCAATTGTCTCATAAGTGTTCTTTCTTCCACCGACGTCTAAGTCAACCTTGTAGTTGATCAGGTGATCGTGTGTGCCACTAAAAAAATGTTCATAAAGCTTATACCCGTATGGCTCAGCGTTAGAGTCATAAAATGAACCGAAGATATAACCAGATGCTGAAATCTTGACTTCTATGACACCGTTTTGGTAAAAGATGAAATCGAATACGTAATCGTAGTTGTACACAGTGGATATTGAGCGTAAAACGAGCACTTGATCAGCCATTCCACCATAGAAGCGGTATCCTCCCATAAAATTGTTATCATAATGTCGTCGCAGGGGCATTCCAGTGTTCAACTCAAACAGGCAGACAGCGTTGTGAAATGTCAGCGGAATATCTGCACCGCTCATGTGCACTAGGTCAAAGAAGGTGGCAGTATCTGGGCAATCCACGCCTCGCACCAACTCAAAGCTGCTCATCCCCATTCTCCAGCTGCCATCGAGGAAATTGTTCCAAGAAGGGTTTGGATAGTAACCTGCATACGTGGCTGCAGCTTCCTGAAGGCTGAGTTCGTAGATGATTCTTTCTCCGTTGAATTTTATGTCGTATATTTGCATTCCACTGTTAGAGTCCATTCTGAAATCAAAGGACCAAGACATGTAGTTAACGTGGCGTCCACTGACAGTGTACCGTTTTCCGTCAGGCTCATACAATTCAGGGCCTCGCATAGGCTTGACTGGTTGTGGGTCTCCTCTGCGTTCGTAGCTTGAAAATAGTGGGCCTTTTCCGACAGGTGAAGGTATCTTGATTTTGCGTATAGTGCCTTTGTTGTATTCGTCGACTAACTCATCAACAGAATCAAAAGTTTGGTTGTTGTAAATAACTTGCAGGATTTTCCATTTTTTTACATCTGCACCTGAGTGATCGATTAATAAATGCAGATCAAGGGTATGACTGTATTCGCCTGTAACCTGACGGATGAAAAAAATCCAGGTGTGTCGGTCATCGCCCGTAAAACCCATTGGTGCGGTGTAAATGGTCGAAAGGCACTTTTCGGTACAATCAGTGAAGGAGTAGCCATCATAACTTTCTTGCATAAGCGTTTTTAGAGTTTTAGAGGCATTGTTCACAACTGCCTCGTACAAGGCAGTAAGCTCTAGATAGCCATCAAACGGACGAGCATTAAAGGGCACGGAATCTCTCTGTCTTCCAGGAATAACTCTGATGTCGTGTTTCTTTGGATTGGAGGCGGGAGAGACGACATATTCTCTTACCACTGGTGGGTCAGTAGCACCGTGAAATACAACCGCAATAGCTTTCCTTTCAGGCTTGGCACCATCTCCATCAAGGTATGCAAGAGCCTCATCTTTTGAGGGAGGCAGAAACTGTACAAGATAGATGTAGTTGCTATCTATAGAAGCTTGATCATATCTGGTGAGGTTTAGTTCAGCTTGCATCAAAAGATAATCTCTAACCGAGGTAATTTCTTCGACTGTAAGATCGTCAAACACACCGGCGGACTTAGGTGGCTCAGAAGGCTTTGACATTCCATCTGCGCATGGCGGTACAGAGGAATTCCTTCTGTAATCTGGACTTTTGTTTTGCTTTGGTCCTGCTTTAGCTTTGGTCTGCCTTGTAGCTACTACTATCAAAGCAATAAGCAGCACAACGCTAATCACGACAAAGACTATAGTCAGTACTTTCCATTTCAAGACCGGTGCCACACTCGAACGACTTGATCTTTTCTTGAGCATAGGATCGCTTGTATCCATGTCCATCTCCAGTATAATCCTTTTTCTAAAATTATATAAAAAAAGGAAAAACAACTGAATAAAACTACACTTAAAAAGGCTTGCCATTGGGTCTAAGAAGCGTCAATGGCAGACCACCTCCCTTCCCTCCCTATTGATCCATTTCCATTGTATAATCCTCTTCCTAATGGTGTAAGAAAGAAAAGTGAAAGGGAAACTTCATAAAACAGCATCTTAGAGTTCAAGCAATCGCACTGCAGATCACCTCCAGCCCCTCCCCCCCAAAAAAGGAATATTTTCCAAAAAATTCACCCTCCTGTTAATTATGCCTCGGTGGAGCAAGAGAGAACCCTAGTATTGCAATCAGGATTTTCTATACTGAAGGGGAGAAAAAGCGAAGAAAGAGAGAGAACGCAGAGAAAGTCTCCTTTTCCCACCCTACTTCTACCCCCTTTATCTTTTCCTGAATCTCTTTTAAAGGCAGCCTGATATAGTAAGAACCTCCTCAAACACTAAATAGTATGTATGGAACTTACTGATAATTGTGGCAAGCGTGGCGTACGCGTTGGAAATTGGGAATTCATGTCCGATTTCTCTTCTCCTTTTCAAAAGCCACAGACAATTGCAGGGTTTGAAAATCACAGCTATTCCATCGAGTAAAGTAAGTGCGAAACCTTTGATATGGAAGCGACTTTTCTATCATGAAAGTGGAATCAAGTGGAACTTATTTTCACACGAAAGGTTTCCAAGTTGGCCTCATTTATGTACGTGGGGGCTTTCTGAAACACGGACGTAACTATCATACAAAGACCTGTCTTTACCGATCGCAAAATGTTCAGTTGAGTGTCACGCAAAATAAAACAAAAATTAATAAATAAACCATAAGCTGTTACATGCTGTTAAGTATATTGTCGCTCTAGCGCCGTAACGCCAACCCGGAATTGCAACATGCGGACATCAAAATTCTTAAAGATCTTTCGAAGACATCCATTCACATCGCTCGTTATTATGTCGATTTATAGGGTGAAGATAGAAATTTTATGTTGCGAGTGGTTGTAATTTTCACCGCAAAGAACCTCAAATATTATTAGGGCCATGAGCTCAACTTTCTCACACCTCTCAGTATCGCAGGTCCAACATAAGCTTTATTTGCATGACTACCGTAAATGAAATTACAGTATTGCAAAAAATTAAGATAAAGTTACAATTAATACGGGATAATAATAATATGTCGCAGGTGCTAGCTACAGCTGGTACACATCGATAGTTTCCATTGCCGTTGTTGATGTTGGTTTACTGAGTGCGTGGTACGAATATCGGCGAAATTTCGTGAAGATCGAATCCTTGTGGAGAGGTATCCGAGTGTAAGGGTCTTTAAAGCAAATTATGGACTGTAAAGGTATTCAAATGTCGTAAATGATTGTTCACCTACCTGGACGGAGTTAAGTAGTACCGTAGGCAAAAGTCTGGAATTGTTTTCACTAAAACGTCTTGAATTTACCGACCTCGTAAACGCGGAGCAATGGGTTTAAAAAGAGCTGGAAACTGAAGGTGCTATAGCAATACTAGGGACAAACACCTGACTTCAGTCACGTAACTGTTGGTACTCAGCCGCCCGGCCGCTTTGTATCAGTTTTGATTGTTTTCGTATGCTTTGTTATGCAAAGACGACATTGACGTTGATAAGTGACAGGACCGGATATTCTTATCTTTGTAAATTGATTTATATTGCACCGAGGATCAATCAAGAATTAATACTGTAACACGTCCACACCCCCAGGGGTACTCCTGGGAATTCTTGGTTGGGGTGTGCCACCCAGTTCTATAAATAAATGTCATTTTTCACACCCATTTTCAGACCTGGCCTCTAAAATCCATACCCATTTTCAGACCTGACCTCTTAGAAATCATGTCATCATTACTTAGATTAGAACAGCAACAAAAAAAGACTTCTAAAAAATCCATTTCAATTTCACATATTTCTCTTTCTTTCTTACTCATTTGGAACGGAAACAATAAATACGTTCATACACTACCGTGGCTCCCCCGAAAACCATACCCGATTTCAGACCAAAACGGGGCAAAAACCAAACTCTTTGGGGCGGCACATACCTGTATGGCTTATATACGTTCTAGAGATGTAAAGGGAAAATGCATCAAAAAGAAATAATGCATTAAAAATAATGATAACGGTGGTCGCATCTTCCGAATTTGGTCCACGCCGGTTGGTTATGGTTAATTTTTGTCGGGGCGAAATATTTTGAATTAATAATAATTAACATTAAATATTTCGAGCTCTTCACGTTTGACTTCTCGGACTGCTCTTCAATTAAAAACAAAACATGACAAAACAAAACCTTTTCAAAAGTAGGCTGAGTTTGATCGTCCGGGTGAACGTGGTCCTGAATAGGACTGTTTTTGTTGACAGTGACTGACGTTTCGACAACCTGTGCGGTAGTCATCTTCAGAGTCAAAGCGAGTTGTATCCCGTCAGTTGGTGGTACAGTCAACTCTTTCTGAGACGGACACGTTGGGGACCTGCAGTATGTGTCCGTCTTAGGGAGATGTCCGTCTTCTAGAGAGTCAAATAAAGGGAGTAAAGAAAGGCAGGGACCAACTCTGAATGTCCGTTTTACAGAGGTGTCCGTCTTGTAGAGGTGTCCGTTAAGAGAGAGTAGACTGTATTACACTCTGGCTATTGATCTGATTGGTAAATTACGTCGCGATGTTGTTATTGGTCGTCTGTCAGTTAAGCCGTGATGTTATTGGCTATGAAGATTCGTAATCAGTAATTGGTGCGTTTTAAACAGTCGTCTATTGTTAGTCAAAGTGTCAGTTCTCCAGTCGTTTTTTCGTAGTTAGTTTTGCTTGATCTCGTCAATAAGTCGTTTGTATGGTGCTACTGTTGGCTACGATTCAGTGGCGTTTCTTCTAAGTTAGTAAACCAGCTTTCTAAAGAAAGTCGTTGATAGTAGTCTGTAGAATACGTTATACATGTCGCAGAGTCCCAGTCAATTTGATGTTTCGTCTGTAAATGGTGTTCAGCAATGTGATTGTTAACGTCACCATTCCTTGTCGCTCGTTTGTGTTCGGTCAGTCGAGTACTAGGGTTTCTGCCGGTTTCACCAATGTAAGAAGCCTGGCAGTCGCAGCATTTGATCTTGTATACTGCTCCCTGTCTGTCCTCGGATTTGTCTTTGTCCTTTGCATTAGTAAGCAGTCGTCGTAAAGTGGTTATCGGTTTGTGCGCAACACGTATATTGTAAGGTTGTAATATACGTGCCTCTGACGTACGGTATAGTCACTGTCGTAACAGGGCCAGAGTTGACGTTGGTCTGAGCGTTGGAATCAGTGTTACTGTGACTGTTCCGTCTAACAAAGTCCGTGTTGTAATTGTTCTTACTAAAACGTTGTGAAGTTAAAATTATAGATAGATGACAAATCTAATTGTAGATAAATGACAAATGTAATTTTACAGGACAAAATCAATTCTTTTACTTCTAACAACAATAGTTTTAAATTTCGAGTACACTCATATCAAACCTGATTTTTCATCGGCATCCAGTACTTCACCATTGCTCTTAGTTTTAGATTTTTATCACGTGACCTATCATGTGACCAAAGCCTGAGAAGACCCAGGTTCTATCGTAAGTAACTTATCAAAAGATATTCAGTAATCATAGTTGTAGTCATAATTGCTAGCACATTTGACTAAGTCCTAAAACCCCCTTGAAAAGGAAATAGGGTAAATAGGGTTTTCCTTGAAACGTCAATTGTTGGTCACCTTTATTACTGCGGAAATAATCTGCCCAAACAAAAGGGTTCACCAGGGTTATTCCGGCTGTGTATTAAAATGCAAAAGAGGATATAACTTATATATATCGTTTCGCTTCTCATTTAGAACAAGAAACCGTCGAGTCGCTACTGACCTCCCTCGTGCAAAGCATGTTGGGCATCACCATGACAAAATCGAAGACTGGCGAAACTTGAAATAATTTCGGCAATTTGCGAGACTAAGTGAAAAGTCTCTGTAACCAACCCTAGTGGCAAGGAAATGACGCCGGGTTCACTATATTTTAAGAACTTAGGTTTAAAAGAAACATCTCCACTCTGATCTCGTGATCTAACACTAAACGCACTACAGTTGTTTGAAGTAATAAAAACAAGGCGTACTGTCACTTAATATCACAGTAATTTTCAAGGAGTTACAATAACTCCTCTAGTGGGGCGAATAATAATAACCTTTATTTATTACCTTTGGAGATAAGAATTACGGTAATATTACAATAAAAATTCAAAACACTACCTATTATATATACATATCAAATTAAGTTAAGATTAGCACCTCTAGGAATAAATGATTGTTTGTGCCTAACAGTGCGTGATACAGGTATTCTGAGGTGCGCTGGGTTAGTCTTACAAGATCTTAGATTATGGCCATGATCCACTGGCTTTTCTAAAAAACGTTTACAAGGATGTGCAAATGTAACTCCTTACAGTGGAGTTTCTTTAAAGGAGTTTAAAGAATTCTTTTTCAGGAGTAAAAGTGACCCCAGATATTGAGGAGTTAAAATAACCCCCAAAAATGGGTTATCCTGTACCTAAAAGTTTTACTCCTTTTTCAGAGTTAAAGTAACTCCAAAAAGAGTAAAAACAACCCATGTAAGGAGTAAAAATAACCCCATTTCGAAGTTACTTAACTCCAGACTAAGAGTAAAAAGAACTCTTTTTCAGGAGTAAAAATGACCCCAAATTCGGAGTTAAATTAGGAGTTAAAGTAACCCCAAAAAGTTGTTATCCTGTACCTAAAATTTTTACTCCATTTTTGGAGTTATAATAACTCCCTAGAGATTACGGTGCTGGTTTATCCATAGTAGGTGCCATTATAATCAAGTTTGTTTTCCTTGGGTACACATTGCGGACCATCTGGAGTACCATAACGCTCCACCTTTTGACCACCTGGCATTGTAGGTGTGATCAGCAAGGCATTTGTGGATCCAATAGAAGGATCTTCATCAAAGTAATTGAAAGGTCTGATGAAGAAGTTGACCGAGTTGGCAGCTGTCGCCGTGTTAGGAAGATCTTCTGAATGTGGCACATGAATCGCGCCGACGGTCACCCAGGCAACTAGATCCTCGTTCAAGATGGAGTCGTTATCCAGAAGATACTGACGGAAGTCTAACTGCGGGGATTGAAAAACAAATACACATTAATTGTATATATCAAACCTTGCAATTTTGTAAGACTTTTGTGATGTAATATAAGAAGGAAAAACAATGACGGCGAGGATTGAATCATATTGAAGATCAATCTTTATCCTATAGACCGTGCCTGTGGAGGAGGGGGGAAAGAGGCCATGAATAATAATAATAATAATAATAATAATAATAATAATAATAATAATAATAAATACTTTATTTATACTGCGAAAAATTGATCAGCTGACAATAAAAACAGCTGGTATAAAAAAAATATTTCAAGATTAGAAAAAAAACAGCAATACATAGTAAAAAAAGGGGAAAGACTAATATTTACAATAAAAAAGGTGTTAAAAAAATGAAATAAAATAAAATAAATTAATCTACAGTCTACATTTATGCTGTGTTTTGTCTCGTTCTTGTAAATACTCAAATGTCTTTCCTTTAAAGATCCTAAAGTTAGGCCATCAGCCCGTAAGTCATTGGGTAACTCGTTCTAATCTCTGACTCGCGCTTCCCCTCACTAACCTGTGGATCTGCAGGGGCGTTCATGTTGTAGGTGGAGCTGCTGTGTGTCTCATTTTCTTTATATTTAGTGACAGCCATTTGGTAAAGAGACCAACTCATCATGGGCACCATCATCCAGTCTTCAGGATACAGTTGTTTCAGTATTCCTCCCAGTTGTATGCGATACCCCTTCTTCACGCCCACCCTGTTCTTCTCTGCATCATTAAAGAAATTCAGATACTTTGGGGTATCAAAGTTAAACTTATAAGCCGCGTCTAATTCTGTGTTTTTGACGCTTCTTTTTAGAACCTTTTGGACACGCCGTTTGTTGGGATACCACCGCTCTGTGATATTTTCTATTCCGATCTCAATTGTCTCATAAGAGTTCTTTCTTCCACCAACGTCTAAGTCAACCTTGTAGTTGAAAAGATGATCGTGTGTGCCACTAGTCAAGTGTTCGTAAAGTTTATACCCGTATGGATCAGTGTTAGAGTCGTAGAACGCGCCGAAGACATAACCAGACGCTGCAATCTTGACTTCTATGACACCATTTTCGTAAAAGATGAAGTCGAAAACATAATCATAGTTGTAAGCTGCGGTTATTGAACGTAAAACGAGAACCTGGTTAGCCAGTCCACCATAGAACCGATAGCCCCCCATAAAATTGTTATCATAATGTCGTCGCAAGGGCATTCCAGTGTTCAACTCGAACACGCAGACAGCGTTGTGAAATGTCAGCGGCTTTGGCGCCCCGATCATGTGCACTAGGTCAAAGAACGTGGCGGTATTGGGGCAATCTACGCCTCGCACTAACTCAAAATTGTTCATACCCATTCTAAAGTTACCATCAAGAAAGTTGTTCCAGGAAGGGTTTGGATAGTAGCCGCTGTACGTGGCCGCAGCTTCTTGGAGGCTGAGTTCGTAGATGATTCTATCTCCGTTGAATTTTATGTTGTATATTTGCATGCCACTGTTAGAGTCCATCCTGAAATCAAAGGACCAAGACATGTAGTTAACGTGGCGTCCGTTGACAGTGTACCGCTTTCCGTCAGGCTCATACATCTCAGGGCCTCGCATAGGCTTGACTGGTTGGGGGTCTCCTCTGCGTTCATAGCTTGAAAATAGTGGGCCTTCCCCGATAGGTGAAGGTATCTTGATTTTGCGTATAGTGCCTTTGTTGTACTCGTTCACCAACTCATCAACAGAATCAAACGTTTGATTGTTGTAAATGACTTTCAAGACTTTCCATTTTCTGACATCTGCACCTGAGTGATCAACTAACAACTGAAGGTCTAGGGGATGACTGTATTCGCCTGTAACCTTGCGCATGAAAAAAATCCACGTGTATCGATCTTTACTAGTAAAACCCATTGGTGCAGTGTAAGAAAATGAAAGGCACTTATCAGTGCAATTGGTGTAGGTGTAGCCATCATAACTCTCTCGCATTAGCTTTAAGAGAGCTTGAGACGCATTGTTTATGATTGCCTCATTCAAAACGTTACCCTCTATAGAGCCGTCAAAAGGACGAGCATTGAAGGGTACGAAATCTCTAAGCTTTCCAGGAATGTTTCTTATTTTGTGGTTATTGGGATTAGTGACAGGAGAGATGATATATTCCCTTACCATAGGCGGGAATGCAGCACCATGAAAGACGATCGCGATAGCTTTCCTTTTAGGCTTGGGACCGTCTCCGTCCAGATATGCAAGAGCCTCATTTTTAGAGGGAGGCAACAACTTTACAAGATAAATATAGTTGCTATTGACAGTGGCTTCTTCATATCTCGTGAGGTTCAGTTCAGTTTGCATCAAAAGATAATCTCTAACAGAGGTGATCTCAAAGACTGTAAGGTCATCAAACACATCAGCGGACTTGGGTGGCTCTGAAGGATTCGACATTCCATCTGCGCATGACGGTACAGAGGCATTTCTTATTGAATCTGGACTTTTGTTTTCATTTGGTCCTGCTTTGGTTTTGCTCTGCTTTGTGGCTACTACTATCAAAGTAATAAGCAGCACAACACTAATCAAGATAAAGACAATAGCCAGCACTTTCCATTTGAAGATCGGTGCCACGCTTGATGTACTGGACTTTTTCTCGATCATTGGATCGCTAGTGTCCCTGTCTAACTCTTGCATCATCGTCTTTCTAGTAATGAAAGAAAAGGCGTAAATGCATGCCGTTAGATCAGTAGATGTCCTGTTACTGTGTTGCATTTCTGACACAAATCGCATGGCAAAAAATATGCAAAAAAAACCCCTAAGCTCTTGGGTTTATTGTCTCCCCAGGGTTTGAACTTGACCCTGAATTTTACAAAGCTTAATGAACTACGTCAGTCTCGTTTTATGCCGATACGGTATTCGAACATTCTCAACCATCGTTGTTAGATTTTCAATCGCTTAGACCCGATTCAAACGTCGTGCTCCTGCTGTGCCGAACTCAATTGATCGAATTAAATTCGACTTTAGCATGGCAGTAGCGCGACGTTTGAAACCAAGTCGTGCTACTGCCGTGTAGCACGGCAAGCCTTGCCGTGCTACACGGCAGTAAGTCGACTTGGTTTCAAACGTCGTGCCTACCGCCGTGCCGAACTCAATTCATGAATTATAAATACATTAGAATATATTTAAAAGTTTGCTAAACCGTCTCTTTATTTTTGAGTTTTGTTTTGGGCAACAGCCGTTCCATTCGAATGTCATTGTATGAATTAAATTCTACGTCTGAAACCAAGTCGTGCTAATGTCGTGCTGCAGTCGAGCTACAGTCGAGCCAGCTTAGCACGGCAGTAGCACGACGTTTGAAACAGGCCTTAGTTATTTAGGTGGACAATCTCGATTTTGTGCTTCAATTAGAAGGTGAATCCGAATGACGAGGTCACATGCTGACACTTCTACATCCTGCATCAAAACTACAAAGTGAAAATAGGAATTTCGTACAAAGTACGAATGCGTGTAATCATCATGCACACACTACGTCCAACGACGGATTGTATATCAAAATTATCGCGTGTAAGCCCAAGTCAAAATCAGCACAGGGGCTATGATATCTGGCCAGGTATGCACGCGCACAGAGTCAGTTTCCGTATGACAGTGGATGAACAAGCAAATCGGCGACATTTTGTGGGAATCGAATCATTTCATTGCATTAGGACTTCTCGTATTGAGAAGCATGCAAATTAAGTTAATTTTTTCAAAAGCATTTACCGACAGTTTAACTTTCTAAATGCAGAAACTTGTAAACCTACCTGTAAAGAGTCTCCACGCAGATGTCTTCCACACCTCGGTAAATAAAAGGCGGCGCAGAGTAAGACAAAGACAAGACGTGACAATTAACAGTCACGCAATCATGGGTTTTCTCTGCCGAGGATATTGTTACGGTCATATTTAATCAGTTTCTTCAAACTTTTAACACAAACAGCCGGTTAGCTTCAATTTAACAACACCCACGATGTATTTATTTACATAACTTTTAAGTTAACAATACTTTATGCTCCGCAAATAGCTATAATGCTGATGTAGGCAGGACAAAACGTTAAATGATGGCGGTATATAATTACATAAGAGAAAAAGGAAAAGAAAAGAAATACAATAACATACAGAAAGAAACACCTTACATATTCAATTCAAGTACAGGGAGTTTGTTATTTGAAAATAGACTAAAATTACAACTGGAGGTATATACAACTAATTTGGTATCAGGTTAACATTCAACTGCAATTATTTTCATTATCTAGAACATGAGGGAATAATGATTTTATTTTTTTACGAAAATTAGATATATTGAGAGTTTTAACAGAAAGTGGAATAGAATTCCAAATAGACACACCAATTCTAATAAAAGACTTTTTCATTTTTTCAGTTCTAGAAAATATGACAGAGAAACATTCCTTTGCAGATAACTGATCATTATGGCCCGACATAATGTAATTTATATCGAGGGGTGGTACGCACGTGATATTCCGCTGGGGTTGGCTTGTACCAGGTTTAATTAGGTCACATACCTAGTATATGAAAGACAGTTCCAGCGAGATATTTTTCCTTGCTACTCTCGCCATCAGATTGAACAGATCCCCAGAAAAAAACCTTTTCACGCCTCCTCCCCATTTCACCACCTCCCAGCGATTTATCACGTTTATTCCATCCTGTCGCTTCGATAGTATCACTTTTTAAGGCTGGCGATATTTTGTCGCCCCATTTGTGAACAAGGCATCATATACGGAAATGTTTATTGGTCTGTTTGAATTTTGATAATTGTTCGATTAAAACTCGCCACAATCGTGGCCAAATTTATTCCCATAAAGTTGTTTCTTTGTTTCTTGGTTTCTAGTTGGATTTTACTAATATAACGTAGACCTGGCGTGCACTAGTTCTCAATCAAAGAGCGAAAGAGAAATGGACTAAATAAAGTGATAGTTAGTGATTGCGATCGTGAAATGTTCAGCGTCCCGTATAGTAATTTATCACACCTTTCATTAAGCAGTACATTGCTCAATTTTTCTTCCGTTTCGCTGTTTCCTATCACAATTGTATACGTTTTTAAAGCTCAAGTAACCTTCACTCGTCTAGTTGCCATTTGAGACGAGTATAGATACATGCAAAACTTTGCACTGAATCATACAAGGGATTTTAGAGCATCTTTAAAACGTCTTTGAAGCTTAAATTGCTCAAACAATTAAAACATTCAGTCCTTGCTCAGCCTCAAGTCAATGTTAGCTGTTCTCAGGATAATCCTGCGATTGTCTAGTACCTATTTTGGGGAGAGTACACTTGTCACCAGAAACCAAATTCAACTGTGCTTGTCCTTGTGTAGGCCCAGCTTGTGGCCCGATATTTCTCTGCGTTGTCTACTTCTCATGTACACTTTCCTTGCTCTTGAGAGACCTGGAAAACCACAATGCAATTCCCGCGTTGATAAGCATAACTATCACGGCTGCGCCAACGGTGTTGATGAAAGATGCGTCAGCCGTTGTGTCTGCCCATGCGCCTTCCCGCTGTCTCCAGGACCTCTTATGTTTGATATCAAATTCAAAAAGTTTGAGGCCAAATTCTGTGCTCAAGGCAACAAAGACATGCATAAAATGATGACTGTTACCGACCAGATCAAATCGTCCTGGGAGAAGGCGTTCCGGTAACCTGGTACTGTACATAAGACCTGCTACAACAGTGCAAAAAGCGTGACGGAAATAGTAACCAACAGATGCGCTGTTGCATGCAGAGAAGGCCATGCATGACGTGCTACTATTAGCGTGACAACTACAGAGTGTCACGCCAACTATAAATGGTAAGGTGCAATTCAACCAAGCTACAAGACAGGAGATTGTACGGAGGAGGTTACCGTATTTAAAAACTTTGTTTCCAGTCTTACAGGTGCTGTATGTCGCGAGGAAGGAAAGAGTTGCCGCTAAAGACATGTATACAGAGGGAACCTCGAAGATGATCCAGTTGGTGTTTGTTGGACGAGTGTAAAAGAACACGGCCTGAGCCGATGTGAAAGTATACAGGCTGATGGCTGCGTAGTCAAAGAAAAAGCAAATTTTGTAACCCCGTTCAGATATGGAGTTGAAAAGATGCGCCATAGAGCTGGCGGAATAAAGTGTAAACGTGCCAATAGCAGAAGCAAAAAGCGGCAAATTAAATGGATCAAAGAGATGAGGCGTTTGGGTTAGAGCAAGAAGAGTCGAATAGCGCATTACAAAGAAAACCGTGGTGAAGATGTGACTCCAAACGTTAAAGCTTTCGTTGTTAATGTAGAACAAACTCTTAACACACTCCCAAGGTGTACTATTAGCTCGTCGGTATGCTGACGTAATAAATCGCTCGCGATAGCCTTCAGGCATTTCACAGTCTTTGAAGAGCAGCCTCATGCTGTCTTTTTCAGTAAGAGCTGTACTCTTTTTTCCCATTTTTGTTGCGCTCAGCTTTGGTTCCCTAGCTGTTTCGGCTCTTGTTGACGTCCTGTTGTATTTTTTTTTTCTATCAAACAAAAGAGGTGAACTGTTAATCTATGATTCTCATACATTACAGCGCCGTAGCTAGTATGAGGCCAACCGAGGTACTCGCCTCGGTAAAATTTTGACGAATTTCGCCGATCATTTTTATTTTACACAAGCGATCATCGGATATTTTTAACGCATCATGATATTACAAAGAATTCAGCAATTCAGTCAATATACTATGAAAAAATTACCATATCATCGATCTCAAGGGGCTACGTACGTTAACTCAAATTTTTTTTGAATAAATACTGATCAAAACCATTGGCGAGGTTAACGGTCACCCAGATTATGTAGCTTGTTTCTGATTATTGCTTTTTAAATTCCACTTAAATTAACTCGAAAAAAAGTTACCGAAAGGCCCAGAAAACGCTGCAAATCGCATTTCCGAGAGACTAAAGTTCAAAATTTCTCGGGGGGGGGGGGGGGGGAGGCATACCCCCGAACCCCCCTAGCAAATCCCGCCTGTCTCGGTTAGCCGTTTGGTCTGGCTACGGCACTGCATTATAGCATCCTTGCTTTACTTTTTTTTACAAAATCATGAAAAAGCAAACACCGATTAATGAACAAGTTTTCGCGTTTTTCCTTTCTAGTCAGTTTTCATGTAGAAAAAACAAAATGAACTTCTGGCATCTCTAGGGAAATGCGCCTAAATAAACTGAGGTCTGTAGAAACCTGTCATTTTATTTGCCTGACTTGAATGAATTTGTCAGGTTGG
Source organism: Porites rus (assembly GCA_964035705.1). NCBI lineage: Eukaryota > Metazoa > Cnidaria > Anthozoa > Scleractinia > Poritidae > Porites > Porites rus. The sequence continues at coordinate 1,474,785 of OZ037992.1, forward strand.
TCAACGTCTCTAATGTTAACATTTTAATGTTAACATGTATTGTCCCCCGACTAAGAGTTCAAATTTTCTGCACTCTGGAATAAAAAGTAGTTTACGATATTTGAAACGAAAATCACTAATCCCAGCTCAATGTTCAATGACTCGGAGCAAAGGTCATTGGTGTTGCGCATTGTTCTAAAACCTACAGGTAATCAGTGCCAACGCTGTGACAAGTGGTTGCCGAGTAGTTTATGGCACCGGCCTTACAAATAGAGAATTAATTACAGAACCTATACTGACTTGAAGTTCCACTTGAAATATTTTCGCCGCCGGCTACTAGGAAAATATTCCCACAGGGACACAGCCGCATTAAACACTTTTTTCTTTTATTGAAACAACTGCATAGCAACGCTCAGAGACCCATGAGCCCAGCAGGTTGAATTTAAAATGTACAGTTTTAACTTTAAAAATATAAGGCGTGGCTCATGCCTCAATGTCCACTGTAAACAATCGCAAGTTTATTTTACAGTAAAGCTAAAATATAAACAACGGTGGGTGATTCTTAATACTTGCAGTCAAGAAAAATTCTGAAATACCATATTTCAAGGAAATCAGTTTAGACGGACCGAGGAGACACTGATCTCAATTTGCTAACAAAATATCCCTACAGCTTTGGTCAGTTATATTTAGTATCTTATGCTGACACGTAAAATTTGTCATAAGCTAATGATTGTCAGTTTCATGTTGTATGAAAATATTAATGCAACTGCATTGTACACGTACATATTTTTCTTGCATAACTACTCAGCGAAGCCCATAATTTATATTTTAAAAACATAAAAAGATGACTTTAAAGAGCCCTTAATCCCAGGAGCGAAGGGCAGATCACCGCTACCTTTTGTGTCTTCTATGATTCGAAACAAAGCACATTAAATTCTTTGCATTCAACGTAATGCTTTTTCCGGTTGTTATATAAGTATTTTAATCATAACCTCAAAACTTACCTAACAAATAACAACTTACTTACCTAAGAGTTATAAAGCACGCTCTTGACTCTCTCCTTACGACTCTGCTCTGGTTACGTGTTTGCCTGTTTCACGCATTTATCGGCAATTTAATACATATCTTGTTCATCAACCTTTATCAATATTTACAACACAAAACAAATAATTACCAATTCTGACAAGGTCGAACAACCCGCAGTGAACACGCAACGTTTGTAGTTCGCTGCACACACAAGCATGCCAGTGAATGAAAGTGCGCACATATACCATACTTGAGCTAGTAAATTGAGTGAGTTGTTTTCGGCGCCCCCGCATGCCTTGGATATTTGATGGGAAAGCTTCATCATCTTTAAAAGTTTCAAGTTTAGAGAACTTTAGCCCAGGTCTTGGACTACTGTTGAGTGATTATTATTATTATGATGATGATGATGATGATGATGTCCATTCCTTGTAGGATGTTCGGGCTGGTTTATAGTCCTTTGGAGTGGGTTACAAGTCATCACGGGTCCTAGGTCTCTCTTTTCCTTCTTCTTACATGGACAGTACTTTCCTTAATATTATTATTATTATAATAATAATTATTATTATTATTATTATTATTATTATTATTTTCTTTTTTTTTTTTGAATAACTGACACTGATTTGACAACACGAATGAAATGTTTTATATTGAATATTTCAAGCCCTTCAAGTCTGGAATAACTATATTATGCATTTGCATTTAAAAACAAATTATGAGGACCAGTCATAGGCTACTGGACCCCAAACAAACTTACATACATCTGCGATGAGCCATTTTTCTTTTTTAATGCTGAAGAACAACGTTCAATCATGCAGTTCCTTCAAAAAACGTTTTTAGTTAAAGCCAGTTAATTACCTCAAATGTTCAAGCTATACTGTAATGCAATGTCTCGTCCAATATACAATGCGGAACAACGTCGATGAAGACTATAATAGTGTTTAGAAATTGTCTTCCTCTGAGTCTTGCATCTACGCAATTTTTGTACTTTAAAAATAGCAACGCAAACTAAGGCTAATAAACCGACTGTTTGTCTATTATTGAGTTCACGCAACAGGACGGCAAGAAGAAGAGGACGGCAAAACAGCTGTGTGACAAACGTGACAGGGCTATCACTTGTGGGTTTTGTCGTGATCTTCACTTAACACCAAGGTTTTCTGGTCCTTTACAAAAAGATCTGTTTAAAGGAAAGTGAAGTTTGGCGAAAAGTTGTTTCGAATAAAATTATTGTTTCGCTTGTCACGCAAGGTTTGCCGCCTTCTTTCCTCTCCCGTCCTGTTGAGTTAAGTTCACTATTTATTGTAATAGGACTGTATGATTATAACCTATTCCTCCCCTCTTACAAGGGAATCCAGATTACGGAAAATGGGAAAGTTTTGCTTCTGGAATCCGGAGTTCGGGAATTTTGGCTTGCAGAATCTGGAACCCTGAGCTTTAAAACACCGAATACAGCTTAAGGAATCCGGAATCGCACTAACGATTGGAATTCGGAATCCGCGGTTTTAAATCCACCATCCAGTCCTGTCTTGGATTCTCTGACATTATACACTTAATGTCAGATCCCGAGGGAGAAAGTTAGTTTTGGTTTCCCGAGAGTTCTGATGTTCCCGAGACGAAGTCGAGGGAAACACCAGGACTCGAGGGAAAACAAAACCAACTGGTTTCTCGAGGGACCTGACATTACGTGTTTGTTATATTTCTAGACTTTCACTTCAACAGCTAAAAAAGAATAACCGGAGCGAATCAAAACAGTCGACTCGGTACTTATAAGAACACAAATTCTCAAAACCACTGAATGAATGATTTACAAAGTATTTCCTTATATTATCTGCATTTTTTTCCTCCACTAGCTGCTGTTTCTCTCCTGGGATAACTTTGAAAATCGTTACTAGCTTGAGATTTTATGTTCGTGTTGTTGCGTTCATTCACGATTTTTAAAACTGGCAGACGGTGTTTTTCCCGCCTTCTTTCGCGCCACTTTCTAGCATGCTTTGACCACGTGCAGTAATGTATCCCGAGCGGGGTGCAATTGCTCAAATGTATCACGATCGGGATACATTTAATTTTAGTCAAGGCCATCTGAGCAAGAATCAACCAATGGCAGTCTCTGTTTAGCTGAGTGAAAGAATACGAATAGTATAACAGGGGGCGATATTCCTAGGGAATAGTAATACACTTGTCACCAGAAACCATATTAAACTATGCTCGTGTGGATGCCCCTGAACCGGCTTGACCGACTGTACCCCTGCGTGTTTTCAGTTCTCATGTACACTTTCCTTGCTCTTGAGAGACCTGGAAAACCACAATGCAATTCCCGCGTTAATAAGCATAACTATCACAGCTGCGCCAACGGTGTTGATGAAAGATACGTCAGCAGTTGTGTCTGCCCATGCGCCTTCCCGCTGTCTCCAGGTCCTCTTATGCTTGATATCAAATTCAACAAGTTTGAAGGCAAATTCTGTGCTCAAGGCAACCAAAACATGCATAAAATGATGGCTGTTACCGACCAGATCAAAGCGTCCTGGAAGAAGGCGTTCCGGTAACCTGGTACTGTACATCAGGCCTGCCACAACAATGCAAAAAGCGTGACGGAAATAGTAACTAACAGATGCGCTGTTGCATGCAGAGAAGGCCATGCATGACGTGCTACTTGCGTGACAACTACAGAGTGTCACGCCAACTATGAAGGGTGAGGTGCTATTCAACCAAGCTAAAAGTACCGAGATTGTACGGAAAAAAGTACTGAATTTGTTTACTTCGGCTCCAGTCTTACAGCAGCTGTAAGTTGCAAGGAAAGAAAGAGTTGCTGCTAAACACAAGTATATGAAGGGTATCTCAAAGATGATCCAGTTGGTGTTTGTTGGACGAATGTAAAAGAACATGGCTTGAGCTGATGTGAAAGTATACAGGCTGATGGCTGCGTAGTCAAAGAAAAAGCAGGTTTTGTAAACGCGCTCAGATATGGAGTTGAAAAGATGCGCCACAGAGCTGGTGGAATAAACAGCTAGCGTTCCAATAGCAGAAGCAAAAAGCGGCAAATTAAATGGATCAAAGAGATGAGGCGTTTGGGTGAGAGCAGTCGTAGAATAGCGTATTACAAAGAAAACTGTGGTGAAAACGTGACTCCAAACGTTAAAGCTTTCGTTGTTAATGAAGAACAAACTCTTAACACACTCCCAAGGTGTACTATAGGCTGGTCTGTATGCTGATCTGATAAATGGTTCTCGAAGACCTTCAGGCATTTCACTGTCTTTGAAGAGAAGCCTCTTGCTGTCTTCTTTAGTACAAGCACTCATCGTTTTTTCGCGTTTTTGTTGCGTTTTCTTGTTTTTATCTTGCGTGTGCTTGTTCTTGCTTTTTCTGAACGTGTTGGCGTCGTACTGCTTTTTTCACAGTCAAGAAACTCAACCAGTTGATAAAAATCTGTTCAAACAAGATAGACATGTGAACTGTTAATGTATGATACCTATCATTGTAGATATTTTCGCTTTTTTTTTTACAAAACTGAGAAGTAACGCTTACACTTATAAGCGTGCATTTTGGCTTTATGTCCCACCGGTTTTTAGGTACAACCTACACCAACTGAAAGGATACTGAAACAGTTGGCTAGATTTACAAAACGTATGGCAGCATCACTCAACCACATTGCATTGCATCGTATTGCAGTTTTTGAAGTTCGCGGTACCTTAAATTTCTTGGGCCTAGTGAGTTCGTGAAAAGTTCGACGTCTGGCTAGTCTAAGTTCGTCTGAACGAGTTTGCGTCCAACACGTTCTTTTCGTCTGCTTCGAACGGATAGAACGTCTCAAAACGTCTCCGGGAGAAACGTCGATCTTCACATACGACGAACTAAACTAATAAATTAAAAATTTGTATGATACTGTACAAATGTGCCTCGTTCGGAAGAAAATTTATTAAAATTTCCTTTTGGTCTGATTCAGTTGATTGGTTCGACGCGTTCTATGTTCGACATCTGACCCAACAGACCATCTTAACTTAATTTAGGTCGACTCAAATTAGAGTTTGGTTCGTCTCATGAAAAGTTCGACGTTTGGCCTAGGCCTTAGTATGTTACATTATGCTGAAGTCACGCTCTGCTGCGACACAAAGTACGTGTTTGGCAAGGACATTGTAAATGGCTATCTTGGCTGTCTTGGTAACGAGATAATCTAGCGTTACACTGACACCAGGTTTGAGACATCGATGCAAAGTTTCTGTAATTAACCGCTTTTACGCAGGATCAAGTTTTAAACCCGTGAACTGATAAATTAGATGGTGTATCTAGTTCTAAATCCAATTTAAACACCCACCAAGATATAATTATGTACACTTACACAGGTGTTTAATATGACGTTTCAGTGTAGTTCTCAATAATATTATGAAGCAAGAATAAAACTTCTGATAATGTGATGTTTTTCTTCTAAGATAACCTGATTAAGTAAGGCAACTCTAAGTCGTTGAAGCGGCATAAAACAAGTAAGACTCTGTTCTTTAAAAAGCGCAGTTTGTTAATAGCTATCGGCAGCTGAATTTGTCGATCAGTCTTTGTGTATGGGGACTAGGCAACGAAAAATGTAGACTGCGAGCAGTCCCTCACGATGGTCACGCGAGCAAGGAAATCGGGCGAAAAAAAAAAAACAAGAAGCCGAGGGGAAGCTCCAGTTTCCCTCTCGGCCTTTTCGCCCTCTCCAGTCCTGCCGAGCTTAGACTCGACTGACTGAAGAGGGACTGCTCGCAATCTACGAAAAATAAAAAGATAATCTCAAAACATAGCGCAATTTTCAAGTTTTTTTTTGCCTGTTTTTACTTTTTTTATTTGTCCATTGTGCATCATTCTAAAAGGTCAATAAATCTGCAATTGAACCTGTGGTGAGCCGAGTTAGGATCATTAAACAAATGTTAATCAAATCACACCAAAAGGTCTATAAGCAAAGTGGTGGTCGAGTAGTTATCAACCCGCGAACCGCAGACGTATTTCCGGTCGTCGCCTCTCTACCTAAATCGGAAGAAGGGAAGCGACGACCGGGAATACGTCTGCGGTTCGCAGGCTAAGTAGTTAAGCCTTATAATTACCAAAAGAAATAATTAGAGAACAGCTGACTTGAATTTGAAATAATCCGCCGACTAGTCTCAGTAGATATTCGCGCAAGGACCAGTGTACTAAACCCCTGACTAAACCATTTTTGCTTCAGTTAAAAACAAGCCGCGGCAGCGTTGAGAAAACGCTGAGTCCAACAGGTTGAATTTTAGGCTAGCCCCCACTATCAGATACCGGATAGGTTTTGCGCCGGCAGCGAAAACCGGATTCTTTTCGCGCATAAGAAGGGTGATTTCGGCGCGATTTCTATAACGGACGGGAACTGCGCCCCGCCAATCTCTAAACTGAGTGGAGAGTAGCATGTGTTCGTAATATACCGGAAAGTTTTTCGTGTCGGCATGAAACTCGGTATCTCAGAGTGAGCATAGTTTCAAGTTCAAATATAAGGCATGTTGAGCCACTGTAAAGAACATCGCAAGCTTATTTTGTAATATGGTTAGAATATAAACAGAAGTGCATGGTAACTCTTTATAACACTTCCAGTAAGAAGAAAGTGATAAAGTAGTTCAATTTTAAGGACTGATCCAAGGAAAGAGACGTTTTTGAACATGTACGTTAAAAGGCCCGAGGAACTGAGCTCTGGCTCTCAGTTCAACAAAATATCCTGAAGCGTTGGTCAGTTGAAGAACATAATCTGAGAGAATAATACCGCTTTACAAAATCACTTGCAATACCTCTCACAAGGAAAAGTTTATTTTTTCTTACATGCCGACATTGATAACTAACTGGACGAAACGCCGCGTCTGTCTCATCATGACGGGTAAAATTTTTGTTTTTATGCCGTTTAAAAATATTAATACTAGGCTACAGTGTACACGTATATATTTTCTCGGTTGGATAACTGCTCAGCGATGCCCATAAAAAATATTTTCACAACATCAAAACAACCCTAACTGAACCCGGCCCGGCCGTAAGGCTTTAGTCTAGTTTGTAGTGCATGACAGCACCGAAAAGCGAAGGTTATAAACTGCGAACGTAGAATATTCAGTGCATTTTGTCTTCTGTGATTCAAAACAAAGCAAAATTTGCATTCAGCATAATGCTTTTTGTGAGTTGAAAATATAAGCCATTTTCGTACGTAGTTATGTATTTTCAATTAACCTAGAAACCAGTCCAACTTACCTAGTAAGAAATAGTAAGTAGTACCCGACTCTAGTGCTTGTAGCTGACCTAAGAACCTCGGCAGGCCGACTGCATGGACGTGTTTAACAGTTTCACGCAAATTAGCGCCTACATTGCTCATCAACGTTCATCAATATTTACAACACAAAACAAATAACCAATTCTGATAAGGTCGAGCAACCCGCAATTGACATGCAAGCGTTTACAGTTGACTGCGCAAAAGCTGTGAATGAAAAGTGCGGCAAAATAAATACTATATACTTTTTAATATTTGTGAGCTAGTTGAAGATGATGAGACTACCTATACCCCTCCGCCTAGTTTGTCACTTATTTGAGTTTTGCATCTTCATTAAAATAATTCGGTTTCATTTTATTAATTAAAAATAAAAAGATCTGTTGGGCTTGTTTTTGCAGCTAACTAGACAGAAGGTTAATGCATTAACTGAGCCATTTTTTCAACCACCGATTTTAAAAGCAGTAGTTTGTAATATCCTGGCTTTAGACCACTTACGTTTTACTTGATGGGCCCCCAGTCTTTAAATATTGTACCTACCCTACCCTGCCCACCCCTCCCCTGTCCACCCTAGCTCGTGTTTACGGTGCACTATCTTATTGCGTAAGAACTTTACGCGTTCGCGCGCTTAGTATAACAGTACAGGCCGGCCATCTTGCTTCAAGACGCTCTTTCAAGACACTTGCAGAGGATACGATCCCCCTTCTAGCTAGGCAAACGTTTGCATATAAACACTTTGGCTTCTCACTCAGCCGGAGTAACTTGGCTAAGAGGTCGGGGTATTTTTTCAGTTTTAAGAATGCTGTTTTAGAGTTAAGGTTAGGGTTAGCGTTAGGGCTAGGTTTGGGTTAGTTTTCATCCTAACTCTAACCCTAACCCTTAACTGCATTCTTTAAAATAAAGATTAATCCCGAACCCGCGTTTTTGACACCTGAGACATTCGCTGTATTAGACACAATCAGAGCATGCGCGAGTGCTGTTAGCTGGGACAAAGGGGTCATGCAATTTTTTGTCGCATAGAGGCTCGTTTAAGTTGACTCGGCTAGGAGGGAAGGATGACCAGGTTTTCTGCTACAGCTATTTCGAGACAGGTTGTCGCAAAGAATTGTGTACGCCACAATCCCGAAACGGGTAATATAGGGTATAATATATACCTTTCTGGATTGTCGCGTGCTCTTGTTTCCGACAACCTTTCTCGAAATAGCTGTAAACGACGGGGCCTTATTCGTTCTTTGAGGTTGCAAATAGTTGATTCCCTTTGCAATGGCCTTTTCTTGCGTTCTGTTAAGTTAAGTATGCAGGCGAATATTCATTTACATTTTCCTCATTAACATATGCTTATGGTTCTCTGATCAAGCTTTTAAAATAACATCTCAGAATATTGAGAAAGCATAGCAATACCGCACTAAGAATGTTACCACGGAGTAATTCTCCCTTAACTTGCAGGTTTTTTTCGATTTTACATGTAGAGAGTATAAAATGGCATAAATTCCTCATCGACAAGTTAAATTGAGCCCAAGTTCGTCTTGAAAACAAAAGGAAATAACAAATGAAACTATTAGCAAGATGAATTTATGCAAGGTTTGGTCATAACTCTCTCTGACTGACTTCCAAATTCCCACTTCCTACTTGTAAATTTAGACGGCATTTTAAAGATGTTTGCAAATTTATTCAAATTACGGTACTCCCTAGAGTATTGATTAAAGGTCTATATTTTGATCGAAACCTTGGTTCGAAACAAGCGAAGCTAGAGAAAATGTGCGCTTTTCAGGAACTTGAAGCAAATTTCGAAAGTTGAACTTTGTGAAGGGCATAGTTCAACTTCTTAATATATAACTTCTGTTAAAGGCCATTTACGTAACACGTAGATCGAACAAATGAACAATTCATTATTTTACACTCGAATGGCCATTTGGCCATTTGTGCCCAGTAGTTTCTACCGCTGAGTACCGCCTCAAGTCGTTGTGTTGTTTTATACGTGTTCATTCTTACATTTCTAAAGATGAAACTACGGTCAGGCAGCTCTACTCTTGATGTACGAACAAGCCATCGAAACAACAACCTCAGAAACTTCAAAGTTGAGCGTGAAGAAAGCGAAGGTGGGAAAAATATGCTGTACAACATGGACGAAGTACCGCTCGGTTTTCGTGAACCATACATTAAAACAGGATATAGAAAACCTTACATAACAACCTGGCAAAGCTTGCAGAGCCTCTTTCACATCAATAACGAGACGTTCAACATCTGGAGCCATCTCGTGACCCTGATCTACTTTGTAGTTCGTTATACATCGGTTCTACTTGTATTAAGGCAAGCGAGTTCACCACGACGCTACTTCTTCTATCCCATGTTGTCGTCCGCTATCGGAAGCTGGACAGTATACGCGATGAGCTCCATAGCTCATACATTTAACTCCAAATCGGAAAAGATACACAGCGCTTTGTACTTTCTCGATTACGCTGGGATCAGTATTTACACATACACGTCAGGACAAGTGATGTATTACTACAATCGACCAATAAACACAGGGTGGAGAATCTTCGAATCTGCTTTATTATACACAAGTATCGGTGTTTTTCTGTCGTTCACAGCAACATTCTCCTGTTGCTTGAGTAAAATTGCTTTCAAAGGAAATAAGACGTACGCTGCTTTTGTTCGAGTGATTCCAGTATTTGCCGGATGGTTGAACACTGTGTTATCGCTGATAGTTGGCGTGACACTTTGCACCTGTAACGCCAACTCGTCATTCCAGTCCTTTATCGCCTGTAACGATCTACTCATTACGTACTTTCGACGACACTGTTTTTGTTCCATTCTGGCCGGCGTCATCTATGGATCTCGACTTCCAGAACGCTTACTGCCTGGGAAATTCGATATAATAGGAAACAGCCATCATTTTTTACACGTTTTCTCTGCCCTCTCAACCGAGTACGCCTTTAAGATACTGGAGGTAGCCTTGGAAAGTCGCCAGGATTCAAAGAATGAACTTTTGGCAAAGTCGTTGGTTGGAATAACCAGCGTAGAGACAATTCTTCCAACATTTGTAGTATTTTTTGGAAATATAGCCATTGCTTCCTGTTTTGTGAGGTCCATTTTCAGAAAGGACTTCGTAAACAAGAAAAAGTGATATGAGGGTAACAGACGCAATTTAAGTGTTAGATTTATTTATTTGGCCAAACCCGTTTAATATGCCTTTAGGCCTTAAAAGCCACTTCAAAACTGACGGTCCTCTAAGTGTTTAGATCCTTCGATGATAAAGAGAAAATCATACCTTATCATGGGCGAACTGGGACATGTCATTACGTTTCTATTTTGGAAGTAAACTTTTTACAATATTTAATTAAAAACAGCTTGAACAAAATTAGAGGCCACACGACGTCTATTTAAAAGGCAATTTGGTTACAAATTAAGACGGTCTTTTTAAGCTAAATTTGTCACTTCTCAGTCTTAATATGAATACAATTTAGTCTTTTTTTTTCTCAGTGGTATAATTAGGCTACTGACAATGATCATGGCGGGAAGTCAAGGGAGTGCCTCTGTGTGCCCTTTGCTCGAGGGCATTTGGAAGGTATATTTTAATCCCTTTCAATGACTGTTATATTTTTTCGCTTTTTGAAACTTAATCTATGTTTGTTTGTTCGGTTGTCGTCGTTGTTGTTGCTGTTGTTGTAAACACCATACGTAACTTGAAGTATTTCCCTAGATGTGGCTCTTTTGTGCTTCAGGAACACAATCTGCACCCATGGGTTCTCTAAGAATAAGACGAGGGGTAAGGGTGGTAAGTTCATATTTTTGATAAGAGTGGTGTGTGTTATGCGAAGAGTGAAGGAGCTCTTCGAGGGAGATGTTAAAATATGTATATTTTTAAAAACAAATGAGAAAAACAAAGCAAAATTTGATACGTACTCTTATTTATATCCGAAGCATTGCATTATTGTATTTGCTCAATTGTTTCTGTTTTTGTATCGTTGACTTAAAATGAAAAGAGAGAAAAATTAAATAATGGTTGTTTAATTAGAACTGAGCTGTGTTGTTTAGGAATAGTGTACTTCGCAGTCACCCCCTAGTAATTTATAGCCCTATGCTTTTTGGCGTCTGATAATTAGATGGCCGAAAACTGTTTTTGTTATGTTAGGCTTTGACGATGTTTAACCATGCGAAGATAATTTGAATGAGTGAAAAGATAGTTACAATAAAAATTTAGGTTTCCTGAAGATGTTTTTTTTTACTTGTTCTCTCCCGGTTGCCAGTTCTTCTGTTTTAGACTTCCCGTGATCACATAAACGTATCATACAGTCTTGAGGCGACTTGGATGATTTAGGAATGGACATTGATGAACTTTTTGTCTACATTTTTTTACTGGTAGTTTAATGAAAAATTTAAATCCTTAAAAACGTCGACTAAAACAAGAAACAAAAATACAAAAGAAAACAACGAAGGTACACTAGTTGATGTAGTGATGAGATTACCCCTCTACGTGACCCATGAAATGTGAACTATTGAAAAAAGCAAATGACCGAACGTTCAAAATGAAGACACCAATAAACTGAGCAGCAATTCACAGAAGCTCAATACATTCAGCTGATGAAATGCCTCAAATGCTTGTGAAAGCTAGTGAAAACGGGATGACCCAAAAAAACATTTTTCAAGACAAGGAGTATGTTCCCTGACTGAGGCTGAAAGTATAATTTTTCCTCATGTAACCTCTCCTTATACTGCATAATTTTTACTTCAGCTAAAAGCAAGAAGCAACTTTTCCATCTCAAGTTTTTTTTTTCGTAAGGCGTAACGATTAGGGAAATAATAAGTTTACACATCAGGAAGATATTTATCAGAGCCATAACTTATTATGTTCGCCTTTGCTGTCACTACTAAGGCTTGATACGCAATCCGGTTGAGCATGCCACGTTTGTCTTTTTAATCCGAGAAGGCAACCCAAGCAAAGTATTGTAACTTATTTAAAGTGCCGTAAAAAAAAAAAAACAAAACAAAACACACACAGTGTTTCAAAAGAAAGCTTTCCCTTTTTTTTATGACAAATAATACATAGTTCTTTTACTGTTCTCGGAATTTATCCCTACCTTCTCGAGTTCACGTTTCATCGAAAACATCCTGCATTTAGAAGATATCGCACAAAGATAACAACATTTCCTTCCTTTACTGAATGCAAACAAAAAACACTAAATAATTTTTTTAGCCAAGCTTGGGAAAAATAGGCCCTTACGATCCTAAAATGTTCAGTCGAAGGGTTCACATTTTAGAATATACCACCTTAATCGACTTTTCCATGTTATTACTTCTTTACTGATGCAAGTAAAATCATGCATTATACCAAGGATATTTTCCAGTGCAATTCTATCTTACGTTCTAATGGCTTGTTTGTGCGTTTTAACTTGTTTGGTTTGTGCTTGTAGTCAGAACTATTTAAGAGAGAAAATTGTTATATTAAGTTAATTCATATTGTATTTTTCGCTAAAGCTTGGCTTAAGCAGGAAAGAAATTCAGGAGTTTAGCGCGAAAACATTTTGTGAGTATGTGGGCAACGTGCTATTACGTAGTAATGTTGGCTTTTGCAGTATTATTAATATATAAGCTATCCAAATGCTGACCTATACTCGGTTAAAATTGCGCTGTTAAAGGTACTGAACCTTTCGGTAAATAAATCACAAAACATGTTACTGAAAAGAAACTCAATTTTCTTTTTTAAAAAATGCCAAAGCAAATGGTAAATTTTCTTAGTTACATATTGGGAAATAGTTTTCTCAACGGAATGCATCTTTACTTGGTACGTATGAAATTAGTACATCCTGTACTTGAAGTCCGGAGAGCTTGCCGTCAGTTAAAAACTTAAAGGTTTTACAATTTGCTCTCCACCACACTGCACCTTACCCTCAGAGACCTTGAAATAAATTTATCCTCCCCTCTTTAAGAGTGATTTGCTACAAGGCCATTTCTAGAAAACTTAAATAAGTCAATATTAATAATAATCTCTTAGTTACTTATTTTTTAATCAAGCCGAATTTTCTTTTTCTTTCAGGTAAAAATGGGTAGGCTTTATTCTATTATCGCTGCCTTATTGGTTATATATGTCCTGGAAAAAGGTATCGTTTTCTGAAACACACATACATTGATGCTAGAAACCTTTAAAACAAACTTGGCAACTGACCACAGGCAGTCGACACACCAGTGAGGATGGACTGCAAACAAAGTTGGCTTTTTTGTCGCACTGGAGCTTCTATCTTGCCGGGCTATAGGTCCTATTGTACTGGCCAATTGTAATGATGACAAGATCCGGTCTTCTTTAGGTTGTTAATCGCGTCTTTTCATTAATTTCGTTTTAGTTACGGCGACTAAGCAAGATTCCACTGTGTATATACACCAGGAAGACCAAGGTGTGAGCATCTCAAAATATATATATTAATTATAAATTTCTCTCAATAGAAGATAATCAGAGCTGCTTTGTACTACAAGGGTCTAAACTTGTTCCACTGTTTTTCATTCTGTATGTTGATTTACCAACTTGTTCAGATGCCCTAGCTCAGTAGCATTCTACTGGCTGATGATACAAGCTTATTCCTGGAACATAAGGACCCGAACGTTTTAATCAACCAATTAATCCACGAACCTCAAATTAAAAATGTGTCAGCTTGGCTAAGAGCTAACAAATTGTCAATCAATGTCAGTAAACTAACACAATAATCTTCAGACCTCGGCAAAAAATCTTTCCTCAAATAACCTCTTCTAGCTGTATGCAGATAACAATATTGTGGAACTAGTAGCTATAGCCTACAAAGTTTCTAGGGATTTACATTACCCAACATCTCACATGGAAAGCACATTAAGTAAACGTTGCTTGTAAAATGATCGCCAAGTTTATTGGACTATTAAGTTCGTTTTGTCTGAATCCCCTTTCATTGTATTATGCGTTAATTTGCCCCTTACCTCACATTATACAATTTAATATGGGCCTCTACTTATGTCACAATTCTAAAAGGAATTTATTTTCTTCAAAAACGTATTGTCCTCATTAACAGAGCACCAACTAAAACTCTTTATCAAAACGAGGTAAGACGTTCTTTAAATTCTCCGCTCCAAAAATCTGGGAGACTGTACTGCCTGGTCTCAAGTGTCTGCCATATCATAAGTTTAAGAAAGAATGGAAGTCCTATCTTCTAACCAACCAAATCTGACCTTGCTTATATGTTCTATCACTTATATTATTTGAGATTTTATTTCCTCTCTTTACTATTGCCGATTATCTGAACATGAGGGTGTCCAACAAGAAAGTTCTTGCTACTTTGGACACTGTACATAAGTGAACTTAATGTCTTTTAGTTAATTATTATTTATCAGCTACTTTATTTTCCTACCTATGTACACTTGTGTAAATATTTTATATAGTGTGAAACTAAAGAATTGAATTGAATTGAATTGAATATCTCATAGTTTCTGTTTTTTCAAAGACGACCAGCCTCCTAGCATAAGATGCCCGTATGACTTCACTAGCAGTGCAGAGCCTGGGAAAGCGACAAGAAGGGTGGAGTGGAGGCAACCGTTGGCCACAGACAATCAGGACAGGTTTCCTACGGTTTTGAGTTTCCCGAAGAATATCGTGTCACCGCACCAGTTCCCCATTGGCGTTACTCGTATAGTATATACTGCTACTGACCACAGTGGCAATTCACAATCGTGTGTGTTCACTGTTACAATTATAGGTGAGAATCTGATAGGCTCCTGCTGCAGGGACGTGAAGTGCGGAGGGGATTAATCACGAAAAAAAGATTTGTTAGAGGACCTCGAGTGCTGGCTTAGGGAGATAAAAGTGACTTGCCATTAAATAAAGCGGTGCAACGCCAAAGTTGCTGCCCAATAGGAGAGTCAAGCTACGAAAAGGTTTTAGATTCAGTGACTTTCGACTGGTCTTTGGTCTGTTTTTTTCAGAAAAATCGCAGATGACGCCCGGAAATCTTGGCCTCAACTCAAGACTTAAATGGTCCCTAGCTGCGAGAGTTGACTTTTAATGATCTATTGATATTTCCCAGAGAATGCCGTCGAGAGAACACAGAATCATCTAGGGACGAGGTCCCGTTAAATAAACTTTGACAACCTCCTAGCATAAGATGCCCGTATGACTTCACTAGCAGTGCAGAGCCTGGGAAAGCGACAAGAAGGGTGGAGTGGAGGCATTAGTTATACTTCACTTAAGTGTTTTTGTTGCTTCTTTTCACCTCCATTGTCTTACATTTCACAGATTCTGAGCCCCCAAGGATCACGTGCCCCAAGAACATAAAAGTTATAAAGAATACCGCTGGTCCAGTTGTGTCAGTTCACTGGCCCATGCCACATTACGAGGATAACTCAGAGAAACCTGTGACTCTGTTTACAGAGTCTGTACAAGGATCAGGGTTAAGAGTGGGTCAACATTTCATCAAATACGAAGCAAGAGACCAAGCCGGAAACACAGCATTTTGTACCTTCACTATTACAGTGTCAGGTCGGTTACAAGAAACCCGATACAACTACATTAACTGCAAAGGACCCGCAGAACGTATCAGGCTCTAAGGAAGACCCGATCAGCAAATAAAAATACTATTTAAGTAGACACGTTGAAGTTCTGCAAAGCTGATCGTACTACGTGAAAATTAATTTTGCAAGACATCAACACGACGCCGATAGAACCCTGAGCGGGTAGGTAGCCGTAGACAGCTGCTCTGTTTTGAGTTCTATTGGTGTCGTGTTGATGTCTTGCAAAATTGATTTTCACGTAGTACGATCAGCTTTAGTCTTGTACTCAAACCACAAGGATTATATATATATACCATCTTAATATCTAATTTATATTCTCAAGGTCCTTAACTATTATTTAAATATAACATCATGGACGACAAATGAATGAGTATGTTTTATCAAAGTCTAGGTTTGGGATGTCCATCTTACCCTCCACCGTTTAACGGTCTTCTTGCCTGCGCGCCGCTGGCGTCTTTGGATGGGACTGTATGTACGCCTCAGTGTAATGACAACAAGGACTTCAGAAGAATCCCGGCCAACTTGTACATCTGTCAGCCTCAAACAGGACGCTGGAATGTCTGGGACTTTCGCCCAACTGTATCGAGAATGTTACCTTGGCCTGATTGTACAGGTGTGTTAGCAGAATGGGCCGGGTTCCGGAATCCCGGAAATTTTTGGTTTCGGGCAAGCTTTGCTCGTGAAATCCGGCACCTTGGGCTTTGGAATCAAGAATAATCTTAAGGAATCCGGAAACCCACTAACGAATGGAATCCGGAATCCAAGTTCTACTGAAAAAGGATCCGGACTCCATTACCTGGAATCCGGAATCCACGGGTTGGAGTCCAGAATCCAGAACTTCTTAGATTCCTTTACGTGGGGCAAAGTCATTGACCTCAGTTTTACATTCTTCTATTCACGGCAGGTGACGATAATTCTGATTTTCCGCGAAAGGGAGAACGCTGGCAGAGCCTTAAGGGCAGCTGTGCCGGCGATCCTACTGCTCAGAGGCAGGCCAAAAAGAATCTCATACGAGGCATTGAAGCTACCTTCGGAGGGAGTATGGGTTTATTGGAAAAGGACGTCAATATTATGTGTGACAAAACTGGCCACAAACGAAGCGTGGCCGGCAGGTGATTAAATAGTTAACTAGGCTCTTACATACAAACATTAATATTAATATTACAAACATTAACCACAACGGACTGCAAGGGACCGCAAACGAATATGCTAAAGAACGTAGGATCTATGAAGACCTAATCAGCAAAAATAACAAGTAACATATTAAATTCTGCAATACTGATTGTACTACGTGAAAATGTTTATGGCTATACAATCCCGCTCTGTTTTGAGTTCTTTCGGTGTCTTGTTGATGTCTTGCGAAGTAGCCTGTTCCAAGCGTTCAGATAGTGGAGAGCGTAGAGCGGTGCGAAGTAAAGATAGCGATATTTTTTCGCGCTCCTTTTTTCTTCGCACTGCTCCCCACTATCTGAACGCCTGGAACAGGCTACTTGCGAAGTTAATTTTCACCAAGTACGATCAGTATTGAAGTATTCTGCTTGCAGAATTTAATATATCTAGTAAAATTAATTAAAAGGGCTACTTCACCCTGTTTCCTATCTTCTAAAACGGCTAATGTTTCGTCTAGAGAAGAATATATTCCACCAGAAGCCGCTCCTGATTCCACAAATATTGACTGTTTTGAGTAGATTCCCCGGGGAGTACTCGATATATCCCTGGGTGGGGAGGTGTGGCGCGGCCCCTCATACCCTGACCCTGTTTAAGACAAATATCGCTTATTTTCCTACCCTGTTTAAGACAGAATTCCGATTTTTGATACCCTGTTTAAGACATAATTATCCTGTTGAAGACAAAAATTGATAAATCGATACCCTGATTAAGACAAAAAATGATAAATTCGATACCCTGTTTAAGACAAAAATCCCGAAAAACATACCCTGGCTGGCCGCACGTCCCCATTAAGCCTTTATAAGGGAGTACCCCACCCCCCCCCCCCCCCGGGTAGATTCATTGCATTTACATTTGACCTTTGTAGCCTTTTGTCTCAGTCTGCTACACAGCCGTTTTTAGTGTCGTCACGCAACGCTCCTCCCCACAAACGGCCGTTTGTGGGGAGGAGCGTTGCGTGACGACAGTAAAAACGGCTGTGTAGCAGACTATTTGTCTTTTGTCTGTCAGTCGTAAACAATAGCTAAAACCAGCTAAAACAATGTAACTACTCCGTCGTCCAATCAGCGCTAATGACCGGATTCCGAACAGATTTTACGTCATCTGTGTGAAATTTCTTTTGCTGAGTTGCAGATGTTCCTCTTCGCGAAACCCCCCAAGCGGCGAGGAGCGAGGACAATTATACATTCTAATTAAATGAGGGAAAAGAAATTGTTAAGCCTTTAAACGCTAAGGTTAAAATTTGAATTCTCGTTTGTTGCCGGTATTCATTTCCTACAGAAGTACTGGGGAGACGTTGATAAAATATCCAGCAAATTTATCTTGTGTGATCATGTCCGTAATTCTCATGACCACTCTGTTTTACAATGCATTGATATTACAAGGAGAAATTTGATGCTGATCAACTCTTAGCGCTTGAAGGGTGAAAGGCAACCAAATTAAGTCTTTAACACCAATCTTAAATCTGAAACTCCTACAGTCTTCTAAAAAAAATCTTTTTTTCTTTTCTAGATTTGAAACACAGGGGCCTTGAAACAGATGTAGTTGATCACGGAAGTGAAGGCTTCGGACAAAGATACGGAAAACACTGATAGGATAATAATCAAGAGCTAGTGTTACTTTCTTTGCTTTAAAACTATATGCATTGTATTCTTTTGTCAGCCTTACGTTAGAAAAATAATAAAGCCTTTTATAATCGGTCCTAATAATTATGGGCAAATGCGACAGTTATACACGTATCTTGCATATGAATCCACCCTATGATTACTATCTTAAAGTTGCCCCTGGCGCCAATTACTTTTAACCAGTCAATTTAAATTCTGTCGAGCTCTTTGCATTTTTTACCAAGAATTGTATATTGCATCCAGAAACGCTGCACACCTTTGAAGAGCTATCTGCTAGACCCAATTGGGAATATTGTAGCGTACTATTAATAGCTATAGACAAAAAATTGTAAATATCCCAATATTTTTTATGTTGACTTCACTGGTCCTGAAACGAAGACGATGGTCCCGTGACTTCACTTGCAGCTTAAATGCAGGTCACAAATCCAACAAGAATTTACACAAAAACCTCAGCTCCGTATTTTTTCTCCCTCCTCTATGATGGCGGCCCCAGCTTGCTAAACGGCTGAAGGTACAAGTGAAAATCTTACCCTCGGTCGCACGCGGAGTGGTTCAAGATACGTAATCGGAAATTGTTCTCATTGTTTTACTTTTACGAAACGGAGTCCCGGAATTTAACAAAAAGAGAAAGCACACAATAGTTAGCGGAAGCAATATTTATTTAGCGTTGAACATGCCTTTTCTTCTCCCCCTTAAATTTAAGTGAATAACAACATGATTCTCAGTTGAGTAACACCATTTCTTGCTTATGCTTATATCTGCTTCCTTACAGCATGCATTTTTTCCCTTGCTTCACTCTTTCTGATTTTCAAACATAAAATCTTCGTAGGCCTTCTGTCGCTTGTTTCTTAACAACTCAGCTAAACGCATCTTGTGGCTTCTTTTCATTGAGTTTGGTTCCAGCTCATCGCTTTTGAGAGGAGAAGGTTCGTTTGCCTGGTCCTGAAAATTAAAAATAAAAATAAAAACGATTGATTTGAGAAAGCTAATAGTTAAAAAGAAACTCCAAACCCTGAAACGGTTAACACATCTTAACCGCGCCTTGACTGGCCCGGAATGACTAACACAAATAAGTGACAGTTGTGTTGCAATTAGAATTATTTTCGTTTTGTCCCCGAAGATCAGACTAGGACGATATATCTGTTAAACACGTGTGATGTTTTAAGTCTTCTTTTCCAACATTTTCATCAAACAAGTATCTTCAACCCTGTCATAGTCTTTTTCAGATTGTTTTAAAGAAAAAAACCTGCAAATTTTATAGCCTCGGGGAGGTTCCGTTGTTATGCAAAAAAAGTGCATTATAAATTTTACTGAATTAGGTCAGTCATTTTCTCTTTCTTTTTCGTTTTGTTTTGTAATTGTGTTGTCGTTCGTCACTTTTTTGTGAGCTTTTAGCACCCTTTCTTTTTGTAGTTATTGTTATAATTCGGTTGTTACTTACTTTCTGCTTGAATTCAGGTGTTACAAGTAATAAGTTTACTTTTCTTCTTTAAATTTACTCATTTTATAGAAAGAATGAATAACGCTGCTTATTCAAAAACCAACATTGACAAAGCTAAGATAATCGAAGAGGTCTTGTTGTATATATTACAAGGAAAACTATACTGAATGGACAGATTAGACATGGTATCAAGTAGTGTTAACTTATGAAGAAAAAAAATTCTACACGAATTTTCAGTTCTAACCTCTTTCCCACAAGGAGTAAGGATACAATAAGACTGTCCCCTGCAGCGACCAGACAGATTGATTACAGCAGTCAGGGCCACAAACACAAAGAAGAGTTTGAATCCCATCTTCACTCGAGTGATGTTCAATAACTTAAACTTGGTTGGCACAGTTTTATATGGGTGCAGATAAGTGGCAAACTTCAATGAGTGAATTTTAATCTACCCACGCTTCGTTAAAACTATTAGTTAACTAATTAAGGTCTCCTGACTTATCAATTTCAAGTCATTTAGCACGTAATTTAAACTAGTCTAGCTATTTACCGCCATAAAACAATCTGCAATTTCTGAAATAATTGATTTTTATTTACAAGAATTTAACAGACGTATTAACTCGCACTACTGATTAAAACTTTAATAAATTTGATGTGAAAAAAGAATTATCGCTTGAGACCTAGAATAAGAATCTTGCAGATGCAGATAAGTGGCAAACTTCAATGAGTGAATTTTAATCTACCCACGCTTCGTTAAAACTATTAGTTAACTAATTAAGGTCTCCTGACTTATCAATTTCAAGTCATTTAGCACGTAATTTAAACTAGTCTAGCTATTTACCGCCATAAAACAATCTGCAATTTCTGAAATAATTGATTTTTATTTACAAGAATTTAACAGACGTATTAACTCGCACTACTGATTAAAACTTTAATAAATTTGATGTGAAAAAAGAATTATCGCTTGAGACCTAGAATAAGAATCTTTATTGATTATCACATTGAAACGTGTTAGATAACAACAAAATGACGCAAACTTTCGTTACTGTGTGTGTCCATTTGAGGAAGCCGTCGTTACCACATTCAGAAAAGACATTTATCATTTTGTATATAAATTTATTTTCTATTATTGTTACCCATTAAGCGCGATTAGCTTTCAAGAATTCCATGCAGATATATAGATAAAACCTCAAATTTATTGCCAATCAATCAATGTAATACTTCAAGCTACTAGATTGGTTTCACTGCTTTTTATTCGTATGACTATTAACATGTTTTGAACATTTTACTGTGCTGAGTGATCCGCGCACGGTAAGATCCCGAAGTTATTCAATGACCACTCAAATGAAAAAGTTTTAAAGTTATAAGAAAGTCCGCCAATTTGTTTTATTTATTTAAAAAAGCCTGCTTTTAAAGACCACATCTACCACAAGGAATTATGAGTGTGTCAAAACCTTAAGCTTTAGGAGTTTCCAATCTTCTTTTAAACTGTTGAAGGAATGTCATAGTTTATTACAATGACAAAAAATTAAATGTCCCAAGCTCTTAGTAATTAAACGTCAGTCTTATAACAGGTAGAAGACGTAAATGAAAGAGGCTTGCTAAATAAAGACTTGAAATTCTTTACAAAGTGGGAAAAAGACTAAGTTAGAACGGCTGTCATAACTAGATTGTTTATAAGTATAAAAACTCATCTTCTAACCTGTGGGCAAACTGTAAATAAGCAGCGCCACGTTCCCTGACCGTAGCAGTTCCCAAAGCAGATGACAAACGCTAGCAGCAATAGCAATAGAAAATATTTTTTAAACGCCATTACTGTTATTTGTTTATTCCCACATTTTGAGTACGTGCTTCAGCTCAACTTTATATAGGGCAATCTCCTTTAACGATCATAGCAACCGAAAGGCTTCTATGCCATCTTGTTGTCATGGACGCAGTTTTTAGCCACGCGGTAGCAATATTAAATTTCTGTCTGAGTTTATAATGGATAATTTATTAGCGCCAAGATATGACAAAATTGACCTCATAATTACAGGCTACGTTCATCATGATAATTATAAGTTGTGTAAAAGAAATAAAGGTAAAAGTATTTTTTTATCGCCGAATTGTTTTATTGAAGTCGATGTCATGAAAACCCTTTTGTTTACTAAATTTGTCAACTTTTGCCCTTTGCTTTACACGCTTCGCAATTTTCTGCTTCTGGGACTATTTCATCCCAGTTTAATGAGCGTTACTAAAACAAAGCGTACACTGGGATTAATTACGATCATTTCCATTTTTATGGTAAAGTTTAAGTCAATAATTCATATTTTCTGTGAAATTCGGTTGAACCCGTTCTGAAAATCTTTTATCTTTAAACAGCAAAAAAGCTCTTCAGTTATCTTGCGGTAAACTGTATTTCAGCAATTCTATGTTTTTCTTAAAAAAGCAGATTTTTTTCAAATGGATCAGAGTAGGAATTATAAAACAACACAGGAATGGCGACTTCATATAAATTAAGGTTTACAGTTAATTATTCCATATTTACCTGTGATAAAAGGTATTAATCATTTGTATGCTTTTGAGTATGGTTGGCCATCCGTTTCAAAATTATGACATCGTGTACGTGGGCTTTTTTGCCGCGTATAATCGTTTATAATCGCTATGTATGGGCTTTTATCCCATATACAACCATTTATATCGCGTATATACGCGTATTTAATACGCGTATATACGCGATATAAATGGTTGTATATGGGATAAAAGCCCATAAATAGCGATTATAAACGATTATACGCGGCAAAAAAGCCCACGTAAACGATGTCATAATTTTGAAACGGATGGCCAACCATATTTGAGACACAGTAATGTATATTAATGTATTTTGTACCAAGATTTTCGGGCGCAAATAAAATCACTAAAAATATATATATATATTTTAAAAACAAGAAAAAGAAATAACATAAGACATCTGGAACTTTCAACGGCTTTAGATACTTAACTGAAATATTCCAGTTAAAGCCAATTAACAAGGGAAGCATCAAAACAACAAATGAAAGTAAGCCGAATTAGCATCATTTTAATATTTATAAAGCAGTTATAGCGTTTCCTAACGGACACGTATTTTGTCAAAAATAGTTTTAGAAAACCAAAAGATATATATATATTTTTTAAAAGCTCAAAACCTCTTAACTACTATTTGAAAGATGTCATAAATGGAGAACATTTTACAAATTTGCCCTTTTCAAGCAGATATACAAGGCTTCTAAACTAGTTTTCTATACTCATCGTCAGGCCAAAAAGAATCTCATACGAGGCATTAAAGTTACCCTCGGAGGGAGTATGGGTTTATTAGGTGAAAAGGACGTCAACATTATGTGTGGCAAAACTGGCGACAAACGAAGCGTGGCCGACAGCTGATTGAATAGTTAACTTAAGGTTCTGTCTTATACAAAAATTTAACTATTAATGTTACAAACATTAACCACAAAGGACTGCAAGGGACCGCAAATGAATTGAATACCGTAAAATTCCGAAAATAAGCCCAAAGGCTTATATTTTTCAAAGGCCCTCTTTGAGGGGCTTATTTTTGGAAGGGCTTATCTACGGAGGGAAATTTGCGCTTCAAAATCGGTTGGGCTATCCAGATAGTTGGAAGTAGATTTACCGTTTTTGCTTTGTTTTACTTTGTATTTGAGGGTATTTTTCCAAGTAGAAGCCCCCGGGGGCTTTTATTTGGAGGGGCGATTTAACGGAGGCTTTTTGCGTTACCGGTTTGGGGGGCTTATAGAGGCGCTTATACATGGAGGGGCTTATTTTCGGAATTTTACGGTATGCCGAAGAACGTTAGATCTATAAAGACCTGATCAGCAAAAACAACAAGTAGACATGTTAAATTTTGCAAGCAGAATGCTGCAAAGCTGATCGTACTACGTGGAAATGTTTATGGCTACAATCCCGCTCTGTTTTGAGTTCTTTCGGTGTCGTGTTAGGCATGACGTCTTGCAAAGTTAATTTTCACGTAGTACGATCAGTATTACGGTATTCTGCTGGTAGAACTTAATATGTCCATTACCTCACGCTGTTTCTTATCTTCTAAAACGGCTAAAACATGTCTTTGCATCAGTTGAATTCCAAAAATAATAGCCCAGTTTTCTTTTTAGTTTAAGACTAAGCTTGTAAGGATGCCGACATGGATTCAAACTGGAAAAAATTAGGTCAACGTTTTCAAGTTTTAATGCTTCACTCTGCAAAAATCACCATTTTTTTAAGGCAAAAAAAATATTACGTTTAGTGCTCCGTGATGAAAATTGCTAGATATCTTCTTCATATTTAACTCTAAGAACTCAGAAGCACAGGATAGACAAAAAACAGCAATATCCTCGCATGATGCAGTAGAGTACTAAGAGTGTGACGTTATAAAAAATTAAATTTGTGAAATTTTAGGATTTGTCAAGATTTTCTGAAAGAAAAACGTCCATGACGCCTACTTGCCAAAAATTAGCCTGCGAAAAGAGCCGTTTCTTCTCAATCCTCGCCGCTGGGAACGTTCCGCGAGGAGAAATGTCTGCGACTCAGCGACAAAAATTCCATACTGGTGACGTAAATCATATTACACTATAAATTCGGTCAAACTTTTCAAATGTAAATTTAATCAATTTTTCGTTTCTTCTGGTCGATTTTGGTAAACTGTTGTGTTTGTCCGCGAACAAGCTCCAGCTAGACTCAAATGCTTCTTTTAGAGAAGAATATCGAGATACAAACTAAAGCCCATCGTGTTCGAAGTATGCACTCGAGATCAAGCTCGTTTTCGGTTGTTTTTATGTGTTTGATATCGCCAACACAGAAATTCAAACTTAAAAAGAATACATTGAATACCAAGGAATGAGGTAAGTCAAGATTTGATGAGATTTTGGAGGTATGAATCTTTATTTTGGACTATTTTGTAGCGCCGGCGTTCTGTTTAATTCCAGTGAGATAGGGTTCTTTTTTTTGGCTTTTGCACAATAATGCTTGACAAAGAAACTTGAAGAAAAGACTATTGATTCCTGTTCTTTATATGTTCGCTTGTTTGGTTTCTATACACAGCAAAATGTGAATTCAGCAGCAAACTTCGTTTTTACATCAAAGACTGGTCTCCCTCGCGTGGTTCTGGTGCTACGGTGGGTCTTATTTTTCCAGAAATATTCGTCTCTCCACTCTCGGAGTTTGAACAACATATGTACAGTAGCGATCCCAGGACAGATACTGGCTCGTTAATGGAGTTGGAGAGCCGTAGAGCTGTCCCACAGGCCTCACAGCCCCCCATAATCCAAAGCCTCAGCCAGGACATTTTAATAATTCCACAACTTGACGGCAGCGAAGTGAAAAACCACTGCAGAACTCGGGATCATGCACATTTCTTTCATTTTCTTGTTTGTCGATAGCAAACCAGGAAGCTGTCAGCCGATCTGCGGCATTATTATTGCGAATAAAAGCTTTTGCTCTGCAAAAGCGGCCCTTGTTTGTTCTTTTCGCGCTAGCGGGAAGAACCGCCGCCATCTTGGATGTAGCAATGTTATGCGCAGTAGAGGGTGTGCAGTGCAAAACAAGGGAATTACCTTAAAGGGTTAAAGGCAACCAAATTAAGTCTTTAACGCCAATCTTAAATCTGAAACTCCTACGGTCTTCTAAAAAAAATCTTTTTTTTTCTTTTCTACATTTGAAAACCCAGGGGCCTAATGAAACAGATGTAGTTGATCACAAAAGGGAAGGCTTGGTACAAAGATACGGAACGCACTGACAGAATAATAATCAAGAGCGAAAGTTACTTTCTTTGCTCTAAAACTATATGCATTGTATTCTTTTGTCAACCTTGTGTTAGAAAAATAATAAAGCCTTTTATAATTGGTCCTAATAACCCTATGATTACTATTCTTAAAGTTGCCCCTGGCGCCAATTACTTTTAACCAGTCAATTTAAATTCTGTCAAGCTCTTTGCATTTTTTACCAAGAATTGTATATTGCATCCTGAAACGCTGCACACCTTTGAAGAGCTATCTGCTAGACCCAATTGGGAATATTGTAGCGTATTACTAACATCTATAGACAAAAACTGTAAATATCGCAATATTTTATGTTGACTTCACTGGTCCTGAAACGAAGACGAAGGTCCCGTGACTTCACTCGCAGCTTAAATGCAGGTCACAAATCCAACAAGAATATGCACAACAACCTCAGCTCCGCATTTCTTCTCCCTCCTCTATGATGGCGGCCCCAGCTTGCTAAACGACTGAAGGTATAAGTGAAGATCTTACCCTCGGTCGCACGCGGAGTGGTTCAAGATACGTAATCGGAAATTATTCTCATTGTTTTACTTTACGAAACAGAATCCCAGAATTTAACAAAAAGAGAAAGCACACAATAGTTAGCGGAAGCAATATTTATTTAGCGTTGAACATGCCTTTTCTTCTCCCCCTTAAATTCAAGTGAATAACAACATGATTCTCAGTTCAGAAACACCATTTCTTGCTTATGCTTATATCTGCCTCCTTACAGCATGCATTTTTTCCCTTGCTTCACTCTTTCTGATTTTCAAACATAAAATCTTCGTAGGCCTTCTGTCGCTTGTTTCTTAACAACTCAGCTAAACGCATCTTGTGGCTTCTTTTCATTGAGTTTGGTTCCAGCTCATCGTTTTTGAGAGGAGACGGTTCATTCGCCTGGTCCTGAAAATTAAAAATAAAAATAAAAATGATTGATTTGAGAAAGCCAATAGTTAAAAAGAAACTCCAAACCCTGAGACGGTTAACACATCTTAACCGTGCCTTGACTGGCCCGGAATGGGCCACAAATAAGTGACAGTTGTGTCGCAATTAGAATTGTTTTATCCTTTCATCCCCGAAGATCAGTTTTAAGTCTTCTTTTCCAACATTTTCATCAAACAAGTATCTTCAACCCTGTTATAGTCTTTTTCAAATTGTTTTAAAGAGAAAAGCCTGCAAATTTTATAACCTCGGGGAGGTTCCGTTGTTATGCAAAACAAGTGCATTATAAATTTTACTGAATTAGGTCTGACAATTTTCTCTTTCTTTTTCGTTTTTTTTTGTAATTGTGTTGTTGTTCATCACTTTTTGTGAGCTTTTAGCACCCTTTCTTTTTGTAGTTATTGTTATAATTCGGTTGTTACTTACTTTCTGCTTGAATTAGGTGTTACAAGTAATAAGTTTACTTTTCTTCTTTAAATTTACCCATTTTATAGAAAGAATGAATAGTGCTGCTTTTTTTAAAACCAACATTTACAAAGCTAAGATAATCGAAGAGGTCTTGTTGTATATATTACAAGGAAAACCATACTGAATGGACAGATTAGACATGGTATCAAATAGTGTTAAGTTATCAAAAAAAGGTGTCTGCACCAGTTTTCAGTTCTAACCTCTTTCCCGTGCTTTCCACAATCAGTATACAAACAATAAGACTGTCCCCTGCAGCGACCAGACAGATTGATTACAGCAGTCAGGGCCACAAACACAAAGAAGAGTTTGAATCCCATCTTCACTCGAGTGATGTTCAATAACTTAAACTTGGTTGGCACAGTTTTATATGGGTACAGATAAGTGGCAAACTTCAATGAGTGAATTTTAATTTACCCACGCTTCGTTAAAACTATTAGTTAACTAACAAAGATCTCCTGACTTATCAGTTTCGAGTCATTTAGCACGTAACTTAACCTAGCGATAAACCGCCATAAAACAATCTGCAATTTTTGAAATAATGGATTTTTATCTACAAGAATTTAACCGACTTATTAACTCGCACTGCTGATTAAAACTTTAACAAATTTGATGTGTACAAAAGAATTATCGCTTGAGACCTAGAAGAAGAATCTTTGTCGATTATCACTTTGAAACGCGTTAGATATGTGTGTCCATTTGAGGAAGCCGTCGTTACCGCATTCAGACTTTATCATTTTGTATGTAAATTTATTTTTTATTATTGTTACCCATTAAGCACGATTAGCTTTTAAGAATTCCATGCAGATATATAGATAAAACCTCAAATTTATTGCCAATCAATCGATGTAATACTTCAAGCTACTAGATTGGTTTCACTGCTTAAGCTTTTTATTTGACATGACCATTTCCATGTTTTGAACATTATTTTAATATGCTGTATGATGCGCGCACGGTAAGATCCCGAAGTTATTGACCACTCAAATGAAAAAGTTTTAAGTTAAGAAAGTCCGTCAATTTGTTCTATGTATCTAAAAAGCCTGCTTTTAAAGACCACATCTACCACAAGGAATTCTGAGTGTGTCAAAACCTGATGAAGCTTTAGGAGTTTCAATTTTCTTTTAAACTGTTGAAGGAATGTCATAGTTTATTACAGTGACAAAATGTCCCGAGCTCAGTAATTAAACGTCAGTCTTATAACAGGTAGAAGACATAAATGAAAGTAGCTTGCTAAAAAAAGACTTAAAGTTCTTTACATAGTGGGAAAAAGACTATAACTTAGAAGGCTGTCATAACTAGATTGTTTATAAGTATAAAAACTCATCTTCTAACCTGTGGGCAAACTGTAAATAAGCAGCGCCACGTTCCCTGACCGTAGCAGTTCCCAAAGCAGATGACAAACGCTAGCAGCAATAGCAATAGAAAATATTTTTTAAACGCCATTACTGTTATTTGTTTATTCCCACATTTTGAGTACGTTCTTCAGCTCAACTTTATATAGGGCAAGCTACTTTAACGATCATAGCAACCGAAAGGCTTCTATGCCTTCGTGTTGTCAAGGACGCAGTTTTTAACCACGCGGTAGCAATATTAAATTTCTGAGTTTATAATGGATAAGTTATTAGTGCCACCATATGACAAATTGACTTCATAATTACAGGTTACGTTCATCATGATAATTATAAGCTGTGTAAAAGAAATAAAGGTAAAGGTATTTTTTTATCGCCGAATTGTTTTATTGAAGTCGATGTCATGAAAACACTTTTGTTTACTAAATTTGTCAACTTTTGCCCTTGCTTTTAACACGCTTAGCAATTTTCTGCTTCTACAACTATTTCATCCCAGTTTGATGAGCAACATTAAAACAAAGCGTACACTGGGATTAATTACGTTCATTTCCATTTTTAAGGTAAAAGTGAAGTCAATAATTCATATTTGCTCTGAAATTCGGCACTGTCCCTAGGAATTTTTAAAACTTAGACCTAAACTTTTCGCATCAAGAGTGCAATTAAGTCTTGCAAGCTTTAAAACTTTCGCATCTGCTTGCTGTATGGATGGTGTTTTTGAACAGTAATTAATAAAAAACACCTGGCGCTTTGCTTTTTAATGAAATGACTCAATGAATACTATGGCAGCGGAGAAAATTTACTAAACGAGGCTATCGAAAACAGAATGCGACTATTTGTTAACATGCCTTAACAAATTAAGAGGAATTTTGGAAGTCATTACTTCTAGCAATGTAATCATGTAAGCATTTGTTCAGCCCCATTCGCAAACTCCCCAAATGTCACGTCAGTTTATAAAACAGCTGGGGTTAACATGTAAAGTCCTTGTTCAACAGCTTCTTTGTTCAATAAACTCAACACCCTCGTTATTAACATTCTCTCAATCATGTACGGTTGAACCCTTTCTGAACTGATCTTTAATCTTTCAAACAGCAAAAAAACTCTTCAGTTATCTTGCAGTAAACTATATTTCAGCGATTCTATATGTTTTTTAAAAAAGCAGACTCTTTTCATATGGATCAGAGTAGGAATAAAATAACACAGGAATGGCGATTTCGTATTAATTAAAGTTTATAGTTAATTATTCCATATTTACCTCTGATAAAAGGTGTTAATCATTTGTATGCTTTTGAGACACAGTAATGTATATTAATGTATTTTGTACCAAGATTTTCGGGCGGAAATAAAATCACTAATATATTTTAAAAGCAAGATAAAGAAGTAACATAAGACATCTGGAACTTTCAACGGCTTTAGATACTTAACTTAAATATTCCAGTCAGGTTAAAGCCAATTAACAAGGGAAGCATCAAAACAACAAATGAAAGTAAGCAGAATTAGCAGCATTTTAATATTTACAAAGCAGTTATAGCGTCTCTTAAGACATCGTATTTTTGTCAAAACTAGTTTTAGAGAACCAATAGATATATATATATATATATATATATATATATATTTTAAAAGCTCAAACCCTCTTAAATACTATTTAAAAGGTGTCATAAATGGAGAACATTTTACAAATTTGTCCCTTTGAAGCAGATATACAAGGCAAACCACACTAGTTTTCTATACTCGCAAGGTAAAAGAAAATAACTTACATATAGTTTATGGATCACTTTCTCTCTCTTACTAGTAAATCGTCGATGTTGCAATAAAGGAGAAACTCGTAATACTATTTCATTTTCCTTAAATTCTAACAGAAACAGCGATATAAAAATTTCAATCAACAAAACAAAAGAAATGTGACATTCAACTTAAGTTTGACTCTACATTATAGAAATGCATAACCATTTTCTACGCTGGGGTAATAAACTGCGAGATGCCTGCCGCTTAATCTGAGGCTCAATACCAATCTACTCGACCTTGTTTTCATGGAATGAGTTGTTACCAGGGAAAAGGGTTGTTATTGTCAGTTGTTGTTGCTTTTTTAAACGCCAAAGAGCTCATTCTCAGGGCAGTTCTTGAAGATAGAACCCCCAACTAAGATATTATTTTATTAGTAGGTGAAGCAGGAGATACGTAGAGAGCTTTAGATTTGAGGAAAAGGAAGACTACGAAGAGACTTTCTCAATTATACTAAGTAAAACTCGCGCGTGAGCCAGCGTCATTTTGGCGGGAAAACGTGATAGCGTTTGTCATTCTACAACGGGTTTTAGCGAGAATGTGGCAGTGGCGGGAACAAGTTATCACTGTAAGAAGTTTTATCATTTTGTTGTCGGTAGAGGTCTTAACTTCCTTCACTATGAATTACCGTACTAACTGTTTTAGTGAAAGAAAAAAGAGGTAAAATGAAGCTTTCCAGGGAGTCTTGTTTTAAACAAGCGCAAACACTTTCATTTAAATTTCGTACTCGTACTCCTTCTCGTTCTCAAATCTAAAGCTCTCTAATAATAGCATAATAGCATAAGATTTTATTTCCGTCATACTTCAAGTCCTCCTCCCTCTACTCCCTTTTACCAAGCCTCAATAGTATCCTCATTCATAGTTACTTTTTTATTCTATTTTTGTTAATTCTTATTCTTGACGTCGTCACACAAGCTATTTTAAATTTTTTTGTTGCCGTTGTTTTCTTGTTTATTTATTTGCTTGTTGAGTATTCTATCTTTTAAAATGCATTTTGCTAATTTCTTGTACACGGCCCTTACTAGATGCTTGAAATAAATTTTAATTTCATGACTCTTTTTAATGTTAAGACTTGACATGTTTTATTTGAGTTACACCAAAACAAATTTACAGTAGATACAATTTGCCTCTTGTCTTGCCCAATCATGAAATAAAATAACTGCCAGAGAACAAAATTCCACATGATTTTCACAGCTTATTACTACTACATGACATCGTCAAACTGGTTTCGCTTAGTTTTCAGATATTCTGACAATCGACGCAGCCTGTTTCGTCTGTACTCATTTTTCAATGAGGAAATTTCTGGGCTTTTAGGCAAATAGGCTGGGTTGTCTTCCATTTCCTGAAAAAAAAAATACAAGGACGGAAGTAAGGGGACGGGTACAAATGGAAAATAAGTTTACTGAGATTTAAAGCCAAAAATTTAAAATTCCATTTTCTAGCACACTTAAACTTTTAGCCCTTTAACTTTCACTTCCAGAGTGAATCGAATTAGATTTTTCTGTTTGCATCTACGGATGAAATCCTATAGTAATGTGGTAATTAAAATGAAACCATTTCAGCAGTAATTTCAATTGCACCGGAACCAAATGTGAGAATTGTGTCGAATCTCCATTTAGGCTGACTCCAGTGCTAACGCAGCCTGATTAAGCACTGGCCCTAAAGATCAAGAAGAGAAGGAGAAAATTCAAAATCTGGCACCTACCTCTCTCTTGCAGCCGCCAAAAAGACAGCTGTAATACTTCTGACCAAGAGCGCTTGGAAATTCCAGCAACATCACAGAGACAGCAAAAAGCACTAACACTTTCATAGCGGATGGTCCGACGATCTTTGCCTTACTACTGAGAACTTAAAACTTCGAGATCGTAAATTCTACCGCTAATAAATTTTAGCTTTTTATAAGAGAAACACGGTTTTATATAATTATCTTAAATTAAGCGTAACAAATAATCTTCAAAAAGCTAATGGGTTTACTTTAAAAAAAAGAAGCGGCACTTTTCTCTTTTGACTACACTTCGACGTGTCGATTACTCCTTTAATACTAACCTGCGATCAGGCGATTTTTTTTTTCCAAAAAAAAAAAAAACATCGCCTGATCGCAGGTTACTTTAATACTACTGAGGGGTTTTGGCGCCAAGCTTTTTTTTGGACAAAATATGATGTCTTGCTGTGTTAATTAAGATTAAATTGTTTAAAACAAGTGTGTAAAATAGTATTTCAAAAAAGTAAACTCTATCCATTACACTTGAGCACGACCGAATAAGATTTGAAATGGTAAAAAGCACCTAATTACGATCAAAAGACGTCATCAGCATTTAATGTTTTCATGCTTTTATTACAGGATTAACCATCAAAGAGTTTAGCCTGGCTGCATCGAGAATGATTATGGCATGAATCATGGCCCTCTTTCATCAAAAACAAATGACGTTTTCAAAGGGTTTAAAAACGTAAATTGTTAGCGCCCTATAGATAAATACTGGTGGAAATGACTGGCTCGTTTTTATTACTATTTGATGTTCCATTTAAATAGAGAACATGCTGACACATTTAACAAATTAATAATGTGGTGTCCAGCTATTTTAAAATTAAGAGAAATTTATCTAAATGTTGATCATTATTAGTCAGGCCTATATTTTTTAACTAATGACAAAATTGTGATCAAAACATGCATCTCCAGCTTGCCAGAAACTTCGTGTTGAAGTTTAATTACTTATAAATGTATTTCGAAATAGTTTTTTACCGCCTTTGTTATAATTAAGGTGACTTTATCATACAATACGTACTTATTTATTTCTTACTCTCGCAGGTAAAAATTTTGCGACAACTCAGACTAGTTAAAGGAGGGTCTGTCGCAAGAGGCAATAAAAGCAGAAACGATAGAAGCTTAAAATTGTTTCTTAAATTTCAGTGTCTGACTAATATGTAGAAAACAGGACATTTCATAAAAGAAATTTACCGTGTTTCTATTGCAGGGCCATTTTCATGCGGAAAATAAGACGATTAATAGGGAGCTCATAAGCAAAAACGACCGCAACGGTTACAAAAAGGCAGTTGAAAAGCGAGTCGGCGCTACATGCTTTAAACTTTATCGCGCTTATTTTCTCCCATAAAATTCGTCAAATGTTGGCGAAATTTTCTGGCGTTGAAGTCTAAACTGTATTAAAATTCAAAAAAAGAAAAACAGGGTCGTTGTTTTGTGTTCATGCCCTCCTCAAAACGTGAAATTAGGCAGTTTCACGTCTTAGTTGTGCAACGGCGGCAAAGAAATTTACAAAAAAACATCATGCACATGCAAGTTGTTGTTTTACCAATCTAAACCTAATTGCTTTTTTCCTGATCTCGTTGCCGTCGCCGTCGTCGTTGCTTATAAACGAGACGCGAACTTCCTGTACAAATAGAACAAAAAAATGTCTTCGCGTCTTGAATAAGACGCAGCTGATAGGCTCATTATGGCGGTTCGCGTCTCATTCAAGATGAGCCTGATTTGGCTTATCAGTTTTACTCGTATGAAAATTCTACAAACGGCATATCTTTAACAGTAATCTTAAAACCCATCAGTTGGACTGACCAAAAGAAAAAAGATTTTAACTCATCATTTTCATTAGGAATGCCAATCACTCTTGACGATGCGTTAAAAGTAAAGGCCAGTGCACTTGATAATAGACCTTGACACGGGTTTCGACGCCATCTTGACGAGTAGCCAAACGCGTGAGAAATTACAGCGTTTGTATGAGAATCTACTGTCGAATAATTTCCGTAGAACGGCTGTTCTGAAAAAAATATGAATTGTAAACTAAAGCTTCACTCCTAAGGATTCTACTGAAAAAAATTGAGAGTGTTACATACGCTAGAAGACCTAGAACCACTTTTTTCAATGTTCTATACATCCGTCTGTAAGAAATTCCCGGGAAAAATTACAGACAAATATATGGAAAATCTAAAGCAAGCATCTGGAGAAATTGAAGCACAGGTACGCCCCGAAAATGTTTAATTACAATCGTTTGCTTTGTAGCTTTAGTTTACAATTGTTTTTTTTTTTTTTTTTCAGAAAAGCCGTTTTACGGAAATTATTCGACATTAGATTCTCATACAGTCACTGTAATTTCTCACATGTTTGCCTCCTCGTCAAGGTGGCGTCGAAAACCGTGACAAAGGTCTATAAGGCAACGGTGTAAAACCTGAAGAGCTAAATTTCCTCAAAAAAAAAAGATTAATTTGCTGACATAGAAAGACAACATCGAAATGAAGTTTAAACTTTACTGCCTAATTCAACCCTTTACGTTTTTTTCATCATCATTACACATCTCTCCCCTTCTCTTTTAAATGACTGCCTCTTTTCAAATGTTTCTGCATTTAATAGATCTGAAACCTACATGTATTATAGAAATTTAAGTGTCACGACCCCCAGTGTCTCAAAATTAGCTCTTTTATTTACTACGAGGACATCGCTTCAGGTGATGAGTTTTATTAATAAGACACGATTCTCGCTCGATCGCGAATCCATACTAAAAGTTAAAAATTGAAACAATGGAAAGGCCTGATTTTAAGCTTGTTTCGACGAAACTTGCATGTCGAAATCGCTTTTAGTTTTTTTTTTCTATGTGTCAGGTCGGTCAGGTACAGAGAAAAACGATGTGAATTGTTCAAAAGAAAATTATGGAAATCACCAGAACTGTAGCTAAGAATAAGATACACCTGTTCTCAGAAATTCAACATCCACATGTCTCAAAAACTACTTTTTATTTGTTTCTCGGCACCTCGTCGATTTCAAACGTGGCCTTGCACAAATATTAAACGTGGTTAACAGCAAGAGTTGTTGATTACCTTATAATAATAGCCCCTAGGCTTTTTAGAGCGCCTCAAAGTAAGTTCACCTGTCTTGTTAATTTAAAAGTACTTGGCGAGCTT
>OZ037992.1:1515000-1522500 GCA_964035705.1 Porites rus
ACGTTTGAAGATAATTATGATGTCAATATGTTGTCTTAATTCAGTAACCTTTGACTTGACTAAAATTTACACTAACAAAAGGGAGTTGTTCTGGAGATAACGTTTATATTTCAAACATGCCAGTGATCACGGGTCCCCTTTTTCAAGTCTAATTTCTCTTGAACACACATGCAATCTTTGACGAGAAATCAGTAAAATCACGGCTCTAACTTGATATCGATACTACTTATAACAACGCCGATCTAAGACCATCTAACTAGGATTGATTTAAGCATGGCCATACTAACAATTGCAACGCGACGTAATTCACGCGCCAAACTTGTATCAAACTGAAAGCAAAAGATCCCTAGTTTCCAGTGACTTCAGTACAAGGGCAGAGGAGAGCTACTGGTAAGTATCTAGGTCGGCTAGACACACAACCCTTGGATAACTTGTTCCTTGCGCAAATGCTCTCTATATCATCTTTATTACAATACCGCAGAGGAAACTGACAGCACGTACTAGATAATAATCCTCAGACATGACTTCTTTTCAGTAGATGAGAATGTTGGGTTAGTACAGTTAACAATTAATAATTGAAATTTTCCTAAGGATTGTTATTAAAACCCAGCAACTCCAGTGACGGAGAGTCAAAAAAACATGCACTGTAAAGACGGACAACTCTAAAGCAAAACCCACTTGAAGTCAAACTACTTTGTCTTCTTCACCCATCATAAGCACAGAGGAGACGTTCCGTCTACACTCACTTGGATACTGGTGGAGTTAAATACTCACACGACTGACTTTTGTTTTCGAGGAATCAGAAGCTTTACCATAAACATGTACAGCAATTATCATGTGCTCATGATTAAATCAGTGGTTTTGCACTAATTAAAGCGCCTTGAGCCCAAGGTGGATGAAATATGCATTAGCCGCCCATGCATTTTCTTTCAATATAGCGTCCCACGACCTCTTTCAACTAAAATAGACACTTAATTTTCTCACCTGAAAGCCATTGTTAATCTAAAGATATTCTGGTAATTAGACCCTCAAAGTCTTAAAGTTCAGCCGTTCAAACCCTTTGCCGAAACAAAAACAAAAAACCCTTTGCTTGACTTTGCCCAAACTTAACTGAAAAAAAAATTCTCGTAACTGAAAAAAATCTTCACGGATTTTAAGTTTTATACTTTCAACGCTAATGACCAGAGTGTGGTCAGTTTTCGCAGACCGTATAAAAAATGAGCCGAGCAATTTCAATGCGAAAAATTCGACGGAAATGTCAAAACATATCATTTCAGGACGGACGGCCAACTGACTGGTAAAAAACTGACACAGCTTCCGAACCGTTTAATAAGTTCAGCACATTTTCGGACCAGGCCGCTATATAGCTATAAACTTAACCAATCTTATGTGCGGTGGGTATCGAGGATGTAGAGGTTGTGTTTGTAAAAGACTTCAGATGGTCTTCGAACATTTTTCATTCCTCACGCACATCAAACTAACTGCCATTTCACCCAAGCGGGAGCAGTGGATAACAGAGAATTCAAAACATAGTTATGCAATAAAATGCACTGTAGTTGCTCCATACACACATAACAATTGCGCCTGAGATTCGCAATATTCAATCGTATCTTCTGAATAATTCTGTAAACCAAGACCCTGAGTGAATCATGGTGATGGTGTTTGAGAGCATGTTCTCGGCTGTTTACTCTGCTTCTTTATTAACAAAGCAATGTAGCTCATTTTCTTTGTAGCCTGATCTTGTTCACTTGGTTTCCAAACAATAAGAAAGTTTAAAAAATTTGAAGACGTAAATAAGAGAAAAAATGCAATTTTTAAGAACAAACCTTTCTTGCTTTTGAGTCTTGTGTACAGCCGTACAGACGCTCATAATCGCTACAACCCTGTGCTGAAGTACGTAGCATAACCAACAACAAGAGAAGAGAGAATATCACAAGCGAATTGACTGAATTCATCTTCAAAGTTCCAACAGAATGCGCTAGAGAAATACATTTTGCGCTGTCAAACAAATATTTATACTGACAGTACCATGCCTCAAATAAAGCATCAAATTTGTTTTGGTCAATGAAGTACAATGGCAATGTTCAGAATGTTTACAAAGAAATGATATCTACGCCCTTGTAATAATTTATTAGATGGTTTTAGTCAACCATGATGTTGGTAGTGAACTTGAGCGAGTAAGAAAAAAAGAGAGGTTCGCTAAGTTTGAACAATATTTTTTCAACATTTTTTCAACATTTTCACTTCTTGTTTTTTAATTCGTTTTCTTCTTCCTGCGAAGCAATTTTGAAAACTCATTAATCTATGCAGTGGGCGATCCTAATAGTGACATAATACTACCACTCAATTAGGATAACGTTTCTTGATCGCAAGACCGTAGTTAGTTACCCACGCACGGAATCAATTAACTGAATCTTATCTCAGTCAGCCGGGACAGTTATGCTAAAAAATGTGGTCATGGTTAAAATAGATCAAATTGCCGATATAGTGAACTTATAATTACCCAATTTTGCCAACTAAAATTATCAGCCAGTATTGAGTTTAGAGATGTTTATTCCTCAAACCAATTTGAATCCAATAATAACTATTACCACCATCAGATGGATCTCGGCTCTAGAATGAATGACACCCACATACACTACGACACAATACCACACAGCTGGACTATTTTCAAGTTAGTTTTTCATTGATGTACTCCAACCTTAGATTTGGAATCATTTTTTTCTTTGTAATTCTCAAAACTATAATATATCAACATCGATTTTTTGATACAAAAATAAGTTAAAATCATTACGATATAATGTCCCGACGTTTCGGCGACCGTCTCATAACGCTACTTAGCAAGGAATGAGTATGTTAGAGAGTTTAAAAGCAGTTCAAGTTCTTTAAATTCACATATTAAGGTTTTTAGTTGGTTATGTAACTACAATATAACAATTGAAACATTTTCTCAAAAGGGTCTAGAAAAATACAATGTACTTCTGCCACTTTATTCATATTAGAAATCATTAATCATTTCAAGTTTAGATGATCATATTTCAGTACAAAACAAGCAACGTAAAGATGAACCTATGCCACTGAAACATTCAATAAATTTTGAAATTTCGGCCTCCTTTATTTACCCAGCTTATTTACATAGCTGTCAAGTCCATAACAAGCAATTCAATCAGGATAAACATTGAACAAAGTTTAATCAGTATTTATTGACCTTAGTCTATTTTAAGAGTCGGCCAATGCCAGCATGTAAGTTTCGGCTATTACGAGTATTAAGTATTGTACACAGACTTATTATCAGATCAAAACGCACGTGATGGTAAAGTGAGGTTAAATATGTCGCACAGCAAGAAACAGGGGTCCTTGTCATAACCGTTGACCACTAAGGAAAGATTTGTTGAGAAGGTTAGGGTTAATTATGATTTAAATGAAAACACCTTATGTTTTCATGCTGAAACGTGAATTTGGTACATATTTTATCACTGCCAAAATACAATAAAACAATAAGAGCTCTTTTCGTTTCCACTACCTACCCAGATGCCACGCAGATAAATACGGTAAACTTGTTCATAATTGTCTATGATTATGACATCTTTATCAATGTTACAATCTCTTTTTCGGTAAAAATTGATGCAAGTTTTAAGCTTCTTGGACATGCTAAGAGTGAATTCCTTATTTATCTCCTAGAATTTTAAACAAACAACCATACATTGTCGCCTTATCTATAGTCTCTATCTTTTCCTAATTAATTTTTTTTTAACTTTGCTAAGTAACGGTAGCTTAGTATGTTTAATTAGTAAGAGAAATAAAAAATTGGTTATTTTCATATCACACGACGCGGAATTTGAAAACGCAGGAAAGTTGATGTCGTATATAGCCTTTTGAGTCAAGTCATCATCATCATCAAATGATGTGTTTCTAGGGCTGGCAGAACCAGTCGATTCTTCTGGTTTCTCTCCCCATCCCAATACTATCAGAAACTGTCAGTGCACAAGCAAGAAGGGGAAATGTCCATGCTTACCAGTCTTAAAACCTGGTCGATCTTCGAATTACGAAATGCCCATTAGGGGGCAGTTGTTATCGTGTTTTTTATTACGTAGTTAGCAGAAAATTTAGAAATAATTTTGCACCAGTACATTCCTTGATGGATTCAAACCATTAAGATCCCCGTGATAAATTGTACTTATAAGAGACCATTGAGACTAGAAGTAATTACAACTCTTGCTCGCTCATCGACGCCGGAGAAATGAAATCTTTCAAATTTCTTCTATTTGTCAGTGCCCTGTTTCTGGTCGTGTCTGCAGCTCCCAAACCAAATTGTAAAGGGTGGAACATTGCCTATGGTTGTCAGTTTAAGAAGGTTTGTAAAACATAAGAAAACCATTGATTTTAGTAGCTGTCACAGTGATGATTAAGCTTTCCTAGACTAGTTTTTCTCTCTCAGAACGTACGTACAATTATCGTTTCCACTAAATATTTCTCTTGCAAAAGTAACTTGGATCTCCTTTTCTCTGAGAAGTTGCAGAGTTCTTCATTGCATTTGCATTTACGGCATATAAACGAGTAATGACCTTTTAGTTAAAGAGTTTTCAGATCATTATACAGTATTACCTTTTTCTTTTTCATAGTTTTTCCTAAGCACTACACGGAAATCTCCTCTTAAAATAATATCGTGTTAGAATATTCTGGAAGCAAAATGCATCACTACCAGAGCCATATATGGGATGGCAGTTAGGGCGCGTTTAAGCCAATCAAATTCGGATTCAGACTCAGTCATTTAAATTGTTTCATTAAAAGGGCAATGTTAGAATATATTTCAAACAATCTACGTTCAAGCAGGGTTCATTAGACTTGTGTTTAATTTGCTTAAAGACTAGTAATTCGGGACCACTAACTTATCACAGTGACTACATATATATTTTCATTTATAGGAATGGACAGGCCATCCCGAGAAAAACCCTTTGTATGATAAACTGTTTTCAGAAGCCGACAAAATCCGGAGGCAGGAGTCAAAGAGATGGCCGTGGGCTGACGATGCTGAAAACGGGGGAATAAAAAAGCGAGACTATCGTGGCATGAACTAGATCAAAAACTAAACACAGGTGTTGACGTAAGATGTAAAGTAAATGTTCAAACCTGAGTTTTAAGTTGTTAATTGAAAGATTGCAATGCTAAGAATTGTTAAAAGTTAAGTTTTTGTCTATAATGCTGGCTAGCTACTTTGAAGATCACGAATTGTACATGTTGTACTATTTCAAACTGTGAATAAAAATTAACTTCTCATAGAGATACCCTTATGTACGTCTAGGCGTCAATGGGCGTTTTCATGTATTGCATAGTTCACCCATCGTCAAATGACAGTTTATATAACAGCTCAGTCAGTCATGATCAGTTACGCAAGAAGATATCTACGTAGACCTTGTCACGGTTTTCGACGCCATCTCGACGAGTAGGCAAACGCGTGCGAAATTACAATGTTTGTATGACAATCTGATGTCGAATAATTTCCGTAGAACGGCTTTTCTGAAAAAAAATATTAATCGTAAACTAAAGCTTCACTCCTAAGGATTCTACCGAAAAAAAGTGAGGGCGTTACATGCGCATGCCCTAGAAGACCTAGAACCACTTTTTAGAATTTGTTATACATGTTCGTAAGAAAGTCCCGGGAAAAATTACAGACAAATATATGGAAAATCTAAAGCAAGTCTCTGGAGAAATTTAAGCATAGGTACGCCCCCAGAATTTTTTAGTGCAATCCTTTCCTTAGTAGCTTTAGTTTGCAACTGATATTTTTTTGAGAAAAGCCGTTTTACGGAAATTATTCGACATTAGATTTTCATACAAACACTGTAATTTCTCACACGTTTGCCAACTCGTCAAGATGGCGTCGGAAACCGTGGCAAGGTCTATTAACCTCATGGAAACCTTCAAAGTTTCCCTAACAGCTTATATTTTCCAGTCGAATGTCTGAATTAGCACCTTTGTTTCCTTGTTCAACATATTTTGCCTCAAGAAAGAAAACTGTAGATAACTCAGGTTGAGTAAAACGTATGTCCACCTCCCATGTGATAAATTATTGAAAGGAATTTTTTTCAAGAGAAACGCGAGTTTGTAGCTACCATTAGCAAACAAACCCACACTCTTCTTTTGTTCCAATTTGTTATAAAGAAACCTCATTATCGCTGTATAAATAAGTAATATTAACAATTAGACTACTCGTGCCAGTTTTGAGACGAATCAATTGTCAAACAGGCGCTACAAACTTCTTTGATTATTGACTGAAAACGAGAACGCGTATAGTAGTCTAGTATGCGTAATTGTTTTTTAGTTCAATATACAATGACCAACAAGCATATTACCTTCGATTGTGATTCAAGTTCCTCAGTTACATTTAACCAAACTCCATATTCCATAGTCCATATTTTGCAGCCCCTTCAGTTTTTAATTAGTTCATCTACTTCCTTCCCAGAAACTTCTAAAAGGAGATTTGATCAACTGCTTTTGTTCAAAAAGCTGGCCCACTCAGTACTATTTAACAAGCTACAGATACAGAATACATCGGCCAATCAGATTACAGAACCGTGATAGTATGTTTACTTAGTTTTAACTAAAAAAAAAAGCCGCAAATTGATAATCTACTTCTAACAGGTCTTTATAAATACCGAGATGTTATATCTTAGTGCTGCGAAAGTGTTTTCTGAGGTTTACAGACTTACAGAAGATGAATTGGGTGCCAAGATCGTTGGCAATTGCTTGTCTCTGCATGTTTTTGGTTGTACAAACAAACGGTAGATGCAGTGAATATGAGAAAATGTTTGGATGCAAGGTTTGTCACTATCTTCGTGTGCATGTTTTTCGGTTAACGTGGTTTCAAAACCCAAGATTAAATTTCTGTTTAATTCCTGGCAATTATTATTTCTTAACCTAGTACACTGACTTTACCGTAACAATTAAGGGTCCCCCTTCGCTAGTTAAATTGTGCTATTGCGCACGTCACAATTGTAAAAACACGTTTTAGCAAACTTAGCCCAAGAGCGTCCACTCAGTTACTTATAACAGTGTTGAGGAGAACTTAAGGTCATTCCAATCTTCAAATGACCACAGTGACCTGATTGAAAATGCTTCGGGCTCATTTGTACCGAGGTCGGTAAGTCGT
The DNA here is from genome assembly GCA_964035705.1 of Porites rus. Classification (NCBI taxonomy): domain Eukaryota; kingdom Metazoa; phylum Cnidaria; class Anthozoa; order Scleractinia; family Poritidae; genus Porites; species Porites rus. Next base: position 1,522,151 of record OZ037992.1, read on the forward strand.
GTAATGAGACGTTTTCGAAAATCAAATCGAAATAACCGTTTTAAAATAAATATTTACCTTTATAATTTTCAGGACTCAAGGAACATCCCCGTAAAAAAATGCACTGAATTTGAGAAACTCTATGGATGCCAGGTTTGTCACTATCTACTTGTGCAAGTTTTTTTGCTTTTACGTGGTTTCAAAACCAAAGTCAACTTTCTTTTTAGTTCCTGGCAATTTTTATTTCCTACTGATTTACATTTACTTTACAGTAATAAGGTCCTTTTGGATTGTCCACAATTGTTAAGTTTTAACAGACTTAGCCCAAGAACGTCAATTACTTAACAGTGTTGAGAACACCGAAAAACAGT
>OZ037992.1:1527500-1770000 GCA_964035705.1 Porites rus
TTTTCATGCAAATCAAAGTTATTTTCATAAGAATGGTTTTACACTTAGATTCGCTTTGAAACTGAGACTCCATCATTTAAAAAAAATTTGGGGAGTTTTTATGTTGGGCGACACAACAAATTCTACAACCATCATTAATTTATAAATACCCATTAAGATTATTTAGGTCGAACACTTGAGCTGTTTTGATAGTCCGGTTAGGCCTAAAAAATTAATTGACAACATGACTTCAGTTCTCAGTTCTAACAAAAACCTCAATCAGTTATATATTGTACTAACTCCTGTCCTTCAGAACAACCCTGGCCACTAGAAGGTTATTCTGACATCAACATTTGCATCGTAAGGCATTGAGCTATAACAACATTATTTATTGCACTCAAGAAATCCTCGAATCAGAGGATAGAAATCACACACAAGAGAAAAGGCTTCAAAGCGCTGAGGTATTAGAACTGCATTTACCATGCACTTTGTCAGATGACTTGTACGATTAGCTGATCAATGACCAGAGTCCATGACTAGCTAATGGTAAGGCCAGTAACACATGTCACTTGGTGAGTAAACTGAGTGAAACTGCAATTTGGATCTGAGTAAACCATTTGATGCTTTTCATGAATTCACCATAATTCTTGTATCAGTAACTAAGTATGGAGATTTGGCCACCTCCATAAACTGTTTCATTACCCATCGCTCGATTGACCCAGTGCAGTTTTTGGGAAAGTAATAAAATACATCCAGATATTTTACTCTCTGACTTAATTCACGTTCTCTGTGTTTAAAAAAATACCAATATAATAACAAGAATTTATTTGAAGAAAATTTATAAGCCCAGTTATTACTCTTTTATTATCTTCTAGGTTCACCATGATTATGAGGCAATTATTTCAAATATATCTCTAACAATCTTATACGGTGCCAAACATCACACCCCACCCCAGTATTAACCATAATGTCAGACCTGGCCCCAGGACCCCCCAGGGGCACATCAACTAATCAAATACCCAGGATTTGCATGGTAGTGGGGAAAGGGCAGGGTGTTGTCCTGTTTCTTGTGTTAGTTCACATTAAATTTGTCTTTCCTCCTTCTGCTTGTCTTCTTTGATTCAACAATGAATCAAATTGGGTTCAATCTGAGACACTTAAACACTTGCAAAGCCTACAATAGCATCTGGTTTTCGGCTATTGTTTCATGCATACACCCAGGAGTGGGAAACCCAGGAGGTGTTAAGTGTCTAAAATGGCCTTGTTTCAGCAAACTAAGCAGTCAAACAACAAGCGATACACTGCAAAAGTAAGGTAACATGTCTGGTTAAGAATTTGACAGTATTTGTACTCTCTAAGAACAATGGTGAATATTCCAAAACTAACTCTTATATTTTGCCATGACCGCTATTACCACACAAGCTGGTCATCTCACAGCCGGATGAGATTGTAAAGTAGCCGATGTTACTGAACGGGTGGGGGACCTAAAATTTTGTAAATGTTTGGAATTTTCATTTTTATCCAGACGACGATCGAATAGTATACCATGATGCATCTCGTTTAGGCTTATATTATTATTGCGTACATGACGTCATCATTTATTCCACGCTCTCGCGATGAAACATGGTGTGCTTTCACGCTTGTCTGAATGAATTACTTGCTTAATTGCATGGCTTCTGCTTTCAAGAGTACCGATTTAATTTATATTCACTGCGTTTCCAAGGAGAATTTTGCCATTACAGTCAAGGGTTTTACTTATGTTTCATTGGTCTGTCGAGAAGTACATATAAGCTATGTGGAAAGCATATGTGAACGAAGATCTCTCATCCCTACAGTTGTTGCGAATTCGCCTGTGGACAAATTATTTGCTGGGGTAAGAAGCCCTGAGCTGATACAAATAAGTTCTTCTTGTGATATCACGGTAATTTCTCAAGATTCTGCGATTGTTTCAGGCTTGTTAACTGAAAAAAGTGATCTCCGGAGTTGCTTTTGTGTTTTAACTATATGCGGCATCGCAGAGGTGTGAGGTTTGTTTTAAAACAGTGAGCTTATTATTTTTAAATCAGCTTGAAGACATCCTAAAATAATGCTAAAATTCATGACCCTCCTGCTTGTTCCTTTTTACAGTGTCTTGACCCAAGTGATCTTACAGGAGATGAACTGATCAGATCATTGCTTTGGTCTTTCGAAATAGCGAATTAATACCTGTCTCCTGCTGCTCAATACATGAGACTGAGTATGATACCCTCCGCTTGACAATCCATCATCAGAGTGCTGAGCATCTGGTGATGGAGCAATTCTCTTGCTCATCTCTCATCTGACTCCTACATTTCTTGCAGCTTAATATGTAACATAAGCAAGCTCACAACTGCTCACCTGTGTTGTGCGGTCTATCTTAGCAGTCCATATTGTAAAATTCAGACCACTAAAAGAACCAATCGGAATTCTCCTTTTCATTGTGGACCAGTTCAGTCATATAATTAAACATACTGTAATCTGACTGACTCACTGACGAACTTAGTTCCTATGTCTCCTCTGGGAGATTAGGGCCGTAAACATAATACATATATACATATTAATATATAGATTTAGGTCACCCTAAAAGCAGAGCTCCTGTAGCCCGATTAGGCTAACTTAGGATAAGGTTGAATTAATTTTGATTTGAGTTTTGTAACTTTGCGGTGGGGTTTTGTTTGGCTTTCTATTTTGAGTTTAATAATCACAAAACCGATACACACAAAAAAACATTTGCAGAGAAGAAACAGTTATAATGGGGTAAACTGGCTCCGCTTGGCGGCCCTTTGGGCCACCGGAGCTCCACTATTATATATATTCTTTTTTGAGTAGAACATATTTCGTAGAGCGCTCAACTCCGTCGATTGAGGAGCATTAACTATAACTTCACAGAAGTTCAGGTTTCATGAGTAATCATTGTTTTATTGCTACAGAACTGTTTCATATGGTACAAGGACCACACTCATCAGGCAATTTTAATGACTGAACTGTTATAATTGGAAAACTGGCAGTTAAATACGAAAATTTGAATGGTTGCTATAGTAGGTGCGTTACATTCAGGCTATTTGAAACAATCCGGAGAGTTGCTAGGCAACAAAAACATAATATAAGAGCGATTATATGCTGAAACTGGAAAGCCGGCAGTTAAATAAGAAAATTTGAATGGTTGCCATGGTAGGTGTGTTACATTCAGGCTATTCGAAACTATTCCGAGAGTTGTTACATAACAAAAACGTAATATAAGAGGGATTATGTTTCCGTGTTTTGAGCTAAGTTACTCTAAAGTTTTGGAGTACATATCGGTTTCTGTGGGGGCATGAACTTGCTAATTCGTTTCTTCTGTTGAGGCTACATAGTTCTTTTTTACAGATGATTATGAACTTTTCATTCAGACAAAGACTACATTTTTTGCTAATGTTGCTGTAAGGTTTACATTTCTTAAGAATCTTTCATTTTATATGAAACGGTTCTTTGCATCCTGCAAGCTCCAAACATGTTGGGAAAGTTCTGTCTCATTTTTTCTGTTTGAGTGTCGGAAGGATGTTTTGTGGTTCCTGTAGTGTTCTTTAAAGTTTGTGGCTAGTCCAATGTAGGTTTCAGTTGTTGTCTCTATGGTGACTGTGGCTTGGTAGATGACGTTAGTTTGGGGGCATTTTCCTTCCAGTGGGCAATCAGACTTTTTTCTACAGTTGCAGGTGTCAGGTTGAGGTGTTGTTGCATTTGCATTTGAAAGAACGTGTTTGTGGTGTGACGATATGATGGATTTCATGTTTGGCATACATGAGTAGCTTAGTTTGAGAGTGTGTCTGTTGAAAATCTTGTAGAGTGGATGGTTTTTCTGGAAGCATTTGTCGACGATATGGAGGAACTTTCTGCCAAGGTTGGTTTTTATGTTAGACTTGAAAGGAGGATTGTACCATGTAATGTCCCTTTTTCTCTTTCTTTTGTTTCTTGGAGTGGGCTCTGGATTATATGTTAGTTTGTGGTCATATCCACTTTCTTTGAGTGCTTGTTGGTAAGGGGCAATTGATTCGTTGAATACTTCTTTGCTGGATGAAATGTTAGTTAGCCTCTTATTGATGTTAAGTGAAATGTTTTTTAGTAGTGCTGGGAGATGGTTGCTCTGTCGGTGGACGTACGATAGTTTGTTATTGGGCTTCATGTATGCCTTGTAGCTTTCGTCCTTGAGGTCGAAGGTTACGTCAAGAAAGTGAACGATTTTTTTGTTTGCATCAATTGTGATCTGAAGGCCATTTGATTTAAATACATTGCTGACTTCTTTCTTGGTTTTTTCAATTTCCTTCGGGGTGGCTTTGCAAACTGCAAGACCATCGTCATGGTACAGTCCTACTTCATCTTTGAATTTGGATGTGATCAGGGACAGCATGTAAGCTCCTATTAATTCGCACATTTCTGTTCCGTCGTATGATCCCGTTGTAACATCAAACATGTCGTTTGTGTTCTTCTTGGTCCACGGTTTCTTCTTGGTTTTGATATCGATATTAATTTGAAACGGTTTCGTGGAATATCAAAACCCAAAAAATCTACGATCATTGTTAGCATCAGAACATGTTTGTTATAAACTGAGTTAATTAATTAACGTTAAACGTTGACTAGTAAAACGTGACAATCTTACTTTTCACGGGAACGTTTGTAACATGATACTTTTGTTCTTCTTGTAAAGTTATACAACAAGATCCCTTTGCTTTCTCGAAAACTTAAAGGCGATGTGCTTTCTCTTCACTGCTTTCTCTTCACTATCTAAGAAAAAAGGGAAGAAATATTTTAAGAAAACACTATCATTTCACGGATAAACAAAAACTAATCTAATTATCAGATTATTACATCTGACAGGTCGAGTCACGAAACAGCACGTTCTTATTGTGTTGCCACCTTTGGCGTCAAAAACCACTTCAAATTATGAAAGGAGTTACAGCGAGAACTTACTGTACGAACTATTCAACGAATGAATCTGAAAAGCTGGTACACTAACTTACAACAGAAGCCTCGTAACAGATGTCAATAAGTGCAGGTGCCTTGCAAACGACTTATCCAAGACGAAAACAAAACCGATAAACGGACTTCTAACAGCAGATGGATCGAAACCGACCAGTGACCGATGACAAACTTAACACGAGTCTTGCAGCCATTACCATGAAGGCTTTACTGACCAATCACTTTTAACGGACCGGACTGGTAACACCTTTGACTGATAAGCATTATTCACTACTACTAGGACTTGTTATTCACAAAAAAAATAACTCTTCCACGCCTTGCGTGCCTATGTTATAGTCCAGTCATGGTTCTCATTAAGAGGTTTTATGTTAGTTTAATTGTAGAGAAGCCATCGCACTTATGTCTACATGTATGTCTTTAAAATTATAATAGACTGATTGTTGTTATTCACTTGGATCAATTTCAGTATCTGGGCAACTGCACACCTACTGCTCCCCTAACCCAACATGTTACAATAAGTTAATAAGTTAGTGCTACTGTTGGGTTAGGGGAGGGGTAGGTGCACAGTTGCCTAGATATTAATATTGTTCCATTCACTCCAAGAGAATTGTTAATAGTACAGTGACTCAGCTACTTCTTTTGTCTCTGTTGCCAATGAGTTTTGTTTGTATGCAATTTGTTTGTAGGGAAATCTCTAAGTGCTCCAGTCTGAAACAATGTCAGCAGCTGGAAATAACAGGGATAACAGGGGCACCGGTTGATGAATGATTTGGCTGTCTGGTACTTTACATCGGCTGCTGTGTAACCCCCCTGAGTCAATATCTTCCAGTCATCTATTTCCATAGTTGAGATGGATGCTTCGTCAATAAAAATCACTTCGGTGGTTTTATTGATCATTGCTTTGTTAAAAGCTTTCTGTTTCGTAACGGTTGCAATGTTGGAGTGGTGGATGAGTCCAAGGACTGGTTGAAAGAGACTAGTCTTTCCGCTATTGGCGTCCCAAATTAGACACGGCACTTTGTCTTTGTGACGTTTCTGATTAAAGTGTAGTAACTTTAGAAAGTCGTCGCAGAACTCAATGATGTCGCTGTCCGTTAGGCTGTTTTCTAGGATTTCCCTGAAGTACTTAGGATCTGCATTTCGTTGAGGATCGTACTTTGAGAAAGCACGTGGCGTGACCAGGCCAACTTTTTCTTCTGGAATGGGACTTTCCAAAAAGCGCCTTTCTTTAATGGACCAGCAGTGGCCAGCGTTCACTTCAATAAGGTTGTAGTCGACTCTAATTGGACGTATGACTTCGCAGTCTGGATCGGCAAGAATGTCGATTACTCTTCTCATGTTCTTTAGCAACCTCCCCTTGAAAGATTCGTTCGACGCAAGGCAATTTACAAATGCACTGACCTCGCATTTGTAGGCGTATGTGTACTTCGCTTCGGATTTCTTCTTGTAGATCTTGCCTCGGAACAGTGCATACTCCAATTTCTTCATGGCGATACCAATGTCGTTTATTAGGACAGTCAATTGATCTGATAGTCGTGCGTCGTCATCTACTTTTGTAGCTCCTTGGCTTTCATCGTGAAATCCAAAAAGATCAATCGTTAGCTTTGCATCTAGAAGTTTGGTGATAGCTTCTTGTAGCGTGGAACTATAAGACGGATTTATGAGAGAACATCTAACAACGTTCTCTGTACCGCAATCGCCGTCGAGTTCAAAATCGCCAAACAAACTTTCCATTTCTCGCTGGAAGCATTTTTCATAAGAATCATTTACTAGCTCTTGAATCATAGGATTCTTGTGATCTTTTAAGACCTGGAACAGTTCTTTCATGGCAGTAGATTCTTTGCCCTCGTAGCATGGTACCTAGCAAAAACAAGTGGTATCTGATCAACTTGAGATTGTAGTAAAGTCGATATGCCCCAGTCCAATTCAGAAATGAAAATTAAGTCTCTCTCTAGAAGTCCGAGAACTGCACAAAATCCTGTTTAGTGGTATGCTAAAGGCCTCAGTGTTTTCACGGAGTCGTTGTCGGTATCGTAATCAGAAGCGCACATCGAGAAAATACAATACAAATCAAACCGACCGGTTCGGAAGCAGAACAACCATTCAGCTTCAGCTAGGTCCACCCTTTCTACTTTTCTATTTCCTTTATTTCCTTAGCTTTCTATTTTGATGTAAGAAATACTAGTATTGTAAATAATTCTAGTATTGTAACAAGCGCCTTAGTAGTGCAGTAAGTAGCGTTATTGTATGTAGTAATCATCATCATCATAATGATAAAAAAACTAGTGTAGTCTTAAATAACCACTATGCATTCCAAGAATCTATTTATAAGTGCCTAATTTGTCTTGCAGACAAGAAAAGTGAAGGTAGATGTTCGAGAGATTATTTTGGCTTTACTGTGTGTGAAAGACATTTTTCTGACTTTATCGAAGCGTTGGATTCGAAGGGAATATTACGTACGCTAAACTAGTGTGACAATCTCAGAGTGTTATGCTGGACTGTAAGTACATTTTGAGTCATCAGCTGCCTGTATGTAACTTGTTAGTTCAAGGCCCAAAAATACTTACAATTACTGTTTGTCAAGAAGGTTTTAAATTTTACTGTGGTGTTTTACGTTGAATTTCGTTTATTTTTAATTCATCGATACGTTGAATTAGCAAACGTGATAATTTTAAAAGAACGTGTCAGAACGTGCAAGGATTACGTCATTGGTAGGGAAATAACCACCGTATTAAAAATAGCCGTGGATAGCGTAACTCTTGAATTATGTTGCTCGCGAGACTATTTTGTTAGCTTCTTACTCGTAAAGAAAGCCGATTAAATTTCATCGTGATTTTGAAGAGACAAAGCTGTTGTTTATAGCCTTGGTGTCGAATTGTTCGTACCGTTCGTGCCCAGACATATCTTGGAAAAAGTTCCAGATTAAGACCATTACATCATCGAAGATTTCGCAACATTTACGGCTTATGGTGCAATCGGCTACAGGGGGTAAACAGTTCGTGTTTAGTCGTTGTCAGTTGTTGTGCTACAGATTGATCAGTTGATAGCGTGTCCATAGTCATCAGCAAATCAACAAGGACTGCTTGCAGACAAGAAACCTAAAGGTAGGTGTTCGGGTGATTATTTTTGCTTTACTGTGTGTGAAATACATTTTTCTGGCTTTATCGAAACGTTGAATTCGTAGGGAATATTACGTACGCTAAAAAAAGGTATTACGTCAACCACATAATGTGCTGATGTTGCAGGTTTCACTTTCGCTAAGTGACAAATAATATCCTGCTTACTTTGTAAGTTGATTTCACCAGAAGTATTGGTTATTAATTTATTTAAACATTTGCGAATATTCCTTGTGGCATTAGGCAATTCAAGTGAATTCTTAGGCTTATCGTAGTGAGTGAAGAGACTTGAAGGAAAATTATTTTAGTAATTACTGAGGTAGACAAGAACTTGCCAGAACTTGCAGGGGGAAAACCCTGAGCGTTCTAAAATTAGCCGTGGATAGCGTAAGCTTCGGATTGTGCAACTACCTTGACTACTTTGCTTGTCCTTTACTCATAGCACAAAAAAATATATTTTACTTTTAAGGAAGAAAGCTGTTTATCAATAGGGTTATTAAAAGCGTGATACTCGTTTCCTTTTCTATCATTCATGGGCATGTAACAAGCGAGACCATTACGTAATCGTAGATTTCACAACTGCTAAGAGCAATGTTGCAACAACACAGTTTGTGTAACAGTGGACGACGGCCAATTGTTGTCACCGGATGATGTCATCATCAGCCAATTACAGGCCATTTCTCAGCTCTTTTCGCCATATGCCCAATCAGGAGCATTTTGTCAAGTTAGCAAATTAACTATTCGAACAGAACATGGCCGTCTGTGAGAAATGTTTATTTGGTTTGTTTCTGGGGAAAAAAAGTTAAAACTTAGCCTTTACGCTCGTGAAAAGCCCTTTTAACATATGTAAATTGATAGTCGTTTGAAAGGTCAAGGTATTTTTTCCTCAGACATAAACAAAATTCTCCCATTACAAGTAACGCTAGACCCGTCTTAAGCAAAGAATGTTTCCATATCTCAAACCGCCCTCTCCCTATTCAGGTACACTTGCATGAAATTGCTAAGTTTCTTGACACAGAGACTTAGTTTCTGCTCAACAAATGTTGTCAAAGTGCAAGTCTCTTCATTTTTAAAGGAAAAAAAAATATCGTCGTGACGAGGTGGATTTGAACCCAGCGCGCTAGCACGGCAGTCTAACACCCTAACTACTAGACCACCGAGGAAAAGCTACAGACAAACGGTTTAATTTAAGTACCATATCGGAAACCCAAACGCTATAAAGAAGCTAACCATTAACCCTAACCGTTATCAGTATTTTCAGTACTTAGGCCTATAATTAATAGTTACTTTGTGTACGCATCACAAGGTATCCAAGGGCGGTTTGAAATATGGGAACAAGTCCTAATCATCTTTTAAATTGTTTCCGGGTAATATTTTCTCGCAAACCGTTGTTGCTAAATATTACGTAATGTTTTTGTGAGCGCAAAAGAGTTTAAAAAGCGCCGTTTAATTTTTTGTAAAATTCTTGGTTTTTTTTAAAATTCTTGTTTTGTCGGTGAGTAGACCCACACTCCGACTCACTTGGCCAATTGTTGTCATCGGATGATGTCATCATCAGCCAATTACAGGCCATTTCTCAGCTCTTTTCATCATATCCCCCCTCAGGAGCATTTTGTCAAGTTAGCAAATTAACTATTCGGACAGAACATGGCTGTCTGTGAGAAATGTTTATTTGGTCAAAATTGGGCCAAACTCCGTTGGAAATGCACATCAGGACATGTGCAAGGATGAAGAATGTAACTTAGGACCAGTTGCTGGCTACTAAGGCTGAAATTATCCAGAGTTAAGCTGTATTTTCGTTTTGCGTGCGAAACAGAAGATTTTGTAATCTGGAATTTTTGTTTCTGTTCACTTTCGAAGGGGTTATTCAATGCGCTATAAAGGTATTACGTCTGGCCATGATGGAACACGCTGACGGTGATAAATGTAAGATTGTGTTTACTTCACTAAAAGCAATGATGGAATTTTCTGGGGAAAAAAAGTTAAAACTTAGTCTTAGCGCTCGTGAAAAACCCTTTTAACATATGTAAATTATAGTCATTTGAAAGGTCAAGGTATTTTATCCTTAGACATACGATAAGGATGTTCACCAGAAAAACTCACCACTGGGGCTGATCACCTTGAGAATGAATACATTTCAGAATTACCTTTAAGCCCTGGCCAAACGAGACCGAGAGTTGATGAGAACTGACGAGAGTGGACGAGAGTTGAAACTCTCGCTCTCATTTGGCCAGGAACTCTCACTCACTCTCGGCTACTCACATCAACTCTCGAGAACTCTCATCGAATTTGAACCTGCATGCTCACATTTTTCATGATAGTTGGCAAGAGTTTTGTCTCGCTTGGCCGCGCACGAGAGTGTGAGCGCGAGCTTGGCGGTCAGCAATTACCGACGGTCAGCAATTACCGTTTTTTTTTTTCAGCGGGCACAGATTGAAATGGAAAAATAATATGGCGGCGGACTAGGGGACCAAGAACAACGCCAAGGCTTTTAAAAAAAAAAAATGGAGTCACGAGAAAATTTTGCACCACTTGACTTAAACGAGGCAAGACCTTGCCTTTGGGATATATCCTCCAAAGACTATCACAGCCAAAAAACATAAGGATTAGAAATAAACATGCATAGGCTTGTGCACAACATTCATTTTAGCGGTCTGGCTTGAGGAATATATCGGCTGGCTAGTCGCCATCTTTACGTTTGAAAGGGTTTTCCCATGAACTCTCGCTCTCGTTTGGCCAACTCTCGATCACTCTCTCAAGAGTTTTAACCCTCGTCAACTCTCATCGACTTTCGTTCTCGTTTGACCAGGGCTTTACACCTGCAACTGGAGAGAATTTGATGCCACGTGGGTTTTTTTCTGCTGTTTTAACTGTTGCAATCATTTTAGCAGACACCGTCGGGGGCAGGGGGCTGTGATTTCGTAATAAAGAGAGTCCGCAATGGCGGGTTTTGGTTAAAACGACCCTAACTGTTTAAGTTGCTAAACGTCAAGGTAGTGGTTTAGTTTCGTTTATTTTACTTTCATTTTTGATAAATACGTAACCGTACAAGTTAGATGGTACCAGCCAAACTCTCTCAACTCGGACAGTACAACTGTAAAATGCAGACGGAAACTCATAGAGATACCTCAGACCCACCGAAATAATAATATCACAAAAGAAAAATGGAGGAGAAAAGGAGAAGAAAATGTTCAGGTCATGGGTCACTTCTAAGATGTTTCTTGAAACGAGAGGAAAACAGTAAAATTGTTAGTTTGGGGCCACAACTTGATAAATGTCTGCAATTCCGTAAAAGCGGGAGTCCGTAATAGCAAGTCGACGGGGCGGATCTACGGGAAAGGGTGCATGGGGTGTGCCCCCCACCCCCCATTCTTTAGTGGTGCACCCCCTCTTAAGAAAGATCCTGGATCCGCCCCTGAGTCAGAGTCAGGTTACTCTAAAACCTCTATAACTTTGACGTGCAGTTTAAAAACAGTAAATAGAAAGACTAATGCTTCTAACCTCTAACGACTTTAACGTCGAGCTTTCTTAATTTAAGTGTGTACACCAAAACGTAACTTGGTTTGCCGCTTCTTTTGGCTGAGGAACGCGTGTGATCGATAACTGCAGTAACGTCTCAGACATAAAAATCCGTTTGGAAGAACCATATGATCTGCCTAGCAATGTTTCTAACCCTTTTATTGAAATAAATATTTCATTATTTATCAGACCCCCATTCATGTCATCAATAACACTTAATACTTTGTTATCATTTAATATCCCTTAGCATTTTTATGCCGAAGTCTTGAGCTCCCGTGTCTGGATAACGTTTTTCCACTTTTAAATCTGATAACTAGAACGGTTTTTTCAGATTCTTGGGAGTTCCTAATTTAGCAAAATTCTACACCAGATATACTTATCTATGTTGATCCAAAATGAAACTATAGTAGGTGTTTAGTTGCCGGGTGCGTAGATTTCCGAGTATTTAATTGTAGATTCTGGAATGACCATGTCATCTAACTCTTCTTAAAGGAGGCAATACTGATAACCGGTTGCCGGACTGTATGCCTTTGTTGTTTTCAACAGACGTGGTCTTGATTTGCTGATATGCAGGAATTTTAGAGCTCTTGAGTATACTTCAGTGGCCGTGTGGGCTGCGTTTTTTTCGTATCTTGGTGACCATATCAGATCAGTAAAAAAACAGAAACATAAATAAATAAGAAGGGCACTACCAGATCCGTTTATGAAGATGGCTTTTTGGGGGAGCGAAAAACACTTGCATTATATAATTCATCAAGCAAACTCGGTACGATAGGTACACGCGATACGTTCGGTACGGTCGCTACACTCGGTACACGCGGTACGTTCGGTACGGACGCTACGCTCGATACACTGAGTACGCTCGGTACGGTCGCTACACTCGGTACACGCGGTACGCGCGGTACGGTCGCTACACTCGGTACACGCGGTACGCTAGGTACGGGCGCTACACTCGGTAGACGCGGTACGGTCGGTACGGTCGGTACGCTCGATACACTCAGTACGCTCGGTACGGTCGCTACACTCGGTACACGCGGTACGCTCAGTACGGTCGCTACACTCGGTACACGCGGTACGCTCGGTACGATCGCTACGCGAGGTACACTCGGTACGGTCGCAACGCTCGGTACGCTCGCTACGATAGGGACACTCGATACGGTCGCAACGCTCGGTGCGCTCGTACGGTCGCTACGCTCGGTATGACGCTATTGGCAAAGTTTTTGGATGGCACAAGCGCAATCGAAAGCCGTTACACTGGGTAAAGTTAAATGTCCTTGGATGCCACCGATGAAGTTGATATAGTCGGAAGCGATCAGACGTTCGTACATTGGACACAGTTGGTGCTATCGATGCTATTGAATATAACGTACCCATCGCGAAGGAAGAAGGGAGTTGAAACAGGAGGAAAAAGTCGCTCAAACGTAAACCGGTTACTATCGGGTTGTCAGGTAATGCACGTGGCCGTTACCTCATCCAAACATGCGAGCGTCCTGCAAAATATGTCATTTAGATCATCACGCAACATCAAGGCAATTTACGAACGACGTAACCATTGTTCCTGCTATATGACCAATCAGAGCACAGCTTTGGATAGCTACAGGACGACTCTTTTTCCCTCTAGTTCAAAATCCTCTTGATTTCATCATATCCTGCGTGACAGACCATACAGCCTACACGTAGCCAATACATTTCAAGGGCACCCATCAAATTAACTTCTTGTTATGTATAAAGATTGTCTAATTCTAAAAGAATTTCATCTGTTCGGAAATCTTTGCTGAAAATTGAAGTGTCCGAAATTTTTAGGGAATGATGTTTTCATTTCAATTATATTGCTAGCAGAACATGCCTTCTGAAAACTTATACCAGCGAACCGTTTGCTTATCGAAAACTGCTAGGTAACCTTTTTAAGTGCCAAAAATTGCAAAAATGTCCCTTCAGAAAACGTAAGGGACTACTTTTTCCTGGTTGCGAAACTTTTAGGTGATGTTTTAGTAAAGAATTCTATAGCTCTTGGGCAACGTAGAACCGAAATTCTTAAAACAGTTTAACTCTCCCAAACACATGTTTCACCGAAGATTATCGTTGGGTGCCCTTGATATTTGACTTAATCTTAGGCATCCTTTGATGTTTTATTGCCTTAACTTTAATTTTTTTTCGAGGCTGTTTTTTATCATTATTTGTTACTTCTGCGGATAAAACTACACATTTCTTCTCCCATTTCCAATTTCCACGCACTTGACTACAATTACATCCGGCTTCGTGACCAAGTTATGTCTTATGCAAATTGCGCAATACATTGACGTACATGGCCCCTTGCTGCCTGCGCATAAATCACGTATACGTGACTTATAAAGAACTTCTTGGTTTTGATCGCGGTAGTTTGCAACGCGTAATTGTAGTGGAAGCACGAGCATTGTTGCTTTCCAAATAATGGAACAATATCAAGTCGATTGTATGGCTTTTGGGCTCGCTTTTTTTCTGCTCTTTGCTCTGACTGGTGGCGGTGTTGGACTTATAATTCTTGGCACGAGCGAAGAGCCACCAGAAATGCAACCCAATAGATACAAGGATTTGAATCTTACCCATAGTTACTGGTCAGAGGAAGATTGGCTCAGCTGGTTCCAGGAGCAGCGTCAAAAGATTGTTTTATTAACCGCTGGTCCCCCGCTCATTCTTATTGCTTTCGGCCTTTTTCTCAGACCAATAGTGATTTACCAAGAACGCGTACAAAACCGACAGCTGAGTATTAATGTTCCAAATTGGAAATTTTCAGTCAGGAAAAATGCCCTAATTTTCGCAACCATCATGTTATTGTCGATTGGTTTGGCGCTGACCGTGGTTGGAAATGTGGCTCCGGCGTCTTTCTGGTTACTTAGAGGATGTGAAATTTGCAAGGAGAAGAATTTTCAGTTTCAGCGACAACTAAAGGTTTGTCGAATTATCGGTCCACTAGCCATAAGCTTTGGTATATTGTTACCAATCGTTTGCATTCTCTATCGTCATGTGAAGAAGAAGATCGGTGACGACGAAGATATCAATGGACTAATTCGCCAAATGTTGTTAAAATATTTATGTTGTATGCGAACTTGCTCTTCCGAGCTTGGAGACGTACCAGCCGATCCTGTAACAGGATCTGATCCGAGAAACTCAGCACAGCAACCCGAGGGACAGTGTTTGCATCCAATAGGTTCGGCACAACCTTCGCCAACTCAATACCGTAACGCATCACCACAGCTTGGACAGAGTTATCAGCCAAACAGAGCGGAATTGCCTCCTCCATCGTACGAGAGTGTTGTAAACCAGAACTTAGCTTTGCCAAGTGCTCCACCCTTAGCAGTTGTGGATGTAGGAATATTTTAGGGGGATGGGGAAGAGGGGGGGGGGAGGTGAATTGAAAGAATCGAAACAGCGCTCGCTCTCATTCTTCGAGGTCACATGACATCTACCAATAAAACTGTTTCCCGCGAAACGTCGCTGAGCGGGCTCCATTAGGGAGCTTACGAAACGCCGACGGCAACGACGACGCTACAAAACAATAGGTTTAGTAAGCAAAAACCATTGCTCTGCACGCTCTGCACGTGCGTTTTACATTGTGGTACAGTTGCCGTCATCTCCTAAATGACGACGTGAAATGACCAAATTCAAGGTTCTGTGGAGGACGTTAGCACATGACGATGAATTTTCAGTTCTCTCTCTACGCTTCCAGCTCACTCATACCAGTTTAATTCCTCGACAGTTACTACACATTTTTAACGCGGAACTACATGAAATAGTTTCGTAGTGATATGAATAACGCGGATTTGTATTTTTAAATGAAGTCCTCGTAGCCGTCGTCGTCCTCGTTTCGTAAGCTCCCTAATGAAAAATCTATGACGTCTTCTATGACGCCTTCGAATCTCATCAATGTTTCCCTAGGCTGCGCCTCGGGGAAACTTTGAGATTCTGGGAAAACAAAATTAACTGTTTCCCTCGGGACCAGTCATTAAGTGTTTATGGTTTAATTTTGTTTTTGGTTTGAAAAGTTCATTCTTTTTTTCAAACCAGTTTAATTTTTTTAGAACATTGCCCATTTTAACATATTTAGATATCCTTCTGTAATTACTTTAATATGAGTATGTATAAAATAAACTAGAGAGAAATCATTTGAATATTATTATGATAGATTGTTGTCTCTGATGCTATCAAATAAAATAATAATATTATTTATTGCATGTGAACAATACTTTTTAATGTTTGGGGTTAAATTCTCAGCTTAGTGGTGAGGGTTAGGCACTTATTTTGAATGGTTAGCTTTCATGTAAGGTTAGGGACACTGCCTGGCTAGTACTTAAATACGGAATGCCGGAATGATGGAATGCCGGAACGGTGGAACGCTGGAATACTTAAACACGGAACGCCGGAATACTTAAACATGGAACGCCGGAATATTTTAAAAAAGAACGCCAGAATACTTAAACATGGAACGCCGGAATACTTAAAAAAAGAACGCCAGAATACTTAAACATGGAACAGTTATGAAAATTCTGACAATTGGAACACATGGCCCCCCCCCCCCCCCCCCCCCACCCCAAAAGTGTTCGGGGCAAAAAATTAAAGTACAAAATAATGGTGAAATATGAACCCTTTTATTGTCGTAAAAAAGGTTGCTGTTATTCATCGTGGTGAAGTACAATAATAATAAAGTATTCTCGTTTGTTTCACGATGTGGTCAGTTGTGATGTAGATTCTGGCTATTCTGCTCCTGGGAGCAGAATAGCCGGAATGGAAATCCATGTATTCCGGAATGAGTATAGTTCTCAAACAAACGCTTACTCGCGTTATTCCAAGTATTCTTATTCCAGATTGATCCCAAACGAACGCGCCCTTAAACAATCACTATTCTCACATTTCATGTACACCAGGACCCGGTTGTTCAAAGGCTGGATAACGCTATCCAGCAGATAAATCGCTATCCAGTGGATAAGTGTTAACAAAACAAACCACGCTATCTGCTGGATAATGATTTATCCAGTGGATAGCGTTATCCATCCTTTGAACAACCCGGGCCATGGAAACTAGTCATAAAACATTTTGGGGATAACCCCCTCCCCCCAAAAAAATAAAAAATTCTCAGGGCTTGGTAATACCCTTTGTCACCTCGTGCTACAGTTCAAGAGGGTTAGGGCAAATTTGGTTTACCTGAAAAAATTTCCTAGCAAATGTTACAGAGGACCCTATGAAAATAAACAAACAGAGCACTTATTGAGTCAAATATGAAACAAATTCCGCAAACTGCAGTTGAACTAAAGACTGTTCTGATCTTGAGCACTTGAGTTAACACACCTACAAATTTTCCTCGCCTACAAAACCAAATTTCAGATTTATAAGGTAGATTAACCACACTCTCAAAATGATCAACATAAGTACAGTGTTTAGAAATAAGCCAGGGCTCAAAATAATGTTTCCTTTGGATTGTATATAGAATTAGCATGAAGTTGATGATTTGTTAAGACAAGACAAGACAAAATTAAGACAAGATTTATTATTAACCCAGCTCGGTTTTACAAGATATGTAGGTTAGATTTACAAAGGAACTAAACACAGTACAGCTAAAACAAAATATATGAAGAAACAGGCCAATTTTTTTGGAAATGTGATGACATGGCACTGGAACAACAACAGCTTTATTCATCCCTTATTTAGATTAAATTACAGGACATAACATGGATAAGTTACAAAGTGACACATTATCACAGATCTAATGAAAAAACAGTCATTATTCTCAGTCTGTGTTTTCTACCTTATAGTCTACAGTCTTCCATGTATTTCAGTTAAATTCCATTGGTTTAATTCCTTTTTCAATTGTAATTGTCATGTTAAACTGCATGATTGTGTAGGAGGGAAAATGACCCTCTTGAAAGCATTAATTGCTGAAGGATCATTTTAATCGCAAGCATCAATCACACATAAAATCATGGTGCTTGGCATTTATCAAAGCATTTAATTATATATCAAAAGTATCAGTTAGACACTAAGATCACAGTCACAGTCACATATGCAATGCTTTCCGAGCATGAAATAAGAACTGACTTAATCTCACATTATCTGCCAGAGGTGATGCAATTAAGTTATAATATTGAAAATACTCCTTGAAGTTCTCCTTTTCCCCTTTCCATCCTCCTCCTCATCATCATCATCTCATAATTATTTGATAAAGGTCAATGCATATTGCTTATCTGAATTGCTTTACTTGTTTTCAATGAGCAATATTGTTAGTTGGCTCATTCAATCATTTCTATTTTAATCACAGTCAAAGCTCTTTTGCAGAATTTTTTAATACACGAATACGGTAGTTCACAAAGCGTAACCCATGCTATTTAATTTATACCACCTTTCAGATTCCAGTCCTGAAACTCTAAGCCAGGGGCAAGTTGGTGTATTACCCAAGAAGAAAGGAAGGAAGGTACTATTTTGATTATTGATGTACATGGCCTTTGTTAAACGTTGATTATTTAATTATTATCATTGAATCTGTAATCCTTGGTTTCAGTAAAATTTAACCTTTTTCATTAATTACACTCATTGCTCATGAATAATCGGGATCATTTGCATGCATGAGGTCACTAACAATGAATGAGCAGTTTCAATATCGCACTGCATGTTGATTTCGGATGATTGAACATGTTGGTTTTTTTTTTTTCACTTTGGTTGTTTGTTTTTCTGATTCTGCTGTTTGAGATTGACAGAACTGTACATTGGTTTTGGTTAAATCTTTCACAGATATGCAAAAGTTGCAACCAACTTAACCCTTCAGCCAGTAAGCGATGCAAGGTAGAGGGTTGTGGTGCTAAGTTCCCAGAAAAATCAGTTGACTGGGAAAAAATACACAGCATGGGGCAGACCAACCCAACACGGCAAAGGGAACTTCTTGAAAAAAGGGTAAGTGCAATTATCTTAATAAAGATCTATCTTTCATTTTAGCATATCAGTGTATTTAGTTTTTTATATAGATTTTTAAACTTTTTTTTACTTGTTATAGGTAATAAACATGATTATATAACATGTTTTGTTCAATTAAATATATTTGTTTTACCTCCCAACTCAAGTACATTTTCCGATTGGAGGAGAACACGTCATGTGTTGTGGGTTAAAACTCACTAACTCCCTAGCACGAATGGAACTCACTAACTCCCTAGGGAAACAACAACTTGAACTTTGGACTTGCACATGATCAGGTTGTGCACCTTGAAACTGCGGGAAATTTGTGTACCATGGGCCTGATGTTAAAAAGCCATTGAAGTAGGACAACGGCATTCATTAATCAAGAAAAGGGATTTATAGTCCCAAATGATATCATGTGCAGATTAACAAAAGGGAAAATATGAATGTTTTGGGTCTCCAAGCTTTTGGTTTAGTGCCAAAAATGGGTTGCCCACATTCATCAACTCGCTCTTTGATCGCGGTCGCCAGGTAGGAAAGTATTTGACTGTGTAATTTACAACAAAATATGCTGTTCCTTGTCAAATCTAACTCAGAAATTATGCTTGAGTCAAACATTAGAAGAAGCCAAAGCAACTTTAATACTGTACTATATATTTTTTGTTAGCTGCGAAGAAATAGACTGTTATCATGATTTTGCGATAGGAGAGGTTGCTTTTGGCAGCAGCTCAATTTTGTGAACGCAGCCAGCGTATGCAATGGCGTCAAGCAAATCATTTTTTCAGAGATTTTTTCTATTTTTGAGTCGGGAGGTATGACAAAACTCACTGTTTCCTGACCGGCCAGTCATGAAGTGCTTAATAATCCCTGTTCCTTTTTTCAAATGCCACACCCCCCTCCCCTCATACGTTCTGGAAATTCTAGTTTGCAGCCAGACTTCCCTTAAAAAATTTGTATTTTGAGACTCCCTAACTCCCCCCTTGAAAATTACAATTATAACTTTATTCCTCCTTGGGGAAAGTGTATTGTTATTTTATGGAACCACACAATATTAAAATTAATTCATGTAATATATCATCCTTGTGGCTCTTTTGTTGCACACATATTTCAGCTGAACAAGAACATTCTGAATCCCTGGCGTACCTGGCCGAGCACTGACACAGAGTGGGAAAATGATGCTATAAGACCAAGACCACATTACCTTGTTCCACTTTTACAAATGCAATGGCAGGAAAGCAGGAGAAACTAGACTCAAAGACAAAGATGGACGCAAAAGGATACACCTACAATGACATTAGGTCTCACGTTAACAATAAATGAATAAAAAATACCAGGATTTACATATTCGAGGCTTTATTGAACTTTATTGAACTGTCTCGCGTTTGGAAAAAAAGGGTATGTTTTTAAGTTTCAATTTGTTTTTCACCTGTAGTTGTATGGAATATATCATTTTCCTTTTAAATGAATCATGAACTGATAACTGAATCCAATTTAAGGCAGAATTTCAAAAACATGATTTACTTATTGACTAAAATTTTAACAAAGGAGAAGGCTGAGGGTTATGTTATTCTTAACTATTTAATAATAACCAGACAACATATAAATACTATGTGAGGTTCATGATCCAGAAAAAAAGTAGATGTACAATATAAAATGCATGTCAAATAAAAACCAGCAGGGGTCTATCCATGAGTCGCCTTAGATTTGACTAAGTATAAAGTTATGACCACCCAGGCGGCCATTGGGCGGTGGATTAAGGAAGTTATACGATGCACCACTCAACAGGGCGGATGCAGAAAATTTAGAAGGGCGGGGGTGGGGCGGAACACTTTCCACAATGATATGCAGTTGATGAGTTGAACCTTCACCAAGCGGCCAGCCTCTACCCTGGCGAGAGTTCTTTAACTTTTATTGTTGTAGCCTCTCTGTTAGGCGGCCATCAAGCGTTTGATACAGTTAGTTTGGCTCTATTTTAAAAGTATGATGAAGGAAAAATAAATACAGTCCGAGATAGAAGGAAAATACTGATTGTAGACTCCTGTCTCGTGTTTGTTTTATGATGAATTGATGTTTCTGCTAAAGATTATGCTAATTTATGACGAACCTCTGTTGATGGCCAGCTTGCATTAAGCTGCCACTTGCCACGAGGGTGGTCGCTTAATGACAGTTCAACTATAAGACAATTGATTTATAGAGAATTCATAAAAATAATGTACAAAAATTTCACATGCACAAAATTTTACAGAGAGGGGGAAGCGCGTTCCCCTCGGACCATACCCCTAAATCGAACCATGCTACTGAAGTATGAACAAATGGCAGCTGTTTATATTTCACTTGCTGAAACAATCGACTACTTGTATATTTGATCATATACTTAATATTTCCTGTCCTAGTACAGTTGATGCACAGATTCAACGATCTTTGTCGTGAGTATCATTTTTCCTTGAAAGTGTATTTTTTCGCCAGTGATATTACTGATGTTATAAAAGCCCATTAGTACAGGCAGTACACTGAAAAGCGATTAATCAAAAAATCCAACTGTAAACCTGAGTAACCTTGCTGACCAAGACAATCTTCTGTGTAGTCAAAGAGTTTTAGATAAAAATACATTTAATTCAGGCCGTGCTTACGATTATTACTTGATGAGTATTTAAATAAGGGATTTTCAGACAATGCATCGGTTACTTTGCAACGATTGTGCTAAATGTCTCTATTTGAGTGTTTGTAAAGGGAGCTTACATTTAATGAACGTTTTAAACATGTGAAATACCGTGCCTCAAATTCTCAATAAAATCACATCTTAAACGATCTTGTGTTGACTGTTGCCACAAAAAGACCACTTATATTCAACAGCTTAAAATGGCCGTAAAATTTCTAAAATTTCGACAGTAAGTCTCCAGGTTAATGTTGTTAAGTAAAAATATATAGCCCCAGGCTGCTTTTGTGTGGCTGATTTTGAGCCTAAAACGAGTCCATTATGAGCAAATGGGTAGTAAAACTCTTAATTCTCGGTTTATTACTATCATAAAGTTTAAGTGAATAACTCCCGTTCAATGACTAAATTGGTCATCGCCAAGTCTTTCAAGCGAAATTCCGAAGAACAAACAAGTAGGCCGTTTGAGGAAGCCGAGGGTGTGTTCGTAAAAAGCAAATAGCCTTTTTGCAAAAGTAAAACACTTTAATGCGCATTTTTACTTTGATTTTTCCGCGTTTCAGTATTAGTTTAGGCTACTTTAACAGAACATTTACTCTATAATCACCTCCTGTGATTGTTGAGCTGATTGTTGAGCCTCTCCGGCGCGTTTTGCTCAGTTATCCTGTTATGACGTTTAACATTAAAGTCGCGGTTAAATTTTGAAAAGAAAACCTTCAACTTGATAGTTTTAAAGGAAAAATGATTAATTGCGACAATTTGCAACCCTTCCTTTTCCGAGGAAAAGGCTATATAGACGCGTAGCGATTGTGGAATTTTTAGTGTCGGAAAAAGGCATACGTGTTGCCTTAAATCAAACTCTCATATTTCGCGTCTAAGGCCAGTAAAGTCGGCTACAGTGGACCACAGTGAGCAACTATAGCGAAAGTGGAGATCAAAATGACTGCAAATCTAAGGGTGGTGTTCTCTTTTATTTGCGTCTTCCTTCTTACTTCACCGCTGCATGTTTTATCACATTCTCAATCCCCATGGGGATGCGCCTTTAAATATAATTGTGGACGCAAGAGGCAGGTTGGTTGTTTGTTCTTCCATTTAAATAGGCCACCCACAGTTTTTAATACTCAGCGCAGTGGCTTTTCTTTCTCATTGAAAGCCCTTTAAACCAGGAGCCTATTAAACTAAATGCCACGATCAGTCTTTGCCATATGGTTAAATTTCGCACTAGTGAGGCCAGGACTAAAGCAAAATGAATATCGGTGCATGACTTTTCCTTCCAGGTTCTAGACCAGTTCAAACTTCCAGAAACCCGCCAGCTTAAAGACCAACCGCGCCCACTTAGGGAGTCTCTCTCCAAGCCTTTTGAAGGACGACTAGCAACAGCGCGAAGACTAAGAACCAGACAAGAGTTGGAAGCTTAGTTGAAGAAGACGTAAAGTTTTAAAACTTGTTGACTAAACTATTGGTCTTTGTTGTTTAAGATATTATATAAATAGTAAAGTACATCATTATATGGACTGTGATTAAGTCAAAAATAAAGGTCATTTTGAAGTTGTGTTCAATAAAAACTGATAACACACATTAAGAATAAGCTCTCGTTCTATTTGGCGTCAATAGGGGGCAGGCTCAGTGCTTCTGGTAAGATACTATAACTAAAGTCGGGTTTGCATGTCTACAATTAAATATTTTAATCCTAAATTGTTTTGGTTAGATGTCATTACCCGTATTCCGAAACCTTCCACAACTTTAAACAAGTTTTCGAACAAAAGAAACAGGTTCAAAAAAGGATAATACTATTTTTTAAAAATTTTGCCATTCATTTATTTATTTTTTATTTTTCAATACCTCTCTCAGTTCTTCCCATAAGTTTGAACCGGCATATTAATGGCGACCCTTAGTTTTGCAAAGAAAAAAAAACGGAGTTTACTTCGAGATAATTTTATCCCTCCTAAACATTTTGTAACTCTTTTCCTTTTGCTGGTTAGCACATAACGTCTAAGATAAGTTTCATGTGGCAAGTTATTGTGTAAGGCACATGAACAAAGTTTGTAACCCCTATTCAGATTCAATATCCTACTCGTAGTCTTAAGCTCCCTAATGAAGAATAACAAGACAAAAAACCACAAGTAGTCACGTCTTTGACACGTCTTCAGACGACAAAATACTGGCCATTGGTTATGGCCTTCACAGGAAGCAAATTGAAGAATTAGAAGTATTTTGCCGAAATGACTACCCGACTAGCATTGAAATACAAAAATAGAGGCTGGTTTACTTGTGAATAAGCGCTTAAACTCAAGTTATATAAACCACCGGGTTCCATTCCATCGATTCGGCGCAGTCTCAATAAAAAATCCAAAGCGAGAACGCTATCCGCCACCATTTGCTCACGCGTAAAAAAAAAAGCAAAACACAATCACGAAAATGCGTTATAAAAATTCAAGTGTTAGATTCGGCACATGAAAAGTTTGGCGTCTGAATGAAAGCAGTTCCAAACTAGTCACCAGTCGAAATTCCCGGCCGAGCCAGCTGCAATGGCTGAGCAGCTCCACATTAAAATATAGGTATTGATTTCAGACGCGAAAATTTTCATGTACTTAATTCAATGTCATGATAAGGTTCAACTCCTAACTGACGCCGACGTCTGAAACTTGCCTTTCAAGTCTATATTCCCCTTGAAATACATACATTTGTCATGGAAGTATGTTTGGTGAAACGATTTAGGCCATTTGAGCTACAAAGAACAGCAAAACTAGTTCTGTTACTAACTGAACAAGCAATGGGAAAATTTGACCTTACCACCCTAATTGTGAAAGCCGGCGCAATGGTTTTTACTATCATGAATGTGTTCCCGACTATTTCTTCCTACTTCCTTTGTTGGTGTCTTCATCATGGTGCTAAAATTGCGACAATTACGTGGCACTATTCAGCAATGAGGTTAGTAATAACTGTATTTATTTTTCTGCAGGACAATTGTCCGTCGTGTGTTTTGAAACAGAAGTTTGTTTTGTGGGGGAATGAAACGATAAGTTGTCATTAAACTAGCCCTCTAAAAAAGCATACATGGCTGACATGTTATAGATAATGTTAAGTAAATTTGTTCAGATTTAGGAAAACCACACGTTGAGATCGGAGACAGGAAGTATGAATACGAACACCATAAAAATCAACTGCGTTGCCGCTAAATCCAGTCTGTTGATTGACCATATCCAAGGTGAATTCTAGCCTCCCACGCAGACGTTCTTACGGGCTCGCCAAGCAATCTTTCCTTTCTTTCGTGGGGTAGGAACGCATGACGAACCCCTAAGAACGTTTGCGTGGGAGGCGAAGGTGAAGTCTACATTGAGCAAGTATAAACGGAAGATCAACATGACTGCAAAAGTGGTTTTGGCTCATGTGTATGTGCCTCCCCATTCTTTCTTTGTCATTGACCGTTCTGTCTCAGAAAACAACTCAGAATCCTTTTAAATGTCCGTGGATATACACTGATCCTAGTTGTGCCCGCAAACGACAGGTTGGTTAAAACTATTTTGGACCCAATGGATATATTAGAAAGGGTTTAACTAACATGTTTTTAAAGCAATATGACAAAAACGGCAAATAAAAACAAATGAACAACGCTGTACCTGCCTTACCGTTGTTGGCATGGTATGTTTCTTTGTCGTCTTCTGTTCAATTAAGATGCGTAATGCCGAAGAGAACACATGACGACCGAATTTTTCTTCCCCTTTGTCAACTTGGATGTAGTGTATAACGATCAATTCAAGTGCTTGAAATCATGACAAGGAATCATGACAAGGAGTTATAGAGATGTGTTTCAAAATGAAGCACTGGCATTTTTATTTTCATTTTTTATTACTTTTTTAATATACACATTGGTATACCTTTTCTTTGAACCATGGAACCGGAAACACGCATCTCGCAAACCCTCGCGCAACTCGGTGTTGTACTCAAGTCTAGCCCTGCCGGGCGCGGTTAGAAACTGGTTTGGTGAGCAGCTGCGAATATTCTGTTCTGAGTACTCTTTTCGGCTTTTAGTAAAAGATGACTTTGCAGTACCAAAGCCCTGGCTTGAAGCCGATCTTCCCTTAGCCGCGAGGAACTCTCGTCCAGACCCCGCCACGATGAAGGAGCTCGACCAGTAAAAGACGAAAGAAAACTGGACAAACAAAGCAGCTGCTGGAGATTCACAGGAAGCTACTGACAAAATAAGAAACCCGGATAAACAACAAACGATTTTTCATCATTAACCTTGTATCATTTGCGTCACACTTAGCTATGGTAAGCCATAAATGGCATTTGGGAATAGACACAATTGTTTTTGGTCTGGTCTTCCTTGCAATCTGAACTCTACTCAAGAATTATAATTCGTTTCAAATTGTCCTCGGAAACGTTTCTGAACATTCTTTTCAGGGATTTGCAAAACGGCTAAAAACTCTTTCGCGGGACATGAGTTCAACTCATTCCGGAATTCAGTTAAAGACAACAGCAACTCGCCAGCATATATAGATGATAATTAAATTTCAGTGTGGCAAATTTGCTTCTCGAACGACGGTCATGATGTAGCAAAAAGACATATGAAATGTATCACACACCGATTGCTATAACGCTTGAGATCACATATTCTTGGGTTGAAACATTTATTGTTCATTTCCTTAAACTTCCTTTATGAGATTCTTTATCTCACTTCCCGGATTCAGAATGATGCATTTGTATTACCTTACGCCCTCGTTAAAGTAACTGGGCATCTGGTCGTCTCTTTGTCACGGACTATATTTTTCTGAGTTTAGGATGATTTATGTGCATATATTAAAAAACTACTTTTAAAAGCCCGTAAGGTCTAAAAGCTTTTCCCAGGTGTGTATTAAGAAATTTATATGTTATATGTGTCATCATATCAAAAAGTTACATGCCGAGAACACTACATTAATATTTTAAAGCTGAAGTTGAGCTCGTCAAAAAATTGTCCGCTGCCAAAGTTCAACATCGTTTAGCAAAGCTTGATTTAAAAAAAAAATTACTTATAGAGTTTAAAAACGGTTATTTTTCCCTTTTATTTGGTATTCTTATGGACTTATCGAAATAATGTCAACAATGAAGGAGAGACTGAGAGCAGGGACGAGCTAACATTAAGTTAGTTCAGTATACTTTGTAAGAGGCCTAATTTGTTGTTATATTAGTAAAACCTTAACAGAAATGGACTCATTGATTTATGCGTGGTTTATCATTACGTTTTTGGTTGTAAGTACGTACTGCAAATGAGCAATAATGCAGCTGGAAGCTAAATGCAGAAAGCTCTGCTCCTGTTTAATATTTAATAAAATGATCAAACAATTTCGAAAATTAAGATATGTTATGCCCTGTGGTGATGCATGGTTTCTTTGAGATCTTTAAAAGGTAATAACGAAAAACGGATGACACGTAAGCCTGAGATAGCATTTAATAATGTGTAATTATGCACATTCAAATGGTTATTACTCTAATGAATCTAGCGAAGCAATAATGAGTGCGATGACAGCTAATTTTAAAATCGTGACTAACACAAAATGGCAAAAACATGTCATTAATGTGGTTACCTTGAATTAATCTTTAATTTTGCTAAAAAACGACACTTTCAGAATAACAATTAACGGGGAAGAGATAGAAATTACAGTAAAACATTGAACTTAAAGTGCACTGAAAGTGCATTATTTTATGAAAGGATTTTCAAGATCCTCCCCAATAAGTCGCCTAGTCTAATACTGAGTTGTTAATGTCGAAGCCGGCCTAATTGGTCATCTTCAAGAGTGAAAACAACCCTGCATCCCATTATAACTTAAACAGCCAGCTAGACTAGATTGTGAAAAAGAGTTTAACCCGAGAAAAAGTTTCCTTTCAAAGCGGATATAGAAGGTCTCAATAGGGTTATTACCGTCAGCCGTCAAACGGTCTAAAACTGAGTCAGTACTGAATACGTAGTGTAAACGCACTCGTTGTCTTCTTTACCTTTCTGAAATAGCCACAAAAGCCTTAAGCTCTGGTTTCTTTGCTGCTTTTATCACATACATTGTATCTTTAGAAAGAGACGCCGCATTAGAGAGAAATTTAAGTGCTCAACCTCAATATGGATCCGGTGGTCAACTATATCATGCGGACAATTGTCCGCCATGGATAATACAGTCCTCTGTATTCTGTCAATAAGTATATTTTGCCATTTAAGTGTAATTCCTAGGTAAGCGACATCTCAGTATTTACTAGAGACAGCTGGTAAGTGGATTTCCTCGCTATGTTTTATGAATAAAAAGTGAGCGATCCATTTGACTATGGCTCCCCTGAGTTGGCGTTAGTGGCAGATAGGACCTCTCGAATAATGATAGGCTTTATCATTAAAATAATGGCCCCTTCGAATATGTTACCAACTTTTTTACTCTTTCAACAACCACAAACGCCTTCGCTACGAATTCATTCAGCGAATAATGCTAAATCATATGCAGAGTGACTTTTCTCTCTAGATCAGTATAATACACCAAATGTCAGAAATGTTGTCGGCTGGGAAATATAACTTGCCTGAGGTTCAATTTAACCGTATGTACATTGTGGCGGCAACGCACCTTAAGCACGTTTCAGGTTAAGAGTTAATTAGGCAAATTAAGATAAGTGGGGTAACACACTTCAAGCACGTGTCAAAAATTCAAAAATAGCCATTGAATACACTCAAAAAGACAGCGTCTGCAGTGTTTGGGCGTTTAGGCCCGGGCAAGCTACGAAATCTTATCAATTCCGCCATTGTTTCGTTTTTCAAGTTGAGAGCAGATGGCATTTTTGTCTGAAGAACAAAACGGATTTTTTTCTTCCGAACTGCTCCTCAAGGTATAAAAGAGGTATATATCGGCCGTTTTGTTGAGAGCTCTTTGCTACTGATCACGAAGCACACAAGCAAAACTAGACCGTATCAATTCTTAACATGAAATTTCCAACAATGGTGGCTTTTCTTGCACTCTGTATTCTGGTGGTGTCCCATAGCGCCTTTGCTCAGTGGCAGTGTCCATTCGACTACCGTTGTGGAAAAAGGGAGGTTTGTTCAAGGAAACTTTTTACTTCAAGCGCTATTAAAAAAAAAAAACAATTTAAATCATGCGAACTTTGATAGTACATAGCGAGAATGCTTTAAGAAAAAAGACAGTTCACTTAGTGAACGTCTTAGTAATGAGACGTCATCATGACTTAGAATACTTAACTCAACTGAAAATTCTGTCCACAATCGAAAACAGATTCCTATACCATTGGACAGGAAAAGTAAGTTTTCGTGCAGGAAACAATCTTTTAAAGAAAAAGTAACTGACGGGTGGTGTTAGATGATTTGTCTAACTCATGGCGTTTGAGGTAAGAAAACCCCGATCGGAATCTTGAAAAAAGTTTTTGGACAATTACACTAGTCTAATTTACACTGAAGAGCCATGTGATACAAGTAATAGGCTTCTGGTACTGCATAAAGCAACCATAAACCTATCTTTCTTTTTCTTAGCTGCAAGACAATTTTGGAAGAGATGTCGCCCCCCAAGGTAACCGACTTGCCGATCGTCTTCGCTTCCTGAGAAATGCTCGTGCCAAACCCGCCGCGGAAAGATTACCAGAATAAGAACAAGAGACTGGGGCCGAGACTGAAGGATCATAGAGAGAATAAATAGATTAAAGTGGAAAGTTATTAACTTAAATTATCAATTTAAAACAAAAAATTTAGTCTCAGTATTAATTCATGAGGATGATAAGAGTAAATTTATTTAGATAATATTTCCTTGGTTTACTCTTGTAATTTGAATGATAAGAGAACTTAATGTTTAATAAATTGTCATCTCTATACTGTTATATTTTACAGTTTTTGTTGTCAATGAGCTGAGCTTTCTAGCAATATATCTAGAATATCTTAGAATGTTCTTGGACAAGCAAAGCATTCTTACCTGCACTCCAAGAAGCTGTGCTTCATGTCTTAAATTGTCTTTAATCATAGCGATCCAAAAAAAAAAAAAAGAATAACCACCGCTTACTTTAATAATAAAAAAGAAGGAAAGAATCCTTTATCTGCACTCAACTAAAGTGCAAGAACTATAAAAACAACAACAAAACAACTGCCATTAAAAAATACCTCATGTCCCTTACCAAGAGTAAAAATAGCTTTAGCAAAGGCCAAAAGAGAAGCTCTCGAGGGAAATTTAAGAAACATCTTCCTCAAGTAATTCAACTTTTGCCGTAAGCAGAAAGCCAACTGAATTCCACCTTTAAAAAATGGACCTGAGCTTGCTATCAATTGAAAACCAATAAAAACTTGGTCATCGGATAACTCTAAAAAGATACGTTACCTCAATGAGTTGCACACCTGAGCCTGCCATACAGTCATATGACACTGGTCAGCCGACACCTTTTTGTACAGCTGTCAATTGGCCATAACATACATGTCCAATACCAAGTTAAACACAGACAGTACATGCCTTCGACTCCTAGCTAGTAGGTATGCTATTTCACATCTGCTAACATAAAGGGATGTACGTACGGACGATTTTGTCGGAAACAAAATTTCTTGGATACGTAGATAACCCATGGTGCTCCGGTGCATCCGCTTCGCGCGAGCGAGTTGTCTGCAAAAAATGGGGTTTAGAGTTTGATTATTGACGAGCAGGAATGTTTCATCAAGTGTGAAACACGAGGCGCATTGATCATTAGGGTCGTATCATGTAATCCGGCCTATAAATTAACAGTTGAAGTCAAGAAAATTTGTGAACTTCTTTCCAGTGGTTTCAAATTTATTGTTTCAAGAAGATTATTAATAATTAATATATAAAGGAGAGCTCCGCTTCTAGGTTTGGTCAACTCTTTGTATATTTTATTTTAAGCGTAAATCATTATATAGTTATCATTTGTGTTCTCGTCCACATAAACGTAAGTAACTGATTGGAGTTAGTATATTTGTCACTGTTCTTGCTTTGTTTTAAATTTATTACCTCACGTAAACGATCAGTCTTAATCTAATTCGGGAAACGCTGGTCGCTCAATTATATCAAGCCGAATCAGTCACCTACTGAACACACTTATACGTTTGTTCATTATCAGTTAAAAACCCTAATACAGAGACCTCGATCTATATCCTGCATAAAAGAAACGACCCACTTCTTAAATTCCAGCAACTTGCTAGATTTAACTAACGCATAAATAAAGTATCAGGGTACCCCCCAGAAATGGCGAGAGGTAACTGATGTTTACACCATTCATGTTCAGTGTTTCAGTTTTGCATGAAAAAAAAAGCAAAAAAATCCTATTAAAAGCTGTTCTAAGTCAATATAACATGACTCCAGATATGATCACTTTGTGGAAAACTGGCTATTAAAATCTTTCAGAAATATAATATCTAACTGCATAAGAGAGCTTTTTAAAACATTTAACATGGAAATTGACGCACCGAATATTTGGCCCCTTTTTCTCTAGAAAAGCCTGATACTAATTATAGGTTTCAGGTTGTTAACATCGCCTTTTGAAGGTTCGATCACAGACATCTAGTAAAATTTCCACGAGTGTACAACACTCATTCAAACATAGTTGTGTTTAGACACAAACAGCAATGCTATAAATAAAGCGAAACCCCGTAGAGGGTTTGCCATTCCTTTCACATCGCAGAAAATACGTGACTATAAAGCCCTGAAGATTGAAAATTTGCGTTTAAGGCCAGACGATTATGTTCAAGTAGCAAAAAAAGCGAGGCCATTGTGAGAAAATGGGCGGTAAAGATTTTAATAAATCTTGATTCGCATCACTATGAAGTGGCTACTCTTCCGTCTTTAAGCAAGTAACTGGTACTTTAGGAAATGGACTGGCAACTGGCACGTGAATTTGCCAAGACCTTAAAATTAATTGTCATTTAGTGTGGCGTTTGAGGTCTTTGAGACATATAAAGGGAATATTGATTGACACAGAAGATAGGCAAATGCGCAGTTTATCATTACTTTAAAACTTTTTGCTTTCTTGGTTATATTTCCTAAAACACCTTGAATTTAACATGAAATTTCTTCAAGTAAGAAAAGATAAATTACAACAAATTTAAAAAAAACCTCTTAAAATTTTCTTTAAAAAGGCGAATGCGTTGTCCTAATCCAAAGCACCTATTTCCCGTTGAAAGTAAAGTGAACAGAAACTCGGTAAGTATTACGAAAGTGGAGAACGAAATGCTGAATGCAAAATATTAATCTAATTGGTTGTTTCTGTCGTTTGCGTCTTGCTTCTCACGTCACCAGTTTTTTCGCAAATTGCATGGGAATCCCCGCAGTGTTAACCCTAGAAAATGTAGGCTTGAGGAGGTTGGTTAAAACTAATTGTTGAATCGGCTACGTGTTTTCGTGGTAATTACTCATCATCATCCTTCGGCTGCGGAGCAGTCGACCACAAGTTTCCTCCATTGATAGCGGTCTTGCGCCATCTCCAATAGCTGATTGTCATTTAGCAGATTATCAGGATCCCCCAGAAGACAATGAATATAATTGGTGAACAAGGTCCGCTGTCTTCCCGGTTTCTTCCTCCCATAAGTAGGAACATACATTACAAAATCTCTGACAGGCTCATTTTCAGGCAAGCGGAGCACATGACCAAGGAATCTCAGTTGTCGAAGTCTGACTCTTTCAATAAGGGGGCTGACTCTGTGAGGCTGTAGATAGTAGCATTTGGCACCCTGTCGATTCGCCTCCAGTAGAATAAGATGCCCCCTCGCCTCTTCATCAGAAATGGGTGGTCCCCCTTGTATCCCAAAATTTTTGAGATGACCCTCCCACCGCCCCCCCCCCCCCCCCCAAAAAAAAAATATATATATATATTTATATATTATTAAGAAAAAATATATTATTAAGATATGACTGCCCAGATATCATTGTATGAACAGTACTTCCAAGATTATCTCAATGATGTAATGGTTATCATGAATTTGTGACTGATAAAACCAGGAGTCTTCCAGTTAAATCACACTGAGTACCTCGGCCCTGATGTATTGACCTCGCTATCGCTTGGTCAATACATCAAGGGCTCGGTCTGAGATTTCCTTGTAATGACGGAACGGACGAGATTAATAAGTGGTACATAAACTGAAGTAAAGTGTTATCACTGAGCTTGTTTTGCTAGAATAACTTTGACACCTAAGAATAAAATGTTGAAGCAGCAAGGCATAAAAACACTCCAAACATGCTCTTTATTCATTAGCGACCCACAAAATACCAAAATAAACAACTTTGCCTTTAATCAAGGGGTAAAACCTCCTGTGAATTAATAATAACAAACACTAATCTTCCAAAGAGATTCGATGATTGAGTTGGTCAATAAGTTTGTCAACAAAGGACAAAAACAACCACCGTTAAAGATCTCCAAGGCAGATTACTCTACACCTTTCCACACTCATAGTAGTAAACGATTATTTTCCGTTTACAAGGGAAAATTCACTGGTACTTAATTACAAAAACAACAAAATGTCTTTTAAAGTCATTTTATGCACCTGCCTTGCTTTATAAACCACCAGGAGTGAGTCAGGCAAGGCATGTGATCTATCACGTCACAATTGAGAGACCAGTCTCCAGCAAACCAAGACAACCAAGCCGCCAGGCCTTGAACAGTGATCAGCTGCTTCGGGGTTATTAGTTATCTCTTTCTTCATGATACGAAATACCATCAGCAGTTTCTCAGTCTGCTATTGACTGGCATGTATGATGGATCTGAATTAGCTTTTTGCCTGTTCTTTGCAGAGTACAGAAGCTTTGGTTGTTTATTTTTCTCCGTTGTGTAATAACTGAAAACCCTTCTGACTTTCAAGTGGAAAGATTGGCCGCTTTCGCTTTGTCTTCTCTGAGATCTCGATAACAAGTTCTAGAAGAAAAAAAATTTATAGTAACAGTTTGGCTTTTGTATTTCTCACAGTTACATAGTTAACCTAATTTCGAAAAAAAGAAAAAAAAGCACGGGAAAACTCACAATCGGCTAGCCCGTGTACAACCTCTCCCTGCCCCTGCAGGGAAGGTGAGGCGGGTGTCCAGCAATTAGCCCGAGTAGCAAACGTTTCTGTTTGGTTTCGGAGCAAACAACGAGGGACGAGAGTCAAAGAAAGCGCGAAAAATGGCGCAAGTGAAAGAGTAGGGTCTTGTTTCATTTCTCGCGCGGTCAAAACCGAAAATTCCCTTCCTTGGTCTTTCTTTGCTCCGAAACCAAACAGAAACGCTTGCTACGCAGGCTATCCAGCAATCGGCTTGTCACACAACCTATTTCCTGGAAATAGGAGAATCGGGTCTAGTAATTTGGCTTAAAACTAACAAAGCCCTATTCCGTACTGTTTTATTACCTTAATAGAACAGTGGCTACATTGCAGAGGTAATCTAAGGCCGGTTAGCAACCTATGCGAAGCAATGCGAAGCAGCGTTGATATCCTTGTTCAGGGCCCACAACGGACACAGCAATTTACCGGAATTGCGTTTCGCAGACGGACATGGACATGACCAGAATAGTTTCGTCTGCGGCGCAGGCTATAGAACAGCTGGTTGATACTTCTCGAAATACTAGAACTAAATGATTAAAATTTGCCTACCGAAAACTATTCGAGAAATACCAGCACTAAGAGGCATACTTACTTAGCGTCTCGTCGACTACCCCCGGTAAGAGATCCATGAGCACTTGGCAGTTTGTGTGAAGAGCAGGGTTGATATTCACCTCTAACAACCAAACCTAAGAGAAAAACGCTACAGAGTTACAAACTGACGTCTTGTGATCTACATCTTAATTCTCCCTGGTTACTTGATCAAAGCAGAAGTATAAAGCCCAGAACAGGGCCCGGTTCCTGAAAGGCAGATTAGCGCGCGCTAACCCAGGATTAAAATTTTGTTCCACTTTATGTATTCACTTTCCTATATATTGCCTGGAGTAACGTTTTGCGTTTTCATTACCGTAACCCGGGGTAAAGGCTAAACAGCATTTTTTAAGCTCTAGTTACGTGTTTTTAGACAAGAAAACCTTGCAAATTTGGCTTAATCCTGGGTTAAACTTAACCATCTTTCGAGGAACCAGGCCCGGTTAATGTATGTATTAAAATTGTTTCGAGTTACTGCTGGCAAAATTCACTCTTTCCGGATCCGTAGTAAGAAGAAACGCTTCGGATCATGTACCCAAAGTATCCGTATTTGGATATGATCCAAAGAATACACCATCGTCGTGGATCATTTGGATCAATAATCCGTTTTTGGATTTTAGTAAAGAAACGCACCCAAGTTTTTTTGTTAAGCGCGGGAAAACAGGCAACCTAAAAACAGCGCTGGCAACATGCAACAAGTGCCACGCAAGGCAATCGGCAAAGAAGCTAAGCGCGAAAAAAAATTATATGAGTGCATAGGTAATTGCGCTAAGGAGGGAATCATGCAACTCGTGCCAAACACGGGATTCGTGCAAACGGAGAGCTATGTACGAAAAAATAAACATATGCAACTGGATCTAAGGACACACACAAAAAATGATTCCAAGCTCGAAAAAACGCCTGTAGCGATAAGCGTAGGCTCGATTTCCGCCGTCTCCCGGGTCCGGTCTTTGATGAGTACGGGCTCATTTTCCCGAACAGCGACTGGTTAATCGAGCCTACGATAAGCGACTTGGGTGACATTTTTTCAACGTTCTTAAAAGTCAAAAAGGATTATCTAACTAGCAAACCTTAAAATCTTCGTCGATAAGAAAGTCGAATCCTAGTAAGTCAAAAGTTCCTGATCTTCTATGCAGCTTTTGACGAACACTGTGGAAACATGCTGTCATTATCTGATGCATGCGTTTCTGGAATATAAAAGTAAAACTTGACGGTCATGATCATACAAAGCCCATAATTATAAATCTTGATGGTTTTAAAAAGGAAGAGAAAAGGCGCAGAATATGACTGATTCACAAGGAAGTCAAATGCAAAAAGCAGGAGGCTTCGATGCGAGTTTTAAAAGTACGGAAATCACAAATGGAAATCACCAAAAGTGCCAATATTAGTATAAGTAATAGCATGATTTGTGGTGATATTTGGCATAAATACCACGAGTGATTTCGAAATTTTGTTATACGTAATTTCACGAGCCTAACGGCTCGTGAAATTTGAGACAATTTTGAAATATCACAAGTGGTATTTATGCCAAATATCACATACAAATCATGCTATTATTTGTTTATACTACTACCCGCAACAGGTTTATAATTTTCACATGTAGGTATTTCAAATTGAGCTGAAATACCACTGCTCTAAGCCAATCAAATTGCAGTAATTTCTCAGGCAGTAGTATAAACTAATTAATACAGTCGAAGCTCTCCTAACGGACTTCATTCTAGTAAGCGGACAGCTCTACTTACGGCTGCCTTCATAAAACCCTATTTTTCTCAACTCCCATACAAACTCTGTAGTTTTACATTCCCGTAAGCAGCCAGCTCCAGTAACGCCCAACGGACTCCTTTTTCGCGTTCCTAGGGTGTCCGCTTACGGGAAATTCCACTGTATTAATCCCGGATGAAACTGCCGTGAACAGTGACTTGTGGAGGCAGCGTGATCGGGCTGTTTGTGGGCTGGACTTGCAAGTCGGAGGCGCAGAGTTCAAGTTCTGCCCTGACAGACCGTTACCTGGATTTGTTCTCGATAATCCCGACTTGTCCTCCACCACGCCTGTAAATAGTCAACTGGTTTGCGTCCTGCCAGTTGGGATTCTTAACCCCATCATGGTTGGTTTAATTATATGTTTCAGGCATTTGTTCTTCCCCACTACGCATCAGAGCTATAACTACTGCCGAGGATGAATAACGGAAATTTATTTATTTTTTACTCACCGTGAATGCTGTATAGACCCAGTTTTCAGGGAGTTCTTTTTCCTTTGCATATTTCTCATCGATGTATGACTGTAATCGATCGAAACTCCAGACAGTATCTTCCTTCATGGTGGAATACATGGGGTGTTTTTTCTGTACATACTGTGTCACAGAAACAGAGATTTCAGTACAGATAACATTTAACTGTGACTTAACTATAAAATTATAAAATGCGTTTTCCAAACGTCGTGGAAAGCAACCGAGATTTTGTCAGAAACTAGGGTTTACTGATAAAAGTCAACAAAGCCTGGTTTCCAGGTTAAGGGCTTTTATAAAAGGAATGAGAGCTTGCAACTACGTCTCTGGAATTTAAATTCTACCTTCAATTCCCCTGTGACTCCCCGTCGACTGAACTGTCAGATTTCCGCCAATCAGCGAGAAGCGTAAACGAGCGCGAATGTAAACAAACATTGAAAAACACGTGCCAAGGGTAATGACGTCATTACTTATGTCATCTCCGCCATCAGCATTTCGCATCGACTTTTTCGATGCAGATATTCAAATTCCCAATCCAGAGACGTAGCTGCCAGCTCTCCTTCCTTTTCCCGGCCCGCCGCTAAAGCGCAGAGCTTACTCGCAGGCTAATTGCTGACCACCCCACAAAGATATCTGGTAAAAGCAAAACTAACTAAAAGGGTCAAACCTGATTGGTAAGATGAGCATGCAGTCCAGCGGCATCTTGAGTGTAGGGTGTATACGGGACACACGACAAGCGTACGTATCCCGGATGATAAAAGACAACATAAGGCGTGGTACTTGCGATTAACATGTACGTACGGACATCAAACTTGTAGCCATTCAACAGCAAGGGATTCAGCACATATCTGCCAATGAAACGACAATACATTGTTAGTTGATATATGGGATATATCAAAAAGAAAAGCAGACAGGAAAAAGTAGTCGCAAGTTGCTAACGAGAAGTTGCTTGCCAGAATTCTAATTATAGTGCTTTGACTGTGAGAATTTGGGTACCTCCTATTAGGTCACCTAGGAGACATAAGGCAGATTAGGAAAGACAAAGCGACGATAGTGAGCTAAAGACGGCGCACGAAGACAAAAAACCGGCTTGACCAACGGCAAGGCGGCAAATTGAGCACCGAAGTGGCGGTCAGTCATTTGCGCGTGTTTTCGGGTTCTTATTTGCTGCTGCGCTTCCTTTGCTAAATCTGCTTATAACACTGGAGGTGACCCGACTGCAAGGTATCTGGTCATCTCGCCACCAAAGAATACAAGGTATCTGGTCATCTCGCCACCAAAGAATACAAGGTATCTAGTCATCTCGCCACCAAAGAATACAAGGTATCTGGTCATGTCACCACCAAGAATAGAACTTAACTTAGCATTGTTTTAAACTTTCATGGAATGACGTTTATTAACCGTTACTTTATTTTCATGTTTCAAAGAAATGACTAGTGGTTGTGAAAAGTTTCTGAAAATGTCAAAGCTTACACTTACAGAAACTATACATGTATTATCAGAATTTGCATTATCAAGAGCATAAGACGTTCGACGCAAGGATCGTCAATTGGGATCGATAGACTTGTATTGGGTCGCCGAATTTAAATTCGCATAAGCTTGACGAAAAAGTAAAAATCTTAGGTAAATAATCCTAGGTATTAAACTGTGTCAATGATTTGAGAGTTATTCGTTGGTGGCGATTTCGTTGATGGTGAGATGACCGTAAACCGACTGCAATGTTTTCTCCACAGAGACAACACTATAGCAATGACAAGCTGCCGGCGGAGGCAGAACTAGACCCTAATAATCTCCTACTCAACGGTTTCAGGAGACTGCGACTAAACAATATTATCAGAGAGGACGAAGCCAAAGGTAAGTGCAAGGCATTATTTGTACCTCTGTATGACTCGTCCCTGAGGTGGTCGCACCACGCTACGTCTTGCACTGGATTCGCTCTCTCCATTTATGTTTAGCTTCTCTTTGAGTTGTTCTTTGCTGCTGACAAGATAGATGCCTTTCCCCTGATTCATGCCCGTTGGTTTACAGATCCAAGTTTCACCGTCTGAGAATAAAAAGCCCGCAATTGTAAGAAGTGATTGCTTAATGAATTCGGCATCCCATTGTAAGACAAGTCACTGTTAGCTCGGAAATACCCTTTCTTCTGGCAATTAGCACAGTTTAACATACATGCAGAGCCCCAAGCACAGGAAGACATTCAAATCTTGTTTCAACTAAGAACATCTCGACTGGTCAAGGTCAAGGTTCCTACCCCCCACCCCCTATGTGACGAGCGAAATGGTCTACTCAAAGCCACTCCCTCCCCGTAAAACTGAAAATAAAATAAAGTATATAAAAAAGTCAGAAAGCAATAACCAGAAAAAAGAGCACTTTGCATGTTCTTGTGCTGACTTCTGCTCGGTTAAGACTGAATTGACGCGATACCAGCCTTGTCTCCCGGTGACGTCACAACTGAACTCAACGAGACGACTGGAAACAAGCCTGGCACGAGACTTGACAGCCAATCAATATTATGACAGTGAAAAATGAAAGCGGTCGTAAATTAGCTGTACTCAGCCATATTGCAGTATCAGTGGCCATAATTTAGCCCCACAGTATAACTCCGAGGAAAAAACGAAAGGAGGTTGTTTCTAATGGTAATACGCCACACTGGAAAAGAACTCTGAGTAAGTTAATACCGTAAAAAAAAACAAGGAAAACAATACCACCAACAACAACAACAACAAAAGGCGTGAAACGACTTGAACGAGATACATCACACATTTATCGCTTGTTTCGTCCCATCATCGCTTAAAGAACGAGATATGTAACACTTTTATGCAACTTGTTTGGTCTCAACATGGTGTAACGAACGAGATATATTGTACACACACTCTTTATTTACCTATGTTTCTATGTGTAGTACACCTAATAAAATTCGGGCGACATGACACTGGTTTTGGGCGACATGACTTTCGGGCGACTTGACCGGACACCTTCGATTCAAACGAATTAATCTTACCTTTATAGACTTCATTCACAAACTTGAGTTTTTCCGTTTCACACATCAGTTTGTGAGTTTCAGGTACAAATTCATTCATTGAAATTTGGAACCTAAAAAAATGAAACCAAAACAAAGAAAAACACGTTGTAGGTAAAAACATCAGTTTTCTATATCACAGAACAAGAAAATACACCATATCCATAGCAAACTACAAACATCTACGTAATAAAAAGCTTTTATATGAGTGGTCACAGTCCACAACTTCAGATCGAAATACTGAGTATCTTCGATTTAACTTGAGGATTCCACCGCCAAGAGGTGAGATGTGGGCTGTTTCACTTACTTAGATGATGTCTTGGCCATTTTTTCTTGCACCCTTTGGTATTCTTGTAAGCTGCACAGAAGACCAAGCTTTGTTGTGAGCAGATTGATGTTAGAAATGTGATTTACAAGTTGCTCTCCTGTTAAAAAAGAAATTGTGATATTGCTCTCTTACTGACTTCACGCAGGTTGTCATTACAGATTCAAAGTCACAAAGCAACAGGACATTCTTCAATCTTCAGGTCGCTTCATTGATTTTGGCATACTAAGGAATGCGCTCCGCAGGAAATTTTACGTCTTTCAGAATTTTCATGTGTCAGGGACACAAGAAACAGGGCTACCAAAATCACTGCTTTTATTTAATACTGATTGTATAGTAGTTACTGAACCTGTACTTACCTTCCCTGAAACTGTCGTAGTTTATCTGACTCTTGCATTCCACCCATTTTAGTTTAAAAGAATCATCCATCTTGTCTTCAATCTTACTCCAGCCCAGTGAAACTAATGTAGATTCAATCCTTTAATTCAAACAGAAAATGGTTGTGATTAATATATTATTCCTGAAGAACACTAATTTTTTAACTAGCCAATAATTATTGTCACTGAAAATAAAAAAAAACTCATTTGTTTATCCCATAATTAAAGTGTCTTGGAGTGTCTCAACTTCTTGTTTACAAACTATAATCACATTGTCATTGCCACTTAACAAAGTTTTTGACATCTTTTGACATGTTTTCTCAAAATCACTAAATTTTTATAAGCTTAAAATAATGCAGAAGCTCACAACTTATTAAAATTCAAGATGTTTTGGAGTCATGTGATTTGAAAGAAGTACACGTGAAACCTTTCCAACTGAACGACCCTGTGTTTAAAACGTCTTGGATTTTGACACTGTATCTAGCCTGTGTAGAAGGGACTTGGAAGTAATGTGTGAGAGAGAATTGGGTGCGAAACGGAGACACACGAGGGGCTTCTGCGCACCCAATTCTTTCTTGCGCCCATTTCTTCCAAGCGCCTGCTATGCAAGCTATACTGTATGAAAATTAATATAATACACCAAAGTTAACCAAAAATGAAGAAAACAAGTCAAAAATATGGAGATCAACAGTGACAGCATGATCACAACAGGTGTTGCAAAGATATTGGCTTTCTGATTTAATTCCTTCAGTCTAGAGTATTTGATCCAAACTTTATTCTTACATCCAGTTTCCGTTTCCTCCCCCAATAAAAAATTTTGGCTGTTTGCCATTCTGATGACTGACAGATCTTGCACCACCTCGCGAGTTCTTGTGCGGGGAGTCCTTGTTACTGTTATTCTTTTCATTTTCATTCCCTCTTCCATTTCCTGATGACGAATCACTTCCAGAACCTGTTCATGGTGAACAAAAAGTAAGTTAGCCTGAAATTCATCCGATTGCTTTGAGTCGCTTTCTCCTCTCAACAACGACGTTACTGAGGGAGGAATAACGACTCGAAGTAATCGGATGAAATTCAGGCTAAAAGTAAGTTTACTTTTACACAAACTATAAACAACTAATTCAGTCTGATAATGCTCTGATAAGCCAAAAAAACAGGAACCGAATTCTATTGAAGCAAACTTACTAGTCATTAAAAACAAGAACGATGATGATTGCTGATGATTGCTGGTACAAAAATACATGTTATTTTATGGATAAAGGTCACTTTTACTGAAAATTCCATAGACTAAAAAATTCAACT
This sequence comes from Porites rus, assembly GCA_964035705.1. NCBI lineage: Eukaryota > Metazoa > Cnidaria > Anthozoa > Scleractinia > Poritidae > Porites > Porites rus. The sequence continues at coordinate 1,568,518 of OZ037992.1, forward strand.
TATGAGAAATTCAATAGTTAATAAAAGAGGTTGATTTTTGAGACATTTCAAACAATAATTAATGTGGGCCCATCTGGCCAATTCAGAATATAAACAACTAGCAGTTTTACTGGCAGCCTGTATTCAACTATCTGTCCCGTTAGTTTAGCAGGCATACAAATAAACAGTAATGTTTCTGGCCAACCGCTAACTAAATTGCATAAACTTTTCAAAGTAATCTGTCAGCACAGTCAGTAAGATTTCCAGTGGATGGATATATAATATGCAATAGCTGGTCGGGTGGGGAATTGAATGATTAGGTAGTTCTTTTGCTTCTATTATTCTTTTGTTTGCTATGAAAGTAGACGGAGATCTTGCCCATAGTGACAGCCCTGGTACAAAATACTACTAACAGCATCAAAATTCTTTAACGCACCTTTCCCCTTTCTTACAGCTTTTGAAGGAGAGACAGAACGCCGAGCATTACTGCTACCACCGGTGGAGTTGTTTGGACATTGGATTATTGAAACAGCTTGACTGTCACTAGCATCATTGTACACAAAATCAAAACATTCCAGTGAAGATGAAATGTATTTACTATCTTCAAGTCTCTCAAATTGATCCTCATCCTTGAATTGATTATTATAATCATTAGTTTTGACTTGATGTGTGCAGTTTATGGTTACATGGCAACATTGAGGACATCGGCAGCTATTTCTCACAGGTTCCTGCTTGAAATATTCGTCCATGACATTGAAAGAATCTGTCAGCTTTAAGCCACTAGCATTGCATTCATCACTAACCTCCTTCTCAAGTTCAATTGTTATCTTTGATATTAACCAGGCAACACATTCATCCAAATTGTGAAATGTTTTTTGTCTACATTGAGACTTTGCCGATAAAGACCAAACATCAGTAGCTGGATGACCATTTTTGCAAGAAAATTCTTCAACGGAAGAGGAACAATCCTGTGACGGATTCCTGATGATATTTTGCTTTTCAGCAGAGACAAGTTGACCAACTCTTTCTAAACCTTTGTCACTTGATGCATTGCACTGGAAGCTATTTCCATCACCGCAAACATTAACTTGTTCATCAATTTCCTCGTCTTCCTCAGCATCTTGATCTGGGGTTTCATCAGCTTGATCCTCAGCAAAGATTGACTTTTTTCCTGGCTGATACTTTGACCTTGTCCAGGAATGTTCTGGACAATGGCTTCTGCAGATACCCTTAAGCCATGTGTCAATCGATTTAAAATGATACTGCATGCTGTGGTAACTCTTGGCACTGAACTTGTAAGAATCATGATACTGTATCCTAAAACATGATCATTAATATATTAAAAGTTTAATTTATTTGGAAAAAAATCAAATAATCTAATAATAATACAATAGTTATGGTAAAATTAATAAAAATATAAAAAAAACTACAACTAATAACTTATTTATCTATTTTATATGAAGCCCCAAAAATTTTCAAGCAGAAGGATTTGAGGCAAATTATTAGGTACATTTATTGTCAAAATGACAATTTTACAGCAGCGACTTATTCTTTTCCACGAAAAAAAACAAAACAGAACCTTACTTTCCACGTTGCCATCTTGCACCAATTGTTTTTTCTCCATTGCCTGCCCAAACCTCAACATGGACCATGTTGTGACGCTGTTTCTTTGCTGAAAATTTGAAATAAAACAGCACTACATTTTTCCAGAGGAATCACTTACATGTACCTACTATAAATTAATGATAGATGCATTTTAACTAACAGAAATACACAAATATAAATTTTAAAGTAGAAATAAATAAATAAGAATGATGGACATTAATTTTTAATGTATTACCAACTAAACAGTTCATAAAACTTACTACTTTAGTGCATTAAACTTTAGTACTTTAACTTATAATCTCAAGCGCAAGTTTCTTCACTAACCTCTTTTAATTCAAATCAAACCCTTCCTTGCAGACACAGCCTCAACATGGACACTTCTCTCTTATGAACAGTTCTCTTGGTCTCAAAGACGTCAAACTTCATACATTCGCTAACTCCTATAAACTTAGACCACTCTATAACATGCACACCCTTCCTTTTATGTCCATATTAGGTGGGTTTGAGTGTAATTTAAACTTACATTTAGGATTATGGTATATTCCAGACACAAACACCAGATCACCAGGTTTCATGTCCTCTGGCTTCTCAATATCCACTGGAAGTGTGTCATACTGAAAAAACCAAGCTCATTAGATGAGAATCTAATCCTTTTTACCTTTCAATAATTTTTAGAATAAGGAAAATTAAAAAAAGCATTTCCTTACAAAACAGCAATACAGTGTTCTCCCTAAATTTTAGCCCAGCAGGTAAATTAAGGGACCATTCACAGCTGATAAGGCAAAAAATATGCGCCAGAGGTGCAGTTTCCTAGTGGGGGAGGGGGTAGTGGAGTGAGTGACATGGCCCACCCTCACATGGAAATTTAGGAGCTAAGTTCTTTGAAACGTCATTCCCTCATTTTAAGACCTATTTTACGCAAATCGGTTGTCGTTATCTTTAGTCTTAGACAACAGTTTAAAATGTTGGATTCACATAATTTCACTCTACCTTCAATGTTTTCTTTCCAAAATGGGAGGCCCATAAAAAGAAAAGTTGTGTATACTTTAGAACTTTTCCATATATTCATTCATACCCTTGTGAGAATCAGATCGGATCACAGCTTGCGTATTTTTTAAAATAATTTATTTAATTTTGGTAAACCTTCAAGTGGTTGCAGGCTGTAAGGAGTGTTGCTTCAGGTGGTAAATTTTACTGGTTACCGCCTGATAAGGAGAACACTGGCAATATGAACATTGAAACAATTTCTTAATAATATTATTAGTGCCATACAAGAAAATGTTACATGGTGGAGGAAGAAAAAGAAAAACAAGAAAACAGAGAATGGCTACGAGGCACTGCGACAGAGGGTAGCCCCAACCTAAGAGATTTAATATTAAGCTTTTATTCCTACTGGAAGTTCCCAAAATCAAAATTTCATACTCATACTTCTGTAATAATGGCTGTCATTAGTAGCCAGTAGCCGGTAACCAGCTCTTTTAGCAGGCTACTTCAGTAAAATCAACCAACTAAGTCGAACATTACAAACATAGAAGAATTTGTGGGATAAATGACCAATTACTTTTCCTAAGAGACTGGCAACTTAAAACCTTAATGACACTGACTCTAGCAATGAAAAACAAAAGAATAACAAAGAAAGTACTGCTCAAGGGTCTTAAATGAACTGACACATAAGAATAAATAATTCATTACAAATTAATAAAACTGATACCATGTAGGCTTGATTCCAGGGACCAACTTCAAAACCGAAGTCCTCCTTGAGATCCCGAAGAACTTTTCTGACCAAGCCACAACAATCAAGAAACAAAGGGGAGTTGTATTCATTGGCTGTTTAAGAAAAACCATTTGTTGCATAATTAACAAATCATTTTGATACAATAACAGAACAACTTGCAAAAGGACCTGGGCTTTGTTAACTAAAGGCAATGTGCACTAAAATTACCCTGCAAGCTGATGATTCTTTCTGACATGGCTTTTAGTGATTACAAAGTTATTTTACTTCGCTTGTCAGTCACAAAATTGGTTTGCCTATGAGGACGTAAACAAACCAACTATGCAACTCACAAGCAGCACAAACGACTTCATAAATGCTAAAAGCCATGACGGAAAGAAACCTCTGCATGCAGGGTTAACTACAAGTTATGATGAGAATTTTTTTGTATATCGTAAATCCTCTATTAAGCCCCCCCCCCTCCCTCCCCGGAGGGCTTATTTATTTTAAGCCCATTTGGGTGGGGGGGGGGTCATTCGTTTGAGAGGGGGAGGGCTTATTTAATTTAGAAAGGACGAAGGTATCAGTTCTCCATAAAGAACTAGAATACAAAGTGGAGAAGCTCACAAGAACAAGAAGGTTGGAGGTCATGTCGCCAAGGATCAGAATAAAATCCGAACTTCCAGTTGGTAAATAAACCATCCCGGATCAGTCCACACAAAGTTTTACAGTTGTGATTGATCAATACAGTCTCTCATTTATTAGTAAATAATAATTAGGAGAGAGGAGGGGGTCTATGTAGAGGATTTATGGTATATACACTCTACTCTCTATCAGAAGGTAGAAATGACAGAAAAAATAAGATTTTAAAAAGATGGACATCAAAGTCTTACTTCCTGGTTCCTGGTATTTCTTTGCATAGGGAACTCCAAAATACTGCTTGCACTGTTCAACAAATCTCATCCTTAGATTGTGCATTCTTTTAGGATCGGCTCTCCACTTTATTGCTTCCTCGTTCACTTGCTTAGACAAACGTATTGCCTTCTACAATAAAAAGATACAGATTAGATTACCAAATGTCTGCAACTGATAACCAGTAGTAAACTTGCCTGAAAGCCAACACCCCAAACTTGTGTTACCTAAACCCAAGAGTTAAAACATTCTGAAAAACATAGACACAAAGGCTAGAAAGCACACCCTGCCTCTCCACAATGATTTACAGTCATTTTGCCAATGTTCTGATCGCTAGCACTTTAAGCCATTTCACTATACAACCTATTCATGTTGTCCTTCAACAGCATAATTAAAAGTATATAAAACTGTTCTAAAGAGGCCTTAAACTGCCGTTTAAGTTTAAGTTTTTAGTTTTTAATCAGCAGTTTAAGGCCTTACTAGAACAGTTTTACATATTACATGCAAAGTAACTTCCCCAATTTACTTTGCCTGATCAGTGGATTAAAGACAAGGCACAAACATGTGCATCAGTCAGACTTTTCCGTTTCACGACTGAAAGAACAAAATACATACATATGTAGAGCTAGTGTCATTTTGTAAGCAAAATTACTTTAGATGTTAGCCAATGGGGCATTAGTGAAAGAATTTATATGAGGAAGGACCCGCCTTCCCTGCTTCAACACCTTTTGCTGGGTATTGAATTCCCCTACAGACATACCGTTCTTTTTTCTTAAAAATGCACAAACTTTCATTCAAAATGCACTGCTTTAACCTATTCCATGTATAAAATTACTCCAAGCGAGTCCTGAGGCAAGACATAATACCTTGTCTTAAGAAAACCCCTGAGATAAACGAGCCAGTAATATGAAATTTACCCTGCGAGCGGAGGCCCTTCGATCTTCCTAGATAAGTCGGGAAGACTCACCTAGGAAGATCGAAGGCCCTCCGTCTGCTCGCAGGGTATATAAAATTACGACAAAGACGTCTTCCAGCCGTAGATCGATCAGAGTAAAGTCCTAAATATTTGCGCATCAAGTAATTCATATCGGTTTGTTTTATGAATACCTGTCTATCCTTGCGGAATTTCTTGAAAGCCTCCTGTAAACTCTCGCCTCTGTTCGCATTCTTTCCATCTCCACACGAAATTTCGATCGCCTCGCTTCGTTTCGCGTGTCTTTCCTTACCGTCTTCCATTTCAGATTTATTAACCCGTAATTCACTGAAAGGGTAACGTGTCATGGTAAAACACAGTCGTTAAACAGGCTGGAGATTTTTCAAACAAATCATTCAATTCAAAATGTTATGACATGTAACAGCTACAGTTTGGCTGGAGCGTACAATAGGCAGTTTGTTTTCACCGCGTCTGGTTACCAAGGAGCTAACGTGCAAAGGGTGCCTTTCCCTACCATGCTAAATAATTTGATCTTTGCCTTATGCTCGTTATGATCGAACAAAAGTTTCTGTAAAAATATCACAGGCAAAATTGATTGATATTTTGTTAGCAACGATTATTTCAACCTAAAAAAAAGCGCTTTAAGGCGCTTCAGGGAAAAACGTACAATTTTTGACCCCCCAGTACATCTCCAATAATTATGTTTATAATAATTAATTAATATATTCATATGCTTCACAAAAAGTCAAAACAAAGGAAACAATAGAACTAGTCAAAATCGTCATGTCATGAATACTTGCCTTCACGAAAAGCATTTTATGATCACTTGATCACCTGTGTGTCGGCATGGACGCCGAGATGGAAATGACCGTAAAGAGCTGTTTTTCACTCTTCTCCTAACAAGCAATGAATACCACCACAAGACGAAACGTAAAACATTTTCCTGATAAACGCTAGCGAAATCATCAAAAGAAGCTCGGGGTTATCAGGGTAATATCGAGTTTGCAAAAGAAATACCATCCACGGAAGCCCGCCATTTTCGTACCCATGAATCCGCGATTCATGACGGTCTGCGTAACTTATGAACAAATTACTCTGATTGGTCAACAACGACGCAGAACCGGGGCATTTAAAATTTCGAATCTTCGATCGTTGGTTCAAAACCACGGGACGTTTGCTCGAATAAGTTGGCTTCAGCGTTCTTTTTTTGTTTACAGCAAACATGGGTGCACAAGAAAGCAAGCGATGGTCAGAACTGGTTCCAGAAACACCTCAAGCTGAAGATAAACGCCTTACAAGACTTCAAATCCCCGATCCGCGGTCGCCGTTTTCTGAAATACAGCGAACTCCGATTCAATTGGAATGCTACGAAGAATCACCCCAGAACCGAGAACTGAACGTTGTTGATCCAAGATCGCCGAGTTTTCTAATAGATCGCACTCCTATTACTGTTGCCGTTGGACAGGAAGTAGCACAATCGAAAGAAAAATTGGAAGTCGCTGTACAGGAGGAAGAGGGAAAATCGACCGATCATGATGAGGTCACAGAAAGCCAGAACGAAGAACACAACGACGAGGCCGTTTTCGAAGAGCCGCCCTCACCAGACATCCAACACATTAACAGACTCCTCAGCGAGACCTCTGTTTCTCCTGTTTCACCAGGAGCTCCACTCTCTAAGAAAGATAAAGCGCGATTGCTAAAGAAAACCACAAGCCCGAGCGACTTTAAGAGAAAGCGAAGGCTCTCAGAACGTCGTCCTTCCGTCCCTCAAAAGCTGTTCTCAGACAAGGTTGCTCCCGCCCCACGATCTCCTCTTGCTCAGAGAAATTCAGTTATTTTGACTGAAGCAGTAAAGAAAGGAAACAGGGTTTCGTTCCGCGCTCAGAAAACCAAGAGACTCAGCTTACAAGATGGACTTTATTCTGGAAAAGAAAATTCTACAGCACCACTTATGAATTTGTAGACTTCGATAATTTATTTGATTTCCTCCTGAGAACAGACAACCGAGAGTTAAAGCTACAGAGTGGTACTTATACTCTGTGATTTGTACAATGTTTCTGAGTTGTAAATAGTGCTAAATTTAATGTTGACATTGAGGTTATTATCTGCCAGATTATCGTTTGGCTATTAAGAAAAAAATTAAGATTCTAGGGGAGTACTCAATAAGCCGCAATTTCAGTATGAATTACTGAAATTGATTGCAGAAATGATACATTAGCCCATAAGACCGACTGACAATGCAGTATTCCGATTTTTTAGCATATTCCACTCTTTGTCTATGATAAGTTATGATAGTATGTTGTCAAGCCAAATGAATAAAGCAGAGTAAGCTTCAACTTTAAAGTTTTGGAAGAGCTTTCAAGACTTTTTAAAAATAGTCTTGAAAGCTCTTCTAGCAGTAGAAACTTTTAAATGACTTAAGCTCATTTCCAACGTTTGATAAGAGAAAAAGTACAAAAATGTGTCAGTCTGCAAGGTTATGAGAAGTATTGTACTATTACAATTGCACCGACAATTTTATTAATTTCTTGTTGACATTATATTTTGTTACAGTCACTTTAAATGCCTACATTGAAAATGAGTTGTTCAATGCTTATATGAAGGCAAATATAACAATAGTCTTTTAATTTGTAAAAAATCTTAACACATAAAAAATTTTACTTGTCCAAGACAAAAGTTTTGATGTATATCATTATTAAAAGAAGAGTTAAATTTAAAAAGAATGTCTGTGTTATTACAATAATTTAACAACTGAAGCCTTCTCATAGAGTAGCCTGGAGTCCAACTTTGCCTGCAAGCAGACTTACTTGTCTATAGCATAATACAAGTGTCTTGGCAGCAGAGCTGTGTTAGACCAAGAAGAATGGCAAAAAGGTTTCTTTACCCATTCTTTCCACTGGCTCACTCACTGGTAATAAGCTATTTTTTGCTTAGAATACTCCTGTGGTCTGCTAAAGCCGCGAACAATAAATTTATAGTAATATTTCCCTGGTTAAATTGATGGCATGACCAAGCCCCAATTTTGCCCTGACTTTAGAGATATAAGACCTGACTTTCATCACAACCTTTTTTCATCACCATCATCATGAGTATTCTGCACTTGCAGCAAAATTAAACTTAAAACTATTATCTGACTTTTGAAATTTCCAGTTCTCATTCAGTGCATCATTTTCTTCTTCTGGAGCTTTCTGCAAAAAAAGAGCCTATTTTCAGCGTACAGTAGAACCTCACTAACTCAAATTCTCCGCTAACTTGAACTAAATTTCCTTTCCCTTAATCAAAATGTCACTGAAATCTACCCTGATAACTCAAATTACCTCCTAACTCGAAGTGTTTTTTCATTTCCCTTCAGAGTTCTAGATACCGGGGTTCTACTGTACAATTCCCATAATATTTTTAACATAACAGTGCTATAATCTCTGGGGATCAAATCCCTAGAAAGTCTGCCATTTTGTAGAAAACAAAGTGAAAAAAAAAATAAAAAAAACTGTCCATTTTTGTTACATCAGTGGTTAGACTATTCTGGAAACTAGCTCCCTGCTTTCTTTGCCCCACAGTGATGACAACTTGTGGACAGGAAACTGCTCTAGATCCATCTCTGGAATTCACAATCTAGAAAGCTCTCAACTCAACACACAAAATGGCATTACCAACCTGTCTCCCAGAATCTGTAAATTTCATTTGGCAAACTTTGACAAATATGCTCTTCTGGTCTTCTTGCTTAACAGAGGATAACTTTGGACTAACAACTGCAGCTGACTCTAGATGTGTAATCAGGAGAGACCAATATCAATAAAAAATAGCACAGTGAAATGTCTATTAAGCAGACACAAAGCGAGGTCCATAAATTAACATCTTATATTTCCCTTTATAAAGAACCCCTATTCAGCAGACACCTCTATTGAGCAGATGCAGACACTAAAATAAATAATTGTATTTGGCTAATTTTTATTGTTAATAACCTCTAGCAGACTGTTGACAATAGCAGTATTGGACCACACCCTTGAAATACGTACTGTAAATCAATACTTTTAGCTGTCAATAAACTGTAGATTAGACTGAAAGTCTTGCACAAAGTACATCACAGCTACCTTAGCTTCCTTAACAACATGAAACTTTCTCACAGTACAGAGTAACAGTTGAACGTTAATCGTTAACAAACATAATTGTGCAAGTTTTACAAACCTCTATTAAGTGGACACCCTCTATTAAGCGACACTTGGGAAGTTCCTAAAGGTGTCCGCTTAATAGAGGTTTCACTGTATTTCAACCAAACGGGGAAAACCATGACACCAGAAATATTTCTGGAATGTTATCGTGTCGCAAGAAAAAAGACAATTGGCTTAGAGAAACTAAACCACAAGCAAGAATGTTAATAAAAACACTAAGATGTATTATTAATTTGTGGTTTTGTGGCTAGTTCGCATGTCCTGATTTTAGTTCTGATTGGTTGTAACACCATAAACATATTTCCTGAAATATTTCAAGTGTTCACAGTTTTGCTGGTTTGTCTATGACTCGAAGACTACAATAAAAAATATGACTCGAGTTCGAAACTAAAATGAATAAAACATTGAAAATCACAATCGCTTACGCTGTCCAACTCCTAGTGATGCATAAAAGAAATGATAAGATGAAAAAAAGGCTACTCCAACAAAAGATGAACTCTGAATAGATCTCTTAACTCTACAAGCTTAATTTAAGCCATCCTATTACATTAAACAGTCAGTGAATCAACAATAATTAACTCAAACAGAAGCGAGTGTGACTCGCGTAACAACCTTGTCTTTGATTCCTCTGATCATCTTGGATCTTTTTCCTGTAGTCTCCAAACAATGAATACATAATTTGCCTTTTCCTGGGCTGAAAATGAAAAAAAGAGCAGAATGTTTGACATTAAATTTTAAGATTTTTTTGTCATGAGCATATTCCAGTAATAAGCCTATGAAGTTCTTAATTTAAGTCTGAAGAAATCTATCTTTATCTTACCATGGGAGTTTTGGATGACTTCAAAGATCGTAAATGACGATGTGCAACTTCCGCTAAAAAAGTATTAGTAGAAAAAATGTTAGTAAAATAAAGAAAATTCTTTGAGTCAGAAGAAGTTGCTAGTTCCTCTATTTTTTTTTTAACATGACTGCTTGAGATGGCAACAAAGATAACAAATCAAAACAAAAAAAGGGCACGTCAATTTTTTTTTATAAAAATACAATAAATCGGAGAGCAGTCTTCACAGACATCTTGAGGTGAGTGTAAACAAAACTGAGGCCAAAAGAAAAGGGACACACACCATATTGATTACAATTAGGCAGTCAGTGCTACTTCCAGGAATTTCAAATATAACTATCACACTGTTATCTAGTAGTTAGAAGTTAAGTTTTATCCGTTGTGGTTAACCTTGCTTTGAATTTCATTTTCCTTTTTTCTGGATATTGGTTAATGTATGATAATACCTGAGTTTAAAACAAACAAACAAAAAAAGATTTAAATGAGCCACAACAGACACACCTTGTTTTTTGTCCGGTTTCTGAAAGGCAAGACCCATTTCAAGTTGTTCAATACACCAGTTTAGCTCACGATGAAATTTTTCCTCCGGTGTCTGAAGCAAAATATGACAAGAAAAAACTTTTGTTTGTCGTTTTTGCTAACAAACTCAGAACGATTCCATTGCTTTGATTAATGAGATTTCAAGAAGGAAATACGTACATTCATTATTTTTACCTCTTCTGTTCCTGGTGCTTTCTCGTTATCATTGTTAACTTCACTTTCTCCTGTTGCCCTCCCTGATTCCTACAAAAATGTGGCTCAGTGTTTAATTTTATAAATTCATTAGCGCTTATCCACGGGCAAATGGCGAATTTCACAAATGAGATTCTCAGTGGGATACCTTAAGACTTTGCTCCTGTTTTCTACGCTTCGCCGCTTCCTTTTTCTTTCTATTTTTGCGCTGTTTCGCTGTTAGTTCTTTTTCCACGGTTTCTCCTACCTTTTCGTCCGCCATCTTTGATGTCTTTTCATTCAATAATTCAATTCTTATCCAATCAAATGCGTGGAGACTGAAAAAATTAACCAATCAAATCTCTAAGATTAAACCAATTGAAAGCCACTAAATTGGCGCATTGAGTGCCTTATCTTTCCGGAAATCCAACGGTTTGTTTACAAACAGAAATTTGTGATGTCTTCCGCCATGGACGTTGAAGTTTCCACTCACTATTTTTTCGGTGATTCAGTCGACTTTTACCACGATTTTCAGGGAGAATGTGAAGATTGTGGAAGAATAGTTCCAGAGTGGTCTTTGTTACAGTGTCAGTATGGCTTTTGCGGGAAATTTTGCTGCACAAAATGTGGATTTCGTTGTCGCAACTGTGGGCAGTATGAAGACCGCTCTGTTTCGCTTTGTTTATCTCACGCCCTAATGGTTTATCCTCCTTGTGATGGTTGTAAGAAACAGTTCTGTGATGTCTGCTCCAAGATATCTGTGACTCAGGTTAGTCTTTTACGGTGACGTGGCATATAAAATTAGTTAAGTTTGTACAAAACTGCAAGTACTTTTTACCGGACGGCTTTTCGCATATAAACAAAATTTGGCCGCCAAGATTATAGAATTGGTTTTGTTACGATCATTAAGAAGGGAAAAAGCTAAGTAACCTACTTAGTAAAAATACATTTCTTGAACATAAATAATTAAAAACAGAGATCCAGCAACGGGGAAAAAAACATGACCGCACAAAATATGTGCGGTAGTATAGTTCCTATTCACTATCACCACTCGAGAGTGACACTATTAAAAAAAATAAAACAAAGAAAATCGTCGCGACAATACACGGCGCAGTGTATCTACACAACAGTTAATCTTCTACCTGTACTATTATATTGGCTTTCAACCAAGGTTGGCGCTTTTAAAAAAGAAGCTTTTATAAAAATAATAACAATTAATTAGAAATAAACGATAGAGGAAAAAGAAATAAAAGCTAAGACTGATCTTTTAGCCCGGGGGAGGGGGGGGGGGGTACTGGCTCTCAGTTTGGCCTATACGGGGATGTGCCACTGGACAGGGTACGGTTTTTTACCTCTGTGTCCTATAAAACACTAGTGCATATAATTTCATGTGAGTCTGTCAACAGGGTATTGCCTGCACAATTTATTTGATTTACGGGGTCAATTTTGTCTGTACTCCAAGTATACAAAAGCCTATAACATGAATTCGCTCTATTGCAATTGTCAGAATAATAAATAATCAAATTGAGGGTGTTGTCCTAAACAGGGTATGTATTTTAGGAATCATTTCTTTTCCTAAACAGGGTCAAGGTGTCAAACCCTCCCCCCACCCCCCACCCCCCAGGTCTTTTAGCCTTTATATATTTTATCTTCAGTAATATCTGATTCTAACACTATCATATTTCTGTTTCTCTTTGAAGTGTAAATCCTGCCTGAAACATTTCTGCACTAAATGCCAAAGCCAAGAGAATGAAAATATTTCCAAGAGTGGAACCTGTGACCAGTGTGATATTAAAGCTCTACACACCCTTCAGGAGATTTGTCGCACACAAATACGACACACCATCAGGGGTGCAATTGGAAAACGTGGGCCACCATATCACATGCTACGGTCAAGGGATATAGACCAAAATGTTCAACATCTTCCCCTCCCTGGTCCCGTGAAAAACTATGTGTGTTATAAATAGACTTGCCTTTCCTACCCTCCCTGAGGACATAAGGATCAAAGAAGTATGGAGTCAAGGAAATGTTGGCTTACATTTCATGGAAAGAAAAAAAACAATACTAATATAAATGATTAATTTACAAGGAACCTCTCCAACTGCACTCTTAAATGTGAAAGGCAAGTGGTCTCACATTGACCTGAGCCATGAGAGAATTGCACCAGTTCCTCATAGCTTGCCAATTGCTGATGGGCCAAATGGAGAGGTTACTTGCAGGCTAAACTGAAATTGGATGAATGTTCACTGTTCAAAGAATATAATATGGTCAGAAATGTTGGGCCTAAAATATTCTAGCAATGTACATTTCAGAAAGAAAGAAAGCAACCCAAAGAAATGGTGTATTACTGGAGTTCAATGCATTGACTGTGCTGTGTCCAGAATTTATGTCCATAATTTGAATAGCACTTGTAAATAATGAAATGTTCTAATATTAGAAAGGCTATAATTTGTAGATATTTGAATAATACGTTTTGGACCACATCCAAAATTTAACGCAGAGAAACTTAGAATGTTTTAGTTTGAAGATAAATAATCTCTGCAAGTGAAAATTTGATTTATACTGGTGTAGGGTAACCTAATCCAAAAAAAAATTTAGTTCTGTATTTTGAGGAGGAAAAGGACTTTACATTTTAATATATAATGATATTCTACAATCTCATTGCAAATTGCAAACGAAATTTACATAGTATTGCTGACCTTCGATTGAATGCAGGGCTTGGGTTGATCTCATTTTCATGCAATCCCTCCAGCTGTTTATCTTTTTGCTAATAAAATACCAGTTAATACAGGACTCGATTCCACCAACAACTGTACGTAAACTGGATTATTTTTTATTTTATTATCGTGCAGAACAAAATGATTTCTTAGAGTGTGACTTTTTCAGCATGATTATCAAATAGATTAGACTGAGCACTGTAAATAAATCATGTAAAATTAATATTAGTCCACAAATAAAAAGAAATTAAGGTTTCCTTCCGCTTGTAGAAATGATGTTATCAAAATGACAATAATTCTGGCTATTCTTAAATTGGAAGACAATGGCTCTACTTATATTCTCAAAGGATAATATTATCAAAAGGCAAAGCCTTGGTTCCTATCTGGGAGGAAGACTGTGGAATATTGAGGAAATTTTTATTTTTTTAGCTAAGGATATAATAGCCTGTTCCAGGCTCCAAGATAGGAGTGCAGTCATTTAGTAAAAAGTGATGCGAAAAACGTGCCACGGCCGGGGAGAGAGAGGGCAGTCCCATTTTTTCCAGCCAACAATGCCTTGCCTAGATCATGTCCCTCTTTTTCACTTGGCTTGTTTTATTTTCAAAATGTGAGCCGGACACAGGCTATAACCCTCCAATGTACCAGCAGGGTGTCCAGTTCCTATTTTTTCCTATTTTTTGAGCCTATTCCTATTTTCTCCTATTTTTAAACTAAAACCTCCTATTTTTCCTATTTTTTAGCTGGCGAAGCCAAAATTTGTTACAAAATTGAAAATGGAATATAAATTATTACATTTGTATATGTGTTTTAGAGTGAGATTTATCATAAAGCAAGTAGTATGTTGACTTTGATGTTCTACTGTTAGCAGAAATAATAGTTACATTTGTGCTTTCCATGACCTCTATTGCTTATTAGAGTTCTGTTGACAACTCTGTTATATTGTTACTTTTTGTATAATTTTTTAAGTACACCCTCATGTATTGTATGTAGTGTCATATAGTTCTCATGGCTATTGTAAAATATTGTGCATAGCCCACTGAAACTGCATGTCAGTATCTGTACATGTTGTATTTTATTTTTAAGTCTTGCTCGCTTTTATGTTCATCTTTGAATCGAAACTGAAAACAGGATCAAGTTGCCCTCTCATAACACAGGTCAGATAAGTCATCAATCAGCTTCTTGTTTAAAAAACCAATCACTAGCTGGATTGTGGATGCTACATGAAAAGAAAAGACTCAAGTTTAGTTTAGGGCACTACCTCTCTTGGTGACCCTTGTTAACAGCTATACCTAAGCAACTGATGATGGATCCAATATTTTGGTTCCGAAACCAGTCTTGCATCCATAGCTAAGTAGAGAGTTCGTTCTTTTTAGAACTTAACCATGACACACTTACAATCTGGTACCAAATAGATCAGTGTCATTTTGCATTCACCGCGGAAAGCCTGGTTTCGTACTTAAAACTATGTGCTCTTTTGATTCAAACAAGCATATTCTCAACCAGCTACTTATTGCGGATTAATCAAAAGAAAGCTTTCCATAGGACGTTTTAGTCTTAGTTCGATATCCTTCAATGACAACGCAATCGTAAGAAATTTCTATCCTAAGAAATTTCACTCTATGAAGCTTTTCAAAGATTGGCCGCCAACTTGAAGGGAATTTGCATATAATCACCTTTGATTAATAATTATAGAACCACGCTCGACCTGTAGTTAAGTATATCATTCTGACTACAGGGTAACTGAGCCAATAAAGTAAACGTTACTGATCATTTTCACTCCTTTTAGCCCTGAAAGTTGATCTAAATCCTGCAAACGTAGATGCGGAGGACTCATAGCCTTTATCATAACCCTGATGAGGTGCCAGGAGGCTATCTTTGTCGACAGAAGTATTATTGATTTTCCTATTTTTCTCCTATTTTTTTATGCAAAGTTTCCTATTTTTCCTATTTTCTCAGTCCTGAGTTTCCTATTTTCCTATTTTTTTGAGCAACCATGCTGCTGGACACCCTGTACCAGCCCTGGAAGGAATTTACTTTTTGACTTTTTGACCCTTGATTTTGGTATTTGACACAGATTTGCCACCAAGACTATCAACTCTACTTTACTGATTTGCTCAACCAAAACAACTTCAATTTTTCATAGAAAATTCAGATTTATTTTCTTTCTTACTATATCAACAAAAAAAATTCCATTGTATAAACTATCTACTTTTATTTTCTTACATGCTCTCTTCTGAAATTACATTAAAATCTGATGCTATCTATTGACATTGTTTTTTTATTATTATTTACTTTTTTCTTTTCACTAAAAAAAGATCATTTATATAATTTCTTCTACTCAGAAGTGAGATTCTCCAGGCAATGTTCCATGTATTCATGAGTTAAATTGTATCTTGTTATCATTCCCACAAGCTGAAACAAAAAAACAGAGCAAGTTTGTCTTTCTGATCCCGTTTATATGGAGAAAAGTTGCCTCGGACAGGTAGAAGGCCAAGCCACCTTGGGCGAGCCAAGTTTTTAAACATTTTTTGCAAAACATTGGCACAGCTAGAAGGGTCACCCTTTTGAGATGGTAGGGTAATCCTCCTGGCCGCACCAACTTTTTTACATTTAAACACTTTGGTTCACCCAGCCACGGAAATTCGGTCAAGGCGAAGCCACAAGAGCGTGCACAATGCTTTTAGCTCAAGCAAACAAATGATTCCTACATACCTGCCCCTTGGTGTTAATCACTATCAAATGTCGTAGACCCATTGTCCTAAACAGGTTGAAGACTAGAGGTACTGGGGTCCAAGGATACACCATATAAGGACAAGGGTTCATGTAAGGAGTCACATCCTGACAAAAAAAAACATTAAATGTTTTCTGTTACCTTACAGCCTGCGTAGCAAGTGTTTCCGATCACTTGTAAGTTATACAATTTTTGACACTAACTTTTTACAGATTGACAAACAAACACTGACAGACAGACACACCACATGATGGATGGGCTGAATGGCTGACTTTCTTCTGACTGAATGGTAATTAAATTCGCATAGTGACTGATTGGGTACATTTTGATTCCAGAAACACTCATCAATTTGTAACTTCTATTTCATTATGGTCAGAGCCTTGTGGCTCCACATACTGTATTTACTTGAATGAGCGCCATGGCACTTATTAAATCTTTCACACTGCAAGTGCAGTGCTTATTTGAGGGTGGCATTTATTATAAGTTGGACGCAACAAAGAACTGTATAAAGTGTGACTGGCTTGTCGGAATTTTATCGTAACTGGGCCTCATTGACGTGTGATTAATACAATGGATGACTCACTGCTCAGAGGCTTGGTACTATAAAAGAACTGACTTACACTTCCTGATTTGCTGGCAGTTTAAGTTATGAAATAATTTACTAAACTTACCATGATTTTCTGCTGGTCTTCAAATTCAATGTGCAGATCATGGATATCAGGAAATCTTGGATAATCCTCTTTCATATTTGCAAAATCTAGACCTGGTCGACCAGGGATCTGGAATGGAAGGAAAGTTTGTATTTTCATACTAAAGACTTCATTAATTTTGTAGTTGTAAAGTATGTGACATCTGCAATCATATGTCAGATATTATTTTATTCCATAATTTTTGTGTTTGCATGTGGTACTCATGGGAAAAGAATTTGATGTTAGATCAAGAGTCAGTTTCTGCCTAGTTTCCATGCACCAGTTTACCAGTAAAATAATAATGATCCCATCCACGGCAGAAGTAATATTATAATTAAGAATTTATTGCATGATCAGGCCACAAATTATGGCAAAAATGTGGATAAATACAATTATTTTGGTCTTGACATTTTCTGCCTACAAGAGATTAATAATGGCCATGGAAACCATTAGTTGGAAGATACTAGCTGCAGAGATGAATACTCACCTGGTAATTCTCTAAATAAAAAACTCTTTTCTTTAATAGGGTGACCAGCTGTGACCTGAGAATGAGCCCATGGAATGTTAAAGCTTGGGACTCTTCTTGTTCTGCAGCTCTTTTAGAACCACCACTTGAAACAATTCTCTCATGTAAAACTGAAATTCAAAAACAATAAGGCCCTTTTAGTCAACTTTTTGCTGTATTTGGAAATTGTAAATTTATGCAGCACCCTCTCATCCACTTATCCACTTAGGGCTTTTTAGCGATAATTAATTTACGAGACTGCATGGTTGAAAGACTTCTGCCAGACTGCTTATGGTGCAGTTTACAACACTGAAATACGTCATGAACACTTCCAATGTGTATTTCAAACTGATTATAGAGAACGTCACCAGAAACCACATCTCTAACTTACAATGGAGGGGTTCCATTAGGAGAGACTGTTAAAATGTAAATTTCTAGTGGTGAAATATAATAGGACCTCTGTAAGGTGTCTGCTTCCATTAGTTGATCAGCATGTATAAGTGTACACTAAGGGCTATAGGCAGGGAACTGAACAGCTAATATCAAATATTAGCTGTTCAGTTTTGGTTCTATTTTCCTTTTGCTTCCTTTGAAAGTAGTTGGGGGTCATACTCATAGCAGTCAGTGGGGGAAATTCCCAACCCTGGGCAGGCCTTAGTGACAGCCCTGATGCTCATCCTAAAAATGTCTGACTCTATTGCTGGCATAATTCAAGTGGAACAGCAAAGCAATTTACTTTATGTTGTTCTCTTATCGTACCATCATCATAGTCATCAACCAAGACTCTTTCTTGTTCCAGGTCTTCATTAAGCAAGCTGGAAGGACCAGGTGCAGAAGAAGAGTATGTCAAAAAGTCTTTATCACTGTCACTCTTAAGCCTTTTGCCTTTAATATCCACATGGCGACTCGTCATAGGAATGTCTGATATGGTCCTATTTCTATGAGCTAGAGTGCTTCCTTCACCAGTCGGTAAATGCCGTAGTAGATTCTGTTCACTTGTTAAATGTGAAAAAGTGGTTGTACGAGCAAATCGCTCATTAGAAGTATCAACATGAGCCTCAGAGTTACTTTCATTGAGTTCACTTTGCGAGTCTTTGTAGACAGTCACTACAGGAAATGCATTATGTGCCGTGGTTTTAAGGATTCCAACAATCGACTGAACTCTTGTGTGGGGATATATATATGACAAGCAAGACTCCATTACATCAGAAGCTTTTAATCTGCAAAAAAAAGAAGAAGAAAATAATCAGATCTGCTTAAAGTGCAGCCAAAAATGCTGTAACTCAAATATCCTTTCATTACATCAACAGAATAACAGATTTAACCTTCCATGCTAAATGCTCAATAAAGTTAACAATAGAACTAGATCTTGCTGCAGTGCTCTTGAAGTTAATGATAGTTAAGCTAAACTAAAATAAGCTTACTTCACAAATGTTTCAAAAGCACTGGACAGAGTTGTACTCTTCACTGGCTTACAGAAGAGCAATAAAGAAGTTAGTTTCATAATAATAGGGAATTAAAAAGCCTCACTGCTTAGAAGAACAGAAAATTATCTGTTATGCTCATTATTCTGTAGTACAATAGGGATATCTGGAAAGAACTGCATATGCTTTAACAGGGGATCAAAAGAACAGCAATTCTCGTTTGTGACTTCTGGTGACAAAGCAAACCCGACAGGTAAAGTGTTTTCTGAAAGATTCAAATTTTACAGTTAACCTTACATAGATTTCCCAGTGAAGAGAGATGAATAAGACTTTAGAACACACCTGTACATTTCCTGAGGAATTGCCCATTCAAGGAGAGGAACTCTCTTTAACTTGATGTGAATGTCATAAAGGCCTTCATTAAACAAATCACCTGACCATTTAGCAACCTGCACAAATTGAAATAAAAAGGAGCAATCTGACAATCCTACTATCACAAACATTCACAATGAAGACAATGCACACTTTGCAAGGATGTTTAATAGCTATAATGAGAGAACCTGAAGTAAAATTGTGATCCAGGAATGTTAAGGTTGATTAATTATTAACCAAGGGATAGTTTTTTTTTGAGAAGTATTAATGTAAAATAATAATCATGATAGAAGATCTTGGCCTAAACAGCACCATTCCTCAACATTAGTATTATAAAAGTGAGGGCTTGAAAAAGGACCTGCCCAGACACACAGGGCAAGTAGATTTTCATCTCAGGCACATACATGCTACTTTTCCTGCTCACTTTGCAAGATGGCAAAGGCTCAGGCAGGACATCTAGCTAAATCATATACTAGCTGCTGGGCAACCAAAATGTGGGTGCTGAAACTAATTTCTTTTTAAACCAGGCCATTAGTACATTGTACATGTATGTAAGTAACTTTATCATTATAACCGGCAAGAAATGACTGGTTTTCCTCTCAAGTCATACAAAGCAAAAAAAAGATATGTAAAATTTATGTAGAAGATAGTTCTTGAATGAGCAAGATACAAACCATAAGGGTGATCATGATTGGCAAGCCATAGCTGATCTCATTAGTGGATTCTATAAGTATGACAGTAAGACTGATGGTCATGCGCACAACTCCACCCAAGAATGATGCAGCTCCAATTAGCGCAAATGTTCCATGGTACGTGTGCTGATATCCAAGCATCCTGTCAATATTCAAACACAATAATGTACTTTGACATCGTCAGAAATTTAATCTTCTTACAGAGTGAGTAGGGCCAAAACCAAACCAATGAGCAATGAAGCCAGTTTTGAAAAAAGGTAATCTCATCAGGTTTTATTGGTTAAAGCACATGGGAGAAAATGAGAAATTTGATTGTACATGTATTTCATGGTAGCGACAACAGAACATTTCACCAGTAAGTGGGGGGGTGGGGTAGGGGGCTTATAGTGACTTAAGGTGCGGTCTCCTCTAATTAAATTTTATTCTTTTGAAAAGTAAGGTGGTTCCCAAACCCCCTTAATATTAGATAATAATAATTGTTTAGTGTACCTGCAAAGTTCTCCAATAAACCTGCCATAAGCAGCGCCACATAACAAGCAAGGCACAAAGAGACCACTAGGAACACTTGCACCGTATGTCCAACAGGCCAGGAAATAGAAACAGATAAAGAATATTCCCAGTGATGTGAGACTGAAGGCACCTGGTGAACAATTCAATCAGTGATATGCCTATATTAAAATAATAATGCAGTAAGTAATGAAAGTAATAATAGACTGGTAGCATAAAGCTAACCATGCAAAAAAGTAGCCAGAGTGAAAGTAATGGAAGTTTCTGACATTTTGTTCTGCCATCTATTATAATTCTCAAAGTACACACAGCTGTGAAGTAAGCAAGGATCAAAGAAACTCCCTAGTATATATCTAGTCTGTAATCATGATAGCTTTGGTACAGTGGTGCATAAAGATCATGTTGTTGGTCAAAATGGTTTTCACCCATGCTGATTCTCAATTTCCTTTGATTCCTAGGAAACATTTTAGGAAATTGAGAATCAACAAACAGGTTGAAACGATGTTAACCTCAGAATTTCATTTTGACCTACAACAAATAATTGTTATAAAATAGAAGGCACTATTTTACCATCCAAATGGAAGAGCTGTCTTATGGCTGATTCTTGGGAGGTGAAGAACAGTGTTGCCATATCATTATAATGACCATCTGGACAAAAGTAATTTTTAGTGTCATTACCATTAGTGCTGCCCTACAACAAAAATGTCAACCACATAGATTAACCCTTTAACCGGCAATCGTACAATTGCCAATTTGTATCCGTTTTAAAACCAGATCAATGCTGGCCAATGAAAAGGCATTATAATAATCCACAACTGGAGACAGTTCAAGAAGAAACACTTTGAACAATCCCACTCAACTGTTAGTTCTTCTTTTATTATCACTGCCAGGAAAGTCGTAACTGCAAGTCATGTTAGATTGTGGAGAATAACATAATGATTGTTAGAGGGCCAAGGGCCATTGAAAAACACAGCTTATTCCTAAAAGGAAAGCTCACCAAGGCAGATCGAGGAAGTGGTGGGGTGGGAGAATGGGGAGAGGGTAGGGTCTTTTGGGTGCTGCATACACCTTTTCTTACCATAGATACAATTCCCTTACAATCATTACGCCATACATACTCCTTCATCATGCCAGATTAAAGCCTTCAAGCTAAGTATAGTAGTTACCTGATTTATACAAATGGATACTACTGTTATTAAACAATCATGATAATATTAATTTATAATGAAGTATATTACTACTAACAGGTTCTGACCGTCCTGTTTCTGACACATGAAGTAACATCACAGCATTATTAGTAAAAGAAGCAACCATTTGCCCGCATCTTAGGCTTTTTTTTATTTTTCTGTTTCAGGCTCATTATCATGTAACACTGTGTTTGATTGTCACCTCTTGTGTCCTGCCAGGAATTCGAAGGTGCTTTAAACAGACTTACCGCTGGAAGTGTTTTACAACTTGCAAGATATATTGGTCCAAAGAAAGCAATGGATGTTGTGATAAAGCCAACCAGAAGAGCTTCAAGAATCCTGCACAAAAAATGCAAAGAAAGAAGAACGTTGATAACCAAAAAGTTTTTCATGGCTCATGATATGTGTGTAAGTAAAGTTACAACAGAGGTAGAATGTAGACCACAAACTTCCTCTTGTCTTTGTAAACAGAAGTGTGGGTTCCCTTGCCTTAATAACTAATGAAAGAGGGATGAAAGAGACTAGGCCAATGGCTTAATGCCAAGGTCTAAGATCACAGCCAGAATGACCTCACTAGTTATACCCACTAGTTGGTGATTCAGCTGAGCTTGAGCCTGGGCTTGCCACTTAGCAGAACAGTGCTCTTCCAACTGCGCTAACCGAGCAGTGGTAAACTCTCCCAGATAATCATATTATATGGTGCACATGTATACTACCAAACTTGTACAGATCCACCATCAAAAAGGTTCTTAATAACTCATATAATTTTTACTAACCTTACAATTTTAGCTCGTGAATTGACATGCAAGATTCGGTGCACTGTAAGATGTTTGTTGAGTTGATTGAACCAAGCTCCAAGCAGACCACCAATAAATCCCATAGCAATGAAAATCAAAAGATCTTGTATGTTCCATAAATTACATTTCTCTGTTCCTTCACTACACTACAATAAATAAAAATAATTAACAACAGTAGCAGGGTGCCTTGGCAGCGTGCAAAGAAAGTATAGTGTCCGATAGCCTGGGGCTAGTGGATTTTGCTATCGGGCTATAGCTAGTTAATTCTGTTTTTAACTTGCCTGATGGGCAAGTGATGTTTTTTTTTGAGAAATTCAAATAGCAGAAGAACTGTGAAATCAATTCTGCTCGTCAAAAAGTTTTTGGGACTAGCTGAAATGACATCCAGGCTAGTAACTGCTAGCTTCAGCTTGCCCGAAGGGAAAGCTCTAAATTAAAATGATTTTCTTTGCACCCTGCTTGGATATCAGGAGGCCCCCACTGTGCCAAGCAGGTTCCTCAACAATGAGCTGCTATCATGGCTGCCAATACCTACAACCCATGAGCTCATGCAGGCACCCCTCACACTGTGTTAACACTGAAAAGAATCTGTTACTTAACACCAAAAAACATAGCAGCTACTCTTTGTTGTCAAATTAATCAAAATTGTTGCATTACAGTGATACAGTCAAGCCAGGTCAAGTGTACCCCTCAAGATTCCACAGTTAATGAATCAATCAATTGAAAAATCTGTCTGTTAGTCATTGCTGCAACTCAGTATCAAGTCTTAAAGAAATTTAAGAATAAAAAATAACAATTAAAAATTACATACACTAAAGACTCCAAAGTTGAGCAAGCCAGGTTGATTAAATGAACCCCAACCATAGCCCAAGATTCCAGACAAAAGAAAGTTCAGGGTAAATGTTGATGCCATGGAACAAAAGAACTGAAACAGAAAAACAAAACAATACAATGATAAATTAGTGATTTAAGTTTTTAGAACAAGGATTGTTGAAGGGTTGCAAACAAGCTAAGGTGAAATCTGCAATAATAAGCCAGGGGTTTCAATAAACTTTAATTTATAAATAGTACAAATTATGACTGGTCCATTTGGGTAATTGCTTCCTTCAAACTCTTTATTGCTTATGTTCTTACACTTCTCCAAGTGAGAGCTTGGTTCCAAAAGGAGCTTCCCTCTTCCAGGCTAAATAAAACTCCTCCAATCGGAGCCCCAAAAGCAGCTGCAAGTTACAAAATCAAATACATGCAACATGTCAGATTTAATAAACCTTAAAGGACCTACAACAGTGATTTTGTTACAAATAAATATGGTGAGTCCTGGGACTCATCTTGTGAAAATCATGAGTCCCGGTCCATATAACCAATAAGCACAATTCAAAAAACCAAGGAGGCCTAAATTGAAAATGCAGGGCCCTTATGTAACCAGACAGTTAATCTGGAGACAGATGCCAAAACACTTTATGTTACAGTTTACTGAAATTAAAATATAGTCCTTCTAAATATTTGAAGCACAATTAATGCTAAAATAAATATATGCATCTTTACACAACAGCCACAGAAATCACTCGAACAGGATATTCTACCAAAAAATCTTCAAATCAATCAATCGATCATTCTTTGCATCCTGCGGGACACATGCCATGAATTATTTTGCATCTTCGGGGATCTTTATGCATCAGGGACGCATGCGCAGGATGCAGAGGTAACAAAATCACTGCTACAATATTATTTAAATCCTATGTACATAGTGTTATATTAATTTAAATACCTGCCACTCCAGCTGCAGCTCCCCCAGATACAAAATCTCTCTTATCCCTGATAAAAAAAAGAAAAAAGGTGAAAACTACACTGTGACTTATACATGTTCTCCACTTTCAATGCAAACCCAGAGGGTCAACAGACTTATTTTGAAACTAAAATCTTTTTGATAACACTTTTTCTCTCCTGCTCAAACTTACTAACCTGTCAGTTCGAAAATAAGGAAAGTTAATCTTGATTTTTCTAAAAGCAATACTTTGAAACTGTATAGGAGAGAGATGAAAAAGAATAAATTTCATCAATTGGTAAAAAAAGCAATAATTTTGGTCAAACCCAGTGTGCAAAGAAAGTAGTATGGCTAGTGGATTTTACTATCAGGCTACTGTATTCTGTATTCTGTTCTTAACTTGCCTGACAGGCAAGTGAAGTTTTTTGAGGAATTCAAATTACAAAAGAACTGTGAAATCAATTCTGCTCATCAAAACATTTTTTGGGCTAGCTGAAATGATGTTTGGGCTGGTAAATGTTAGCTTCAGCTTGCCCGAATGGCAAGCTGTAAAAATGACTTTCTTTGCACCCTGAAACCACTAGCTTGTGAATACAGCCCACATTCTGCAAAGTCACCACTGATTTCCCTGCAAAATGACATCTGACGAACAAGAGCAGAAATTCGACACTTATGACAGACTCCATTTCACAGGGGAAGCAGTGGTAGCATCACGATCTCGGGCTTTAAAACCACTAAGTGTTGAGAGCCCCCTCTCATAAGTGACTATGACATAGCTAGGGAGAGAACCAACAACAAACTCAACCCACATGTGACGAGCGCCCTCACCAATACTCTACCCTTGCACTGGACCTTTCTTCTTTGTCATCATAAGCATCAACAACTTAATGTATTTATTTCCCCCCAAGACAATAATGAGTCACAGGTCCTTTTACGCAGAGAGCCTTGTGGTCTGACTCTCATCAGCATATCACCTACAATAAGTAACCACCAACTTGTGGTATTTTCTCTTTCCCTTTTTTTTCAGCAATGAAGGAAAGGATGTCAACAAACCTGAGGAACACCTGCTCCAATAATGGCTCCACTGTGAATCATTGGACCTTCTTTACCAACAAACAAGCCTGGCATATAAAACAAAAAAATGTAATGCCCTTTTTGGGACATGAACTTGAACAACATGACTGTATCCCTTTGTAGTACGTCACTGCAATTAGGGGATAATGATTTATATTAATTTTTTTTACAGTATATCTTTGATTTGATTCAATTTTGATTGTTTCCTTTCCGAATCAAATATTTTGATTCGATCATGAAAATTTTTGTTAAACCTTATATTTTCAAACAAAATCACATTAAAATAAAAAAAAATCAATTGGTCAAAGAGCCTTAACTTTAAGAATGAGAGGAAACATTATCAAGGGAGGTGAGAGGCATAATAATTCAGTCCTACAATGGCCCAACACATTACCCTAAGGCTAATGCCTGAAGCAGGATTTTGCCATGTTAGATAATTATAAAATTATAACTTACCACCATTTTCCTTCATACGCGACTTTCCAAATCAAAACACCCACTGAAACGTTTCCAAAATTTCCGTCAATCATACTCGTCATACCATATATGGAAGTGTTGGACTGGGCCTGAAAATTTAAAATATTGCGGCCGGTCGAAGTTACATGTAAACATGGTGGCAAGTTATTCGTTGAATTTGCGTTGGCGAGTAGTGTATTTACTCGTTCAGGGATTTACTGTCGAACGTGTTGCTAGACTACTTCATATAGGGAAGACGTTTGTAAAAAAGATTCGAAATCTTTACCAGAACACAGAAACAGTTTATTATCAATCACGGCCGGGTAGAGTGAGAAAGTTGGAAGGTAAGTAAGCTTACCATTTGAACTGAGGTTTTTGTAATCACTTCTCTAAATGAGCCTAATTGTATCAAACGAATACATAACCATTGTTTTTCTCACCTGGACTTAGCACAGGACGCGTTATTCATAAGAAGGGTAATCCAGCAATATCCAGAGATTTACGAGGATGAAATACAGGAATGGATACAGTTCGCACTGGGAAAGACAATTCATGTGTCCACAATCGCTAAGCTATTGAAGAAAATGGGCTTTACACGAAGAAAGGTACATATTGCATGTCTTATATTTGAAAAAGAAGAAAAACAGTTTATCACGTCATTGAAGCACGGCAGACTATGAAGCATGTACACTTCCATATATGGTATGACGTGTATGATTGACGGAAATTTTGGAACGTTTCAGCGAGTGTTTCGATTTGAAAAGTCGCATATCAAGGAAAACGGTGGTAAGACAATGAAAATGATATATTTTCCTACCACCAGCAACACTAAAGAGGACTCCCACAGCCTTGCATATCAGTGTTTTTAGCCTGACTACATGAGGAACCTACAGCAGAATTTCAAAAACAGTCTGAACTTAAGGTATATGTTACAGTAGTTAATTTTTTATCTCAGGTAATTTTATTTTTCTTTTTGTTTCAACTTCATTAGTGTACATTACCATACCCCAAAACAAAGAAAAACAAAAGAAAAACAAAAATTACCCCAGATAAAAAATAATTGACTACAACATATTCATGTGACAGGTCAAATTTAATTTCAAGTAAAAAATTTTTAACCAACGTGTTGGTATCTTCTCAATTTTCTTTGTCTCCTAGTTCTAATTCATGAATAATTAGGAATAGGAGACAAAGGAAATAGATCATCAACCTAGGTTAAAAAATGTCAATCTGAATCTAAATTTTTACCCGTAACACACGCATGGAATTTTATCTAGTGTGACTGAGAAGAGATGGAAACTGTATGAAAGTTGAAAATTTAAACAGGGTTGTCAGAAAGTTTTGAAGTAGACACCTAAGTTGTCAAAGAAAGTGGCCAGTCCAGAGATATTTTAATTAAAATACTCCATCCATAAAGAAATGCCAAGCAAAGGAGCCGGCCGATACTAACCAAGTAGGCAGCAACTTTTGCTGGCAGCTAGCCACTTTTGACAACCCTGTTGAATGCAAATAATTTACAACAATAGTGCACAAGATCTAAGAATTTATTTGAACAATAATTAACCTTTACTCCATTTAAGTAACACTTTATTTCAGGAATTCCACTTCCAGCTGCTACAGGCTAAAAAAGGGAAAAGAAAAAAAATGTAATAAAAAAATTACTTGTTTTCATATATATAGTAACGTAATTTTTTGCAAAAACATGTCAACATAACCCTGAGGGAGAGAGACACGTTCACTGCACAAAAGATGCAGTCATGAAGGTACATCGGAAACATAGAAAGCCCATGATTTCTTGATTCACTCAGAAATGGGGCTAAGTGCAAATAAATAGTCTGCCAAAAGAGAGGAGAACTGTGACATCACATTACAATGGTAGCAAAATTTCTGAATCACAACAATAGTGACCCCTTTGACCTTAAGCAACAACAATAGGGACAGCAATGGCAATGAGAATGGAAAAAAAGCGATAGGTTTAGATTAGCAAAACAACAGCTTTGCACGTGCAACATGTTTTTTTGTACAATAATTCTTTGCCATCACTGCACGATTACAAGGTGAAAATACCTAATTTCATGTGAACACTTTAAGGAGTAGGTGAACACAACACAAAAATTTTCTTTTTCTTTTTCTAAACTTAGATACGGTCCTTTCGGATACAACCCCAGACTAATACATGTTGTAAACTATTAAATACAAATTCTAACAACAACTCAAAATTCAATGTTTACCCATAGTTACTAACTATGGTTTACCTCAATGGCACAAAGAATGGCAGCAACCAAACAGAAGACACCATTAAATGCCATTAAAATGAGAAGAGTTACAGCTAAACAGCCCTTGGGTGTGCATTCTAAAAGAGCTAACAAACTGAATGTCAAGGACAAACCACTAAAGCACATGGTCTAATCTCTATGTTTGCCGTAAGTATTATGCTTCTCAGAGTATACGACAAAATAGTAGTGATTAAAAGCATCTTTTACAGTATGATTCTTGTCAAAGGATACATTTATGAATGGTCTCAAATTTCCAACTCGTTAAAAGGGTCACAAAATAATCAATAAAAACAGCCACCTGAAATTAAATTACACGAATTTAATAGAGAGCTTGAAGGAATGTTAAAGAGGAATATATAATAATTATATAATAAGTGTTGTTAAAAACTGAATCATTGGATAATGCAATTCTAGAGCTCTGAATGGCTTAGTCATAAGGGCTGTGCTCTAACAGAGCCCAGTGGCCCTTGGCACCTAACTTTTGCCCTTGGATGACTAGAAAATCTCATATTTTTCATACAAATCATATGCTGAGCATCCTACATTTTACAGTTTCAGAGCACTGGGCTCCCTTCAATTTTCCTTAGAGCATAGCCTTGGCCATTATGGTGTATGAGCCATTATACCATGCTCTCTAAATATGGTAATTGTATCCGTCTGCTCAAAATTAAAAACAAGCTGAAAATTAGTTGTTTTTACCAATAAAGTCAGGAAGAATTCTCAATATTTTGACAGGCGTTTTTAATAAAACAATAATTATTCCACTTGCACTTGTTGGATATGAGATGATTATAGCCAATAAGGTGTGACCTACCACCTCATATCCAATGCGCAATCATGGAATAATTTATTGTTAACTATCACTGGGGGATATAATAATATTAGTCCACTGACCAGTCCTGTTAGGATCCCAATAGCAGCTGTAACTAACCATCGTACAAGCTCCTGACCCAAAAATGACTGCCAATAAAGATCAGAATCAAGATATCAAGTATGCTGTTAATTTTTATAATATGAAGTCAGTTATCATGATCTCATTTTTGCTACTAATAAATAAATAAACCCAGTAAAAAGAGTCAGTAGCTAATTTAATTTATCTGACATTCTAACCTTTTTATCTCTTGATGCCAGCATTTTTGAAAAAGGTTTGTTGTAACACACATCATAATCAAGGCTCTGCAGACGGAAAACATGTACATGTTGAACAAACACACTTGATCTTCATCGCTTTGTTTTTCACCCATAAACTCAAAATTCAAGATAAACTCAACTCAGCAATTTAAGATATTCCCATTGATCTCCCATTGGTAAAGTAAGGAGTGAAATTACCATAGCAATGGACTTAAAAGTCCACTAGTGATCTGTTCACACACAGTGGCTGTCAACAACCACTACTGCAGATTGGAAAGTAATATAAGCCTTTTGCAGCTTGCCATTCACATGGTACAAAACCGCCACACTGAGATGCAAAAGTTGCACTGGGGCAAGACTAACAAAAGGCAAACATAATTTTAAAAGGTAATTTCCTATGTTTGTCTTGTCCCAGTGCGACTTTTGTGCCCAGCATGGTGGTTTTGTACCACAAGAATGGCAAGCTGCAAAGGGCCTATTGACAATGCAGAACTGGTTGGTTGAATAACAAAAGCATCCTCACCATTAGCTAGATTCTTTAAGTCTTTTTGTCATAAATATTTCATGTTCTTAAGCTTAAAAATACTTTAAAACATGATCACAAGCCAATATCTGCTCCTGGAAAAACAATTTACGCTGCATGCTGCCTGCTTAGCAATCTAATTGGCGAAAATCATGGCAAATCCACCCATTCAGCAATTTTACTAGGGAAGGAGCACAAGCAGCTGGTAATCAAGGCCTAGTTACACAGGCATATTATTGCACTGTTTTCTATCTTTCCTTTATTTAACATCTGCTTCTTTGCTCTTTTTGACATTATTTTCAAGTCCACACACATGCCCTGGCACACCAGTATCTATATGTTGAAGTAAATATTTTAACTCAAGTAATTTTAAATTATATTATATTATATATTAACTACAATCTAAACATTCCTCCTTTGTCCAATGACCCACTAGACTGTTCACAGTCCTCTATTTTTCGGTAAGACTATGGAGATTAAGCACTAAAAATGCATACAGGTGGCTATCTTGTTGGTTTCAAATTTATCAAGTCTAGACCATGATCCCCTCTGTACAGTGGTACCCCGGTCTACGGACACCCGCTTAATACGGACACCCGGATTTTAAGGACGGTTTCGTTTGTCCCAACGAAAAAGTAGCCTGCGTAGCAAGCATTTCCGTTTGGTTTCGGAGCAAAGAAATACCGAGGAAGGGGACTTTCAGTTTTGACCACGCGAGAAGTGAAACGAGAGCCAAAAAGTGAAAGAGGGGGGAGGGGGAGGGGAAGGAAGGAAACGCTTGCAGACAAACCCCTCGATTTTGAAAACCTGCGTTTGCCAGCGAACGCAACGCCTGATTGGCTCGGCTAGTCGAACAATGTTGACATGTGTCGATCAAAGGTTTGTTTCATAGTGAGAGGTCATGTTTGGTACGTGACACGCATATTAATTTTCTGTGGTTATTGTTTATTCTGGTCGGAAGATTTTCCCTCCAATGCAAGAGCATTTTATTTAACTTCTTTTGAAACACAAACCTCTTCTTGCGACTTTATAAGGGTTTCAGGTCGTTTTATTTGTCTCCTGGATCTGAATAACTAAAAGCGGCTTTCTTTTGTCAGGGACTGCGATGGTTTCCTGCAATGTTTTGTTATGCTGGGCCCAGCTCGTTAGTGTTTGTTTGTTTTTTTTTTTTTGCGGGATGTTAAATTCTCTCGGATAGTGATTTACAGATACAAATTTTGAAGAATGGATTACACCTTAAACTGAAGCTACATCAACTAGGAAGACCTGCATTGTGACTCAGTCAAAATTTCTGCTTTGTTCTCCACGCGAACTTTCAGTTGCCAGGTTAGCTTTGTTCTAGGATGCTTTTACAAGAGCACTCTAGTTGTCTGTGCCGTGGCGAGAACGGTAAGCCGTTCTGTCTAGCTGATCTAGACTTGAATGCGTGTCATATTTTACCACTTCAAATCCAACTTTCTGGAGGTTTAGGCTAAAACTTTACAAACTTCATTCACCCTCGCGGTCCTTCCTTTTAGACGGATTAAGAAGACAAATGTACAAAGCCTGCATTGATCATTGGGATTCATTGAGATTTCACCATTAATGCCGTCCATGCGCTCCAAAATACAGAAAAAAAATTATTTTGGTTTCACAAACGCGTCCTCTAAAGTTCATTTCCGCTCCACGGAAGGCCAAACATTTTATTGGTCAATTATGAGGGTTGATGACAGCACCAAATGTTGGTTCGCGAACTCAGGTGTGACAGGCCAAGTGGGTGGTTTTCAAAATCCCGGGGTTTGTCTACAAGCATTTCCTTCCTTTCTTCCCCACCCCCTCCCTGCTCTTTTACCTGCGCCACTTTTCTCGCGGTCTTTGACTCTTGTCCTCGTTCTCTCTTAAACCGCACAGAAACGCTTGCTACGCAGGCTAACGAAAAAGAAGCTCACATATTTTCTCCAAAATAAATCCGCTTAATATGGACACCCGGTTAACACGGACACTGTGGCATGTCCCATTGGTGTCCGTATTAACAGGGTTCCACTGTATATTAAAACCAAGATGATATGGCTGCCCGTAATGCAAAGAGCTCAATCTCAACAGTCTTAAAGAAAAATAGGGGACTGTGAATGGTCTAATGAGCCAATGTTATTTACAGCTCTGTATACCTCATAGTCTTTATGTGGCAATTTAGGTTTGCGTGGATCTCCAGAGTTGAGTTCTATCTGGGTGTTGAAAAAGAAATCATTTCATTACACCACATAAGTAATTGATGAAATACATGTATTGTAGAACCTCCCAAAGCTCAGGGGAGGGTGGCCCATAAAATTCTAGTTGTCCCCTTGTTGTCCCCTGGCTTTGAAAAGGAGGAAAGCAAATGCAAAGGAAGGCAAAGTTGAATAAGTCTTGTGAAGACCCTATTTGCATTACACAACATGAGCAACTAATGTATTTATTAAAAAGGGTATTTCATGATAATTAAAAGATTTGAATCTTTTGCGCTAGGATTTCTGTGACCGATGAACGCATGTGCGTGTGTAACTGATAAAATGCAAATGAGGGGACAAGGAAATCAGAGAGAAAATCATAACAATATTTTACAGATTCTGCTGAAATATCATTTCAGGGTTATTCTAAACAGTAATCATAAGTTTATATTTGATAAGAACCACCTACAATATTACTTCAAATAAATGACACAGATGACATGACACGACAAGCACTACTGTACTCACCAACTCTTGAGCGCCACCGATAAGCCTGATCCTTTGCTCTCCTTCCATTAAACTAAAAATTGCTTACTATTCGTTAAAGAAGCCTCATAAGCATTTTTCTTCGTTTTTAAAACTTAATTTTGCTTTTATGCTGGTGCTTTCCATTCCATACACAACATCGACGTCGGTACGAAACCACAGGACGACCTCACGGGATGGACTGGACACTAACAAAAGCAAAAGATGTCACTTCGGCGGATTCGGGGGTTTTGTAGCCTGTGCCGGGCTCTCAGATAGTATAATGGGGACGTATTAAACGAGCACTGGAGCTCCTGACTAACTTTTTTGCTTCCATCACTTTTAAATACACTAATATAACATAAATAAACTCAGTAACTACAATCAGTTTTAAACTCGAAAGTGATGAGGATTCTACAGAAAGCAGAAATGCTTGAAGTAGTTGACTCCCTAGCCCGTTCACAGACCCTCTATTCCGTCGAGCGCGAGTGTTAAAATATAAACCGCAGGGATTTATTGACCGCCATCGCAAGGAGGTAGTAGTGGGGTAAGAAGAAAATAGATTTCTTTCTCGCGTTCCGCGCTTGTTCTCGCGCGCTCGCTTCGCTCGCGAGCTCGCCGATGTTTCCGAAAAGAACGAAAAAAAAAAAATAAAACATCGTCTGTGTACAGGCTATTGACTCCCTGCAGGGGGTAGCAAGGATTTTTCCAGGAGTACGCACAATTTTCCAAATTCTATGCCAACCTCCCCCTCCCCCTCCCCCCACTCACCCAGCAACTTAAACTTAACTTTATTCAGTATCACACACTCGGAAAAATACATGAGAACAACCAAAGCCGGGGGATTAAATGGAGTCCCAAATCTGTGCATTGACTATAATTAATTAAAGGTGAGCCTAACCGTTTTTACTGTATATGATCGAGGGAACAAGTAGCCTGCGAAAACATCCGTTTCTCCTCGCTCTTTAGAGCGAGGAGAACAAGCTATAATACTTTAATACAAATGAGTGATTTTTTTGCTTTAATCACGGCGTGTCACATTGTTTTTTGACTGATAGAATCACTGTTGACCTTATCTTTCCCTAGTCCAGTACTGCGAAGACACTGAGCAGAGTGGAAAACAAGAGTCCGTTGTCTTACAAAAGATAGTATATGGGAAAAAAACACAATTAAGTGAATTGAGGCAAATTTTGCCTTAATTAAAATTTTCCACACTTTATTATTCCCTTTATTAATTTCATAGTATTTTATTTTTTAGCCTCGTCTTTTTCAGGTATACGCACGTGCGTACCGTACGTATCTACGCTACCGTCCCTTCCATTACATAACATTATGTTGAATACTTATTTTACAATTCAATTAATGATAACAATGATATCTTATCAATTTGTTGGGTTTTATTATCTGTGAATGCCAGATATAACATGCCATATAAATGAGGCTTGAAACTAGGCAATTCCTGCAAGCATTTGATGCTCATGTGATGTTTGATTGGATGATGCAGCATTTTTATAAAACATAGACATTCCGAATTGGGACTGAGAACTTATAACTTGCGTTCTTTATCACCAGCTTCAAGGAAACGGCCTCGACGAGCACAGTTGGCCTATCTTGATAATAAGTTCTTTCACAGCAAGGGCACTATACTTAATCTAGGCTCAGTAGAGGAAAACGGAACTACATCGAAAAAAAGCTCGTTTTAAAAACGTCGATGAGGTAATTACTGTTTTTGTTTCTCAGCTCAGGTAATTAAGTTGACGTTACAAAATCTAATGGAACTTAACTCAGACTAGGGCACAAAGTTAGCTTTTTTCCAGCCTCTCAGTTGCATGAGTCGGGACAAGCTTAAAGAGAGCCGAAGGGCGAAATAGTTCAGCCTTACCCTTTTTTCCCTGACGCTAATTTTCTTTTCATAAGGGTCTGGAACAGGTTATCCTAAAGCGGAGACAAAGTCAAGTCATGAGCTTATCTTTTACCTCTAGTCTCTAAATAAGGGAAATTTTTTTAAGAAACATGAGGTTGACCGTCATCTAGAAAACCTGCAAGTGTATCGATACGACTTTGTATCGAGCCGACCAGTTACCGTGAGCTCAATTTTATATAAATTAAGTCCAGTTTTAGTTTCCCAATCCTTCCTTTTACTGAATGGTAATGTCGGTAATACTGAAAAAAAGATCGAAGATCATAGATAGTTTTTAAGCGCCTGCTTCACAAGGAACCCGATAGTTTCGTATGTCCGGACTACACAGTTTATCGGAAAAATTCTTCATTCAATGTCTCCATGAAGGCTTTTGAGATCAACCACCTTGCTGCTGAGGCATATTTTTGTTTGAGTCCACCTGTAAGCTTTTGGCCTGGGCTCAGAATTTCATGTGACAGCCAGCTGAACGAGCGGAAGTTTTAAGGCGACACATTTCGGATTCCTGGGATGAGTTGGTCATCATTAAGGTTTTTTTTAGTCTGTGAAAGCATTAAAATATGAAAGCTTTGGTTCTGCTAATAGCAACGTTTTCTTATCGTGAGCCAAAAACCAAAGCTAAAGCTCTGCGGGCCAAATTAAGACACTCTCACTCTGCCGGCCAGAGCCCTTCTGGTTGAAATCCCCACCCACTCGTCCCCCAACTTTTCAATCCTTTGTTTTTTACCAGGCCGTTTCAACCTGGGCACAAACAGCCTTCCCCGCATTTGATTCTCACCGGCGTTGTGAAAATGCTGTTACGAACGGATTTTCGTTCCTTACCATTAAGAAAATGTGTTAATTATTGCCACTAAAACCTAAAAGGTAAGAATCGTCTTCCAGTTTTATTTTATGGCTAATTTTTACCCGTTTTTCCGAAGGCAGCTGTCTCGAACAATATGTCCAACGCAATGTGCCGTAATATAAAATGCTGGGCGCGCTGTAGTCCTTATGTTTACTTTTTTCTCACATCCTTTTTTCAGCTAATACATGTTAAACTTCGTCATAGCTTAAGCGACACGCGAAAGATTGTACTATAAACAGCAACTAAATTTTCTGCTAAAGATTGTATGTTTTAGGAATTTATTTTGGAACGAATGATCCTTTTCATGGAAGACTCGATCGATCGGCAGTTTTCTTTGTTCCTTTGTTCTGAAAAATCGGTACAAGCAAGTTATTTTCTTAACGTCGAGCCACTCGAAAAAGTTTTTTTTCACCTTTTTCAGCTTTTATTTTAGACTATCTAACTGCATACAGGCTTAAATAGTTTTCTCAATGCCTCCTTTCATTTATTGGGGACCAGCTGTAATTTAGCTAATTTAAAGTTGTGTGTGAAGGTTGTGTTAAATTAGACCACGATGGTGCCCTATCAATTTTGATAATTTTCACGAGACACAAAAAAGAGGACAATCTATGGGACAGTAAGAAACCTTAATGTGTTTCCTTTTTGCAGATTTTAGTGTTCTCTGGAACTTATAAACTCTCTGTATTAAAAAATTCCACTGTCCAGTGACAAATTCATATTTGATTTTTGCTGCTGTGCCTTTGAAACGATGGAGAATAACAACTGTGATAACGTTGGGTTATTTTTATGATGTATTTACTGAGGACCAAATTTCAGTTCGAAGCATATGTTGTAAATTTACTACCAAATGAAAAACCCATGCTGATAATCAGTAGCAATAAGAAAGAATGTTACTTTTGTTATATAAAAAAATTAGAACCATTTTTTTTGTGATTCTTTTTTTTCGTTTTCTGTGC
The DNA here is from genome assembly GCA_964035705.1 of Porites rus. NCBI lineage: Eukaryota > Metazoa > Cnidaria > Anthozoa > Scleractinia > Poritidae > Porites > Porites rus. The sequence continues at coordinate 1,604,652 of OZ037992.1, forward strand.
CCGGCATGTCCAATCTCTACGCCATCTGTCAATCAATAGTTTCAGTTGAGTGACATTGATTGTTGCCAAACAAGAAACAATGCTTTCTTCTGCATGTTCAAAAAATTAAAGCACAAAAATATGGAACTTTTTGTAGATTTTTATTTGATCTTGTGGTAGATTCCTATGTCTACTTTGTTTTTTGTGTATTTGCTGCTATACAAGTGCAACATGCCTTTTCTTCCTGCCCTTATTGTATTTCCCTTGAATTTTGTATTTAGTATAAATATATATAATTATTTATTTTAAATCTCATTTTTGGATGCCAGTGTTGATTTTCTTGCTATGATCTGGTAAAAAAAAAATGTTTGCAACAACCATTCTGTTAATCATTCAGTTAAATTCATTTTGTTGCTAATTTTTGAAGCATCCTCCATATATTTCCATCATCCTTAATTTTCTGACTTAAAGTGATAATCAATAACAGTAAACACTGCCAATGCATCATCGATTCACCATAACTGATTACTCTTATCAATATATTAATCATCTACATTGATTGATGTTGATTAACACTAATTACTGTGGCAATTAACTTGTAGTGTTGGGGAAAGACAATGCTTAAGCTCTTGTACACAAGCATTGTTTCTATTTCTCAGTAAATTATCAGAATAATGTACTAAATATTATGATTTCTGAAATTATTGAACCATTTCTCTTGATACATTTATGAAGAAAACTGATTTTTTTCCTGTGATAGAAGGCTCATTTACACCAGCAGAAAAAAGTGGAATGGCTTCCATGATTATACCCATTCTGTTCCTAAAAAAATTACTGGGACCTCCTCTTTCTGAATATATTTGACGTGTACCAGGGCTTACAGGTGCCAAAAGTCATGTCAGTTGTAATGTTCTTGTTTTTGTTTTCCCTACTCATGTTAAGGGAATTTTGTGGTGCCTTAGCCAGCATTAAAAGATGAATACTGTTACAGAGGAAGGTGGTGCCAATTCAACTCCTCACAAAGTAAAAGTTGTTTCACCTTACCTTTCTGATTCTGCTGGTACAGGAACATCACAAGACAATGAGGAACAACAGGTTAGGACTTCAATCATTACTAAAATCTTGAACACAAGGGCAAAATTAAAGGCAGGCACCTATTTTATAGTACAGTCGAAGCTCTCCTTGTGACCACTCTCATAAGCGACCAGCTCTAGTTACAACCACCTAATTTGTGAAACCCCATTTGAACTGTGAATAAACTTTGTAATGAAATGCTCTTGTAAGCAACTGCTCCTATAAGCAACTGCAACTACTTTCTGGATTATCCGACTGGACTTTTCTTTTGTTTTTGTAGCCCTTGTAGGTGACCACTCACAGCCCTTAATTCATATAAATCAATATTTAGATGAAACAGCTCACTGCACTAGTGGTTCTAATATTTAGATTTGGGGTTATTTTGGTCTAAAAACTTGGACATAAAGTTCAGCCTTGTCTATATCAGATATAAAGACACTCATTAAACATTAATTTATTGTGTTTTTTCTTTATGAATTATTAATCAATAATGAGTTTCTGAAGCTCTCATAAGCAACCACCCTCTATTGTTTCACCTTGCAGTCACTTGCAAGAGCTCATTCTTGTAAGCAACCAGCTCTAGTTTCGACAATTTTTTTGAATTCTCAAGGTGGTTGCTTACAAAAGCTTCAGATGTATATGCAGTACAGTATTAATGTACAGTGTGCAGTGTATTTTGTGACTGGTTTTCCTTTTGTAAGATTTCTTATTATTTCTACCATTTTGATTTTGAATACAGAGGAGGTCTGGGAAAAATGTAGAAAAAGGGTTTTTGGGATTTGCATGTTTCTCATCCATTATTGATTTTATACCCCATCAGGAAGAATGGTTAAAGGCACTGAGTAACTACTTAAGCACAGAATTGACCTAATACTGCAATAATATCAACAAAGACTGAATTCAGTTTGCTTTGTTTACAGGTAGCAGCATCTTCTCTGGCTAACCGCCAGCAACGACAGCAACGAGTATACAACATGATGAAAGATCTCCAGCAAAAGCACTTAGCAACACTTTTGCAAGGAGAAATGAGTGAGAGGGAAAATAATGATATGCAAGAGTCTCAGAACATTTGTCGTATATGTCACTCACTGGGCGATGAACCACTCATTACACCATGCCACTGTTCTGGATCAGCTAAGCATGTACATGCAACATGTCTGTTAACTTGGTTTAAAAAAGCTGTAAAAAACACCTGCGAACTCTGTCGACATAAAGTTGCTATCAAGAAGAAAGGAAGGCCATATTCAGAGGTTGTTGATATGTACTTTTTGACTTTAATACATGTATGTCTAGTACATAATTACAAATGCAACAAGTACTCAAATTGACACACTTGGAAGAAATTTATCCAATCGCAACGTTTTTTGAAAGCAAAAAATCTCAGTTCTTTTGCAAGCAAGCAAATAAAACTCAAGGTTCAACTATGCAATGGTTGAAAATGTTAAACCATTTGAACTAACCTGACCTCTCAGGAAACAGCCCTCAAATCTATGAATGTTATCAGTCCATTCACAAAAGAAAAAAAAATTGTGCATCTTTTGTTTTCAAAAAACGTTGTGATTGGATAATCTTCCAAGAGCCCCAATTCGGGCAGTCATGCTGTAAATGCTTGTTTTAAAACTGCATAAACATTAGTGTATTTAGTGTCCATCCTATAGAATTGTGTACCTTTAAAGTTAGGACCAGCTATATTGTCACACTGATGCTATCTCTTTATAAACCATTGCATCAATTTAATTCCAAAAATAATAAATCATAGTCCAGTTCAGTTATTTAGGGCTATGTTTAGGTGTTGAGACTGTTTTCTCTCATCTGTTGCAACAGATAGCAAAGATTCATGGTCTTAAGAAAACAACCTTTTCCCTGAACATTTGCAAATGGTCAGCAACCTTTATTATAATTGTCTTGGATAAGGTTGTATGTACTAGCCCAGAAGTTATTTCATTAGCCCCAAAAATTCACTAGCCTTATAGCCAAATCCACTAACCCCCAGGCTGTTGGGCACTGTTTTTTTGCATGCTGCTCTGGAGTACCTAATTATGATATTTCCTTTATTAAATTTCAGTGGCGCAAGCCAGAAGACAGGCCTATTCCAATAATATGGTTTACAGTTTTTCTTGTTGGACTATTTCTCAACGTTTTTGCGATTGCTGTCAATGCATCAGCTTTGTGTTACACCACACCCTGTGTGATTTTCTATGTTGTCAATGGATTTGGAGTGATTCTGGATGCTGCCTTTCTTTATTTCTGGTGGACAAAGTGTTTGTTCTTTTGGAGGAAATGGTGCGCCTTAAACCAGGATTGGTCAATTGTGATTGGTCCTGGCCAGTTAGCTCCTCAGCGGACAAATCAGGATGAACGGAATGGAGATAGGACTACTACATCATGCATACAAATGCCACATATTGTATAATACTACAGAAGCAAGTGCTGTTAGTAACATGTAATAAGAAATCAAGTGCTCACCAAATTTGATTGACACTTTTGGTTTATTAGTTGACTTAATGCCTTTGCTGATAAATTAATATAATTGCAGTCACTTTATCTTTGTATCATAAGATGAAGTGGCAAGTAGTGCATGAACACCCAGGTGGGTGCAGACTTGAATGGGACCATTGGTGACAACTCATCAAGGTCAAAATAAGCTGACAATGGTGAATGATCAGTTAAGGTTTTAACTCTAGTTACAAACTTGACTGATCAGTTGAATCTTAATTTGATCAGTCATCAGTCACGCTGAAGGACTTCCAATAAATTATTTGCCTACGTGTAGTAGTGCCCTCCCGGCGAGGAGAGGGTATGGCTTCACATAGGCTACAGGCTACTTCCAACACCTCTTCAAAATGTCATTGTCATTAACAGTCCTATTCAGAACTACTACACTCACTCAGATGACCATGTTAAACTTACCTATGACAGAATTCCGCTGTTCTATAGATAAATAATTTACCTGCCAGTGAATTATTGTCAGCTGTGTAAAGTTATTATTTATGGTAAAGAACTTTATTTTAAAACTTATAAGTTATTAATATCACATCAGTATTACCATATCAAAGTATTATTTAGGTTGTATAATATAATTTATTTGTAATAACATTACCAAGAATTAAGTTGAATATTGTTAGGTTTATCAGACTAATGTGATATAATTCATAGATAATATATTGACAGCCGTTACAACTGAGAACTTAATTTTGCTTATGCTGACATGACTGGAAGGGGAAATAGACTTAAAAACTATCATTTCTAGTTTTTACACTTCTCTTGTTGATCTTGTCATTTTTGAACAAAAATAAAGGTGTAGAAAGGGAAAAATGTACAGTACTTTGTCATTCGCAAATGAGAAATTTATTAAAGCACTTGTAAGTTTGAGTTTGCCTAAGCCTCTGTTTCAAAGCAAGGCTAAGGGCGAAGCTACTGATATGAAAATCATGTTTATTCTCATGCAAATTGAACTTATTTTCAGTCAAGAAAGGTTTTGCACTTAGCCTCTTTTTGAAAGTGACATTTTTTTGGAACCCGCCAATGGCCTATCAAAATATTACCTGCAGATAACGTATTGGCCAAAATTTACCCAAAGAACAGTCAACTGTTACAAAATAAGAATCAGGAATATGATTTTCCTAAATTCCTAGGGGATACAAAGAAAACGTTCTAAAATTTGTCAGTTTGAGAGGGGAGGGCATAAAGGCTTTCCCATTTCTAAATTTTCTTTTTGTTTATACATTATGTGGTTTTCAAAAATGAATGATCAATAGAATAAAAAGTCGTCTTTATATGCGTGGCCTTTAAAGTTTCATTTGCAGATTAATTAGTTTTCAGTTTTATTTGATCTCCCCTCCCAACCCTCAACCCATATACACAGAACACAATACCTATACGGTGAAAAACTTGGTAAATAAGTCAGTGAAGTTGTCGAAATGTTCATCACGAACATCACATCGCCTTTCTACCTATCAGGGAAGTGGCAAGATTTTTGTGGGGTATACAGAGATGATTATTTTTCTTCGACGGTGGTCAACCATCAGCTATTATTAACAGTACAAATTTGTCTCCAAAACTGAAACCCACAAAAGACGCTAGTAGACTCTTGTAGTCCGCCTTTTCTCTTAAAATCCATAGGTCCACTTCTTATCCCACCGAGCGCGATTGCAAACAACGACGTAAAAATAAGGTATTTATGCCCTCGTTTATCGCGGCTCGCGTGCATGGTTTACGCGTAGAGTACTTTGCAAAGAAAAATAAAAGACTGCTCGCAGGCTAGCCACTAGAAATTTCACAAACGGTTGCAAAACTATTGATCTCAACTGATCCTTCGTGAAAACGAAAGATTACGCCAAGATAGGAAACCTCTATGTTTTTATTATCATATAATATCTTCGACATTTGATTGTTCCAATCTAGGTAAGCACGTGCGAACAGTGGCATACAGTCCACACCCCTGGACTTATAAGCTGGTATCTAAAAAGGTTTGGATAACTCAGTTTGTCAAAAGAGGAAAGAATTTAAATAGTCGAGTTCCTTCAAGATAAACCCAAGCCGTTGGAAGTTCCATGCTGTGGGGTATTAGGAACTACTTGGTTCAACTTTTGGAAAGTTTCGTCTATTTTATCTATTTCGTCTATTTATCTTTCTTAGTCTATTACGAAACCCTTCGAGTAGAAAAGAGGGAGGGGAGGGTAAGGGGCGTCCGGAGTCGATGTCCCATGCAGTCTCTTCACTGTCAGGGCTGGAAAGACCCACTCCACTCTCTCGACAATTTTCCCTCTTCTTGGAACTTTTCCAGTTTGTGACGACTAATCCCGGCGTGACATGTGCGTGCAACTATTTCAACTTGAACTTGAACTTTGTCAAGGTTTATTTACATAAATCAACAAGTTATTTTGAAATTAAAATGTACAAGTATTGTCAACAGGATTCCATCAATCTACTCAAAATGAACTTTAGAAAGTACCAGAAATTGAAATGATCTCTCCCTGGTCGTTTCATTCCTTTGCATAAAAAATTAAACTTTTTTCCTATGCTTTTCTTTAGTTACATGTACTCAGTATTCTGGTTACTTAAAGTAAAAATGGAATAGAAAAATATACACTGGAGTTTTCAATGTGAAATGAGTTTTCCTGTCAGTTACGTAACTTAAGTATTCACATTCTTTGAAGAAAAGACCAAGTTTACGATCGACTCTTTCATTTTTTACAAAGCAAGTTGCCCATTTATACAGCGAAGGAACATAACTTTTTTACCGCCTTCTTTAAATTCTTGCTCCATGTTCCTCGTAGTAAAACATTCTTCTCTTTTTTTTTCTCCTTGTTTCTTCAAAAGGGCATTTAATAACAAAAGTCAACTAGCTAAGCAAAAGACGACACCGTTGTACACCTTTGTAACCTAAACTACACAAATATACAAAACATATAATCAGGAAAATCAAATTTTGATTTAGATAGAGACACAAATACCCCAAATCTGTTGCTAAGCAACAGAAAAGTGTCCAGAGTCACTGTGGGTACTCTTTCGTAGCTAACTAAAATGTTCGATTGTGTTCGCCGTTAATTACTAGTCATCCTCAACTCCTTTTTTAAAAGCAACTGTTTTTTAGGTAGCATTGATATTACTGTTCACCGATCACTTATGAGTGACTGCCGGTCGACGGTCTGTAAACCGTCTAAAAAAGTGGGTCATATTTCGCTGTTGTCCAGTTGGACGAAGAAAGCTCTTGTCTGCAAGGTGCTGTTATGGTACTTATCTTCCTTTGGCGTCCTAAGACAGAGGATTCGTGATAAGGCTTATCGGGTTTTGGTATAGTGGAAGAGGGTAGGGCCATTCTTAAGAAACAAGCACCCCTGAAGATTTCTGCCTGTTCGTTCTTGGGCAAATCTTTGACGAGTTTTACCGTTTGCTGCCAGCGACATACTTCCCTAGTTATGGAGGGTGCTCCGCTCTCCACAGTGACTCGTCTCTGCAATCGTCTTCTGTCCTGAACCGCCTCTCTCTGACGGATTCCGCTCAATTTTCTTTCATCTTTTGGCTCATTTCCTTTTTCGATTTCCTTTCCAAATCCTTCTCCTACTGCTAAATCTCCCTGTTGGGACTGCCGGCGGAGTGGTTTTGGGGGAGCAACTGAGGACTGCGAAAGGCTTCTACGATACTTTGGCTCGAGCCCAGAGTCGCCATTGACGACTGTAGTGGCGAATGTCTTCTCTTTATTCTCTTTCTCAGTCCAAGCATGAAATTTTCCCGGAATGTTCTCTGCAGATTGCACGCCATTATCCAAAATGCTACTCTTCGGAGAAGAAGCTTCATAAAACCTGCGGCCTGCCCACCTGGCTGCTGTTACATCTGCGGTGGCACTTTTAGGCTTCTCTTCAGTAATTTCGCCATCTTCAGTCGTAATCGACGACTTCACCTTTTCACCAACTGAATTCAATTCGGACAGAGATAGCGACTTGTCCGACAAGCTCCGGCGAAATGTCGGCCTTGAATTCGAAGTTGCGCAATCTTTGCAATCAAAAGTCTCCGGCAAGGAAGTACTTTTTCTAACCACTTGACGCAGTGATTGTTCGGATTGTTTCCTCAGCGGTGTCAAGCGTGGTAAGGTGCCAACACTTTCCTGGGCGACTTTTAGTGGCGGGCGACACTGTTCCCCATTTTTGGCATCGTAATATTTTGCGATGTACAAGTGCTGGATAGCAAAGTTGGTCATTTTGGCGGCTGATTGTCGTAGGATCTTGTTCTTCATTCTATCAATATCCTCCAGCTTTTTGTATAGCGATTTTTCTTCGCACGGGTTTTTGCTGAGCAGGGCAAGCGACAAATAACTTTGCGTCTTTTTCATGACTACCTTCCTTCAGTGTTCTGACTGAGATTTTGTCGGCCGTGACTGATACATCAAGACGGACCAGATTTAACCTCGCCAGTTAATTAAGTACCATTTGGTTGTTTGAGCACCGTGGTGTCTCAATCTACGCAAGTTAGTTTATTTACTTTGCAAGGCTTAACTTAATTCTTGTTTGTACAGTACCTTTTTTCTTTATTGTGCGCTGGTTCGAAGTTCACTAGCATGTAGAGGAAAACAAGAAGAATTTACAACTTTTTTGTAGGCATGTTTGACATGTTTTCCTTTATATTAATTGGCTTCCCAAGGGTACATGCTAAGTACTGTAGTACCTAAAGAATACTTTGCAAAACAGGATTTGCTTCACGCGCGCATGCACAGCACTAACATGACAAAATTGTACAAAAGGCAAGCCCTTAAGGTTTGATTTTTTGTCCGTGAAAGCACTTTAACCATGAGAACCTTGATAATGCACGCTAAATAATGATGATGTTAGCTGTTCTGCTAGGGTTTATTCCCTGACTGTCTCTTCTAATGCTCTTTGAATGGCCACGCAACTCCGCCGAAATCAATCACGTTGATGTTCAGTAATGAGATCACGATTTGGGGCGGGGTTTCGTGAAACACAAAAAATCGGAATACGGATAAGGCTTCTTCTGAGATTGGCCCGCTTTTACTTGCTTTAGCGATAAACAAGTAATTGTCCAGACTTTGCTGAGACTGGACGGAAATAACTAATACCACTGAAATGAAAACACGTGAAGTACTCCGTATAGTTGAAACTCACGTGCGTGATTTTAAATTAAACAACATGTGCCAATTAATACACTAGTCTTTTGCTCGGAATAAAATTACGTGCTGTACAAGCCATTAAACTTATTGCCGGCCACGCAACGCATAACTCGCAGGTCCATGTGTCACGGAAGCGTAGTTTAGTGTTTGCATGCCCCATAAAAGCGTTCAGGCACTTTTTCTTTGTTTGCCATCTCCTCAGAATATAGTTACATAACACACCCACTTTTGCTTTTCTTGAGGCTTTTCTTGGTCTTCGTGTTCTCAAAGAATTAGGATGATAGGAGGGATAGACTGAAATGATAGTAATTTGAGGGTTGAATAAGAAGTTAACCTTTAAGATTCGGTTATTTTTTGACTCGCTTAATCAGAACTGAAAATCCCTACCATCCCAGGCGTGCCATGTAGCTGACCCGCCACTTCTTGCGTTTTGTAGACTCACATGCGGGATGTTACATGTTATTTTATACAAGAGGACAAGCGTGCTAGTCTTGCAGGTGACTTCAGGTGTGCAGTCCGCATTCGCCACATGTGCACTTGAAAATTGCCGCACGCGAGAACTCACGTGTCATTTAATGCGATTGGGCAAGTGCACTACTCGTGCATGTGACTTCAGGTGTGCAGTTGCGTTTTGAAATTTTCCGCACGCGGGAAATCACTTGTTATCTAATCACAAGACGTAGCGCCAAAGAGAATGCTATTGGAGCCATTTTGCTATGAATTTGGATATAGATGTTTATTATTGTGGATGGTTTTAGGTAATTCCCTTCAGATTTGCACTGCTCATAACCTACTGCGCAACATTCAGGGGCACCCAACGAGAATATAGTTCAAAACCACTTAAACATAGCATCGCTAAACGTATTTTGGTACTTAAACGGTAGATGTAGGCATATTTTTATCCCCTAAAATTTTTTCATCTGTTCGGATTTCCTAGCTGAAAGTCTAGTGATCCGAAAATTATAGGGATCAAAACTTACCTTTTCGAAAATTTCAGCCAGAAAAAAAGGCTCCCGAAAATTCTAGGTGACCTTTTTAGGGTAAAAATCCGTTAAAAATAGGCAATTATACCATATTTTAGATGTTCGAAAATCCTAGGAGAAGCAGGCAAGCAAGAAATTTTACAACAAATGTTCCGAAAATTCTAGATCTCAAATCGTCTTCCGAACAGATATTTTTCCGAAAATTGTCGTTGGGTGCTCCTGAACATTGCGACATCAATATTGGTGGCGGTGATTTTCACCGGTGAAACTCGTGCGCCATGTCTGATGTGATTAATATGAAAGCTTCCTCAAACTGTGTTGCATTGATCGGGACTAAAATAGGCTAGGAAAAACTCAAATGATAGGTTGATGGTGTCAAGAAGGAGACTGCGCATCCCACTCGAGTTTTCTGGGAGTACTAGCGAAGGCGAAACATTTTTTCAAGAGTGGAACTGAGGAGTGGAGGCTAAATAGTGCCTAACCAGGGCCCCCCCCTGTGCCTAACCCAGGACGTACTGATTCTTCTCTTAGTAAGCCTCTTTTTTCGGAAAGCAGCGACCGGCTCCGCCATTAGGCCTGAGTACTCCTCCGGGCGGCGCAACTCGTGATCACACAAGAATTAGAGATAGGGTTCTATCTAAACACAGGAGGTGAGCGGAATGCATGAGTCTATATAATTGCACGGGACGGGAGCCAATGAGGCTCCTGCATTGGATTCGCTTCCCCAACTTCGGAACGCGCCCCGGGGAGGAGGTTGCTGCTTCACATTAAACGCTTTCTTTCTAATAAGTACCCCCTTGTGTTCTTGTTAATCACGAGCTCTCCAAACTGGGAATCGTCTTCTCCCCCCCCCCACCCCGGGGGGGAGGTACTCAAAAACGTTTTATACAGGGAGCGTCGGTCTCGCCGAGGTTCGACTCCTTACCCTTTTATATGCAATTTTTTTTACAGAAAAGGTACTTCTATCGTGTACCGTCTGTTGAAAAATGTTACCCTTTTCACATACCTAGTTTAGAATTTGCATCCCTTTCAACTGCTGTAAATGCATTGTCTTTAAAACATGAATAAATCACAAAATCAAAACGCTTTCTCGATTTTTTCACAGCCTTAATTAAAATGCATCTGTCTGCTCTTTTGAGCCTTTTTACCGACTGAAGGAGAGGTTAACTTTGTGCAAGCTGTGATTGATTTGTACAGTGCCCAGGCCTCATTTGCTTGGCCGCACGTTGATCTGGCCCGGCCACTTCGGCGCAACGACTTTTAGCCTTTTTGGATTACCAGCTATTTCGAAAAAAGGTTGTCGGAAAAAGTGCACGCGACAATCCCGAAAGGCATTGTGGGTGGTTTTGAGTTCTCTGTTTTTCAAAGAAAGGCCATGGGAATGTGTTTGCGAGTGCTAAAGGAAAGCAACAAAAGTAGGTTCAACAGCTACAGTCGTCAGGAACAGAGTATTGATCATAACCCCTGTTACCTTTCGGGATTGTCGCGTGCACGAAATAGCTGTATCGCTGTATACATCTCTCTTCTCTGCAGAGGCATCTGGAGATCTCTGAAGGGCTGGGGAGAGGAAAAAAAAGCGCTAGGGCGACGATGGGAAGGGGAAGAACCTCTGCTGAGCAGAGAGGGATTATCCTTCGAGTTTGTCAAAGTCTGCTGGATTCGTTTCTTTAAGTGGGAAAGCTTTATTGGTTTCTGTATCTGATGCTATCCTATTTCTATGATCCTAGCATGTTTATTTACCGTTGGACTTCGAATTTCTTGGAAAAAGTTGTGTTGGAAAGGGAGCATGGCGGCCGAGGTGCCCAAATGAGATGCCACCTTGTGTATTACATTGAGGCTGAATTTGAGCGAATTATCACGAAAATTCGTTTGAGCATTAGGGACAACAACTAACTGCAGAATAAGTTTCACTGACCTTTTTTGTGGTATTTCCCACAAATCTTAGGATCGTTTTAATGTAACTTTACTGTGGTACTACAGAGCCTGGGTTACCTGTGGAGGAAGGACAAGGTCTTATCGGTGGGAGATGTAGTCATGCAAAGACTCGGTCGCTTCACTCGACGTTTTCGTGTGACATTATTCGTAGTAGGGATGGTGGTAGTTGTCTTTTGCCTCAAGAATATCCGGCGCCTTTTGCCACCAAATTTCACATGGATCGATCTAAGAAATCACGAACAGAGCCTTCCCATCTTATCTCCTGTAGTGGAACCTCGATTGTTCCTCGAACAATCTTTGTTTCTGCTTGTAATAATTTCGTCTTCCCCAAACAAGCAAGTAAACGCAGAAAGGAGAAATATGATACGAAAAACTTGGGGGAATGTCGGTGAAACTCGTGTACCAAACGATGTTGTATGGAAAGTTGTTTTTATGATGGGCAAAGCACAAGAAGACAAAATGGACCGGGCAGTCATGGCCGAGCATAGCAAAAATGGTGACCTACTTATTGGTGACTATAAAGACGGATATAGAAATATTCTCAAGAAACTCCTTATGGCATTTCAGTGGGCATCCAAAATAAAGTGTTCCTATGTTTTGAAAACGGATGACGATGTTTATATCGAGATTCCTAAGGTAATTGAGTGGGTGATCGCCCGAAACGATGTGGATTCTCTCTATGGTGGTAATCTTTACCATGCTGAAGTAGTCCGAGACAAGAGTCATCGGCATTATGTTACCGAGGAAGACCTCTCCCTGGAACACTACCCTGTGTACTGCAAAGGTTCAATGATGGTAGTTTCAAAGAGTTTGGTTCCAAAGATGGTGGATTTATCAAAGCATATAAAAAGAATTGGCCCTGATGATGCATATATAGGACTCCTAGCCTTCCAGCTAGGGTTGAAACCGGTCCAAATAAAAGGATTTCATCAATCAAGTTACATATATATGTTTATCAATTACTTAAGTACATGTCAGTTACAGGAATTAATAGGAATTGGAGATTCTCTGAGTCCAAGTCAAGTGGAGTATATTCATGAAGTTAAAAAAAAATTAGCAAATGGTAATGAAGTACTTTCCACTTTTTGCATATCACTGCGAGGAGAATTTCTGCTTTCACTGTTACTATGTTGTACATTGTTGTTGATACTGTTATCATGCTGCTGCAGGCAAAGATTTTGCTTGAGAGTGAAAAAGTTGAGATGATCTTTTAGCGACCAGGGAGGCCCTGCTAGGGTAAATTCCGACAAGCGACATGGCCCAAAAGGTAGCAACAGCGCGTAAAATGAAATCGCGACAAGAGACAACCTCCCTTGGCCAAATTGCGACAGTGACGGCAAAGCCGACAATAAGCAACAAGCATTTATAAACACTGACATGAGACATTTTTAAAATTCAGACGGGCAACATGGGACCCTCCCCTAGCAGGGCCCCACCAGGGGCCTGTTTCTTGAAAGTCCTGATAATAAATGGGCCAGGAAAGCTTTTTTAACGTTTGCTGTGTGTACATTTGATATCAAAGATTTCAGTAGCTTTGCGGATAATAGAATAGAACTATCGGTTAACAAACAAAACAAAATGGACTGACTTGTTTCTAGGAACTGCTCTTCTAATCTTTAGCTTGTGATTTTATTGGCTTTGGCCATAAAAGTTACCCAGACTTTCGAGAAACAGGCCTCATTTGATTTAATATTGCTTTTTAAATGCATTCTTCAATACACAGAAAAAATATTTATTGGCTGTGTAGAGGTCAATATTTATTTATTACCAAAATTCAGTGTCTAAGCAAAAATGTCTCTTCCAAAATATGTTTGACAACCAATCCAGTCTGTCCTTTTGGCTTCTGGGGACAAGGTAGAATGTTCTTGGTGTTCAGATCGCAGGGACAGTGCAAAGAGATCTGAATGCCTGTAACAGGCAAGGAACAAGGTTAAGTAAAAATTACAAAGTGACCCAGACCTTGAAAACTGGGGCCACGGTGAAAATGATACACTTTTCAAGGGGTGGCGGTGTAATGAAAACTACAAACCTAAGACAGACTTCAGACTCTAGGAAGTTCTAGTCTTCTGAGGAGAAACAAAATGAGAAGTAAAACTAGTGAAAACAAAAGACAAAAGATTTAGTTTAAAGAGTATTCAGAAAATAGTATATACATTTTAAAACCAAGGAACTGTCAAATATATGTTAGGGACTCAGATTTGAGTTTTATTGTTTAGAAGTATTTTAAATCTTACAATCCAAAATTGAGGTATGTTTGATGTCTGACCCAAAGCACAGTTTGGCCCTGTCTTGTGAAAAGTTTGCTGTTTTACTTGGGCTGTACTACACAGGTTTAGGATATAGAGGATATTACATGGCTGCGTGGAGATGCAAAATTTCTTTTTGAGACTGAAAAAAATTTCACAAGGTCTTTGCTCAACAACCCTATGGATTTTTTTGTTGAAATTGAAAAAATTGAGTAAACAGACATAGAGTATTTATATTGTCATTCTTGGTTATTTTGCCAGAGTTGTGCTCAAATTATATTGTGATATAAGTATTTTAATATGTTAAATTATTTACAGAGAGAGAGTTATACAGCCAGTGTAAGAGTATATATTACTTTATTGACTAGGAATGATCAATATTTTCTATTTAAATGATTTTGCAGTTGAAATAATGTATGTTGAGTTAAAAAAAGCTTTATAAAAAGTTATTAGCAAATTTTAGCACCATTGCATATTGATTTGTAGCTAGCCTGATGAGACCAGGCTCTTTAGTTAATTAATTCACCTGACCTTTAAAAAATTTGTGAAAGTATTCTTTTGTTCTTGGTTTTTATTTCTGAGAGACCCCAGATGACACAATGATATTAGAGAGATTGAACATCGTATTTACAGCAAACGACAAACGTGAATTTATACCACGAGACCAAGTTTCCCTTTTACTTGTTTTTTACTGTTCATTATAACTACACGAAAATTGGTAGATTCATGCTGATTCTATCCATAAGAACTGTTTTAAGCTGTTTTTATCTGCTCATTTCTCATTTTGAAAATTTCTTGACTTGAATCTCGCGTTTGCCGTTTGCTGTAAACGGGATGCTTAATCTCTCTATTACCGATCTTTTTTTAGTCAATAAATTTGTCATAATTTGAAGGAAACAAAATTCAAAGAATGAGCAAATAGGATACTTTATTACGTAAATAATATAAATTAAACAATACAGGGTGGTAAAATTCTATTTATCTCTAAAAAATTAAATGTCCAAATCATCATCAGGATCCTCATCATCAAAATCATCTGCTTCATCAGGTTGGTAGAATACCTTCCCCTCCCCTGAGGGGTGTACTGTGACCTCACTTGTCTTCTTCTCATGGTACATGTAGGGAAGCTGAAGATTTGATCGAGCTTGTCGTTCGTCATCAGTCAATTTGAGATTAAATGTCAGGTTCTGAGTTGGATCAACCTGAACAATTAGGAAGGTGATGATTAGTTGCTTTTCTGTAGTACATAATTAAGTCTGAAAATGAAAACACTCTTTTCCTTGATTTCTTAAGTACAGGTGGAAAGAGACTCGGAAAAAACAACAAATAAGAGAGTATGGGCTTGAAGAAACATGACCGCTGTGTTGGTGGAGAAATTGCAATATTGTAGGGGTGCATTAAGTAAAGCCCCATTTAGAAAATGACTTCTGCTCTGATTAATATCAAATTCTACCTTAACCCTTTAAACCCTAAGATCAAAATTGGAAGTCTCATTTGTTGCCCCTATTCATTTCCTACAGAAGTAATGGGGAGAAGTTGATAAAATATCAAGCAAATTTATCTTGTGTGATCATGTCCGTAATTCTCATGACCACTCTGTGTTACAAAGCATTGATATTACAAGGAGAAATTTGATGCTGATTACTCTTAATAGGGCTTAAAGGGTTAAATTGAAAACAACAACAACAAGACAAATTGGAAAGAGAAAATAGATGTTTGTCAAAAAACAGCTGGAACTTACTCCAAGCACCCTTTCATCTAGACACCTGAAGGTATGTTTTATGAACTGGCCCTTTGTGGGAGCAATGGCAAGGGTTCTTGGAGAAAGGGCATGTACCATAGAAATCAGCTTTTGAGAATTGTACACCAATATTCACTTTATCATCTCACAGTTGAAACAACTCAGTGGGTATGCACTGAACATTTTGCTACAGGTTTGACGGTAAGACACCTTAATGAGCACAAACCCTTTAACTTATACCTCTGTAACTGGTTCATTATATTTTACAGAACAGGATGCATTCCACTCCCTTTCTTCGTGTTCTGTCATTTCATACTCATCATTAATGGTAATGCTTTCAACCTAACAAATAACACAACAACAATTTGATAATGATAAATTAATACTTCAAATCCCAGTATAAATATATTATCACTATGAATGCCAAAAATTAAGAATCAAGATGGAATCCATTAGGAAATTGAGTACCAAAAAATTCCAAAAAATGATTAGTTCTGAGAACTAAACATTTTGTGGAGCTGATCAAGATGGAATCCATCAGGAAATTGAGTGATAATAACAGCACTACGAATATCTCCACTTTCTCCAGTACTGACATTTTCATATTAAATCCATTTGACAGGTCATACCTTCTTCAACACTTTTCCTGTTTTCCTCTTGTGTAACAGTCTACACCAACTGACTGTTTCATCTGAAATGAAATTCATTCTATGAGCCACACGTCACTTACACCGCAGAATGTATATGAAAAGGGTGACATCAGGCCAGTAGTCTCCCAGCAGATTTAAAGGTCCTGAATCTACTGGATGGCAGGACACCTTAACAGATCACCAGACAACATACCAGTATTTTGTTGTTGATTTTCATACGTTAGCATCAAAATGGATGAAGCCAGGAAGTTAACGGCAGTTAATGACTGATCATTATGGAGATCAGAGTGTACCAAGCAAACAACTTGTACAACCTGATAACCTGAGGACAAGAAAAGAAAGAAAATGAAAACAAAATCAGGTAAATCATAGAGAATAAATTATTCTAAAACTGAAGGGCTCGATGGATTGAGAACAATAAAAACTTGTGTTCACTTATGATTTTAAATCAGATCTCCAAATAAAAATTGGCCTTTTGTGCTGATCAAACTCCTGGGACTATTATTGAAGAAAAAAACTTTTAACAATAATTCATTTTAGCACAAATAATAACTAATTATTATCAAACTAGTAAATCAGGAATGAAATCACTAATGAACCAGCTGATGAAAACCTAGGACTGAAGTGCACAGAAGTTGCACTATACCTGCTTGTGAGTTTGTTGAGCTGCTGGAATACAACTGATGCAGTGATGAGCATACAGCTGATGTTGGTTTCCAAACCAACAGCTTACTTAAGGAATCTATCACAATAGCCACCTTTATTACACTGTCTGAAAAAATACATTGAAAATAAAAATTGTAACAGTTGCTTTAATTATTTATCACCTTTTTATAAGTGCCTCTTGCCTCGACATTTTATTTTATGGTCAAAATTTGTCTTCCTTGACCTAAAAAATGGAAGCATGGTGGAAGCACTTATTTGTTTATACACGTATCTATCCTAACAAATGGCAGTCTACTATTTGTTTGGCTTATTTTTACAATAACAAGCCTGCATCTTACAGTACAGGCATATGGATCATTAATGCAAGTAAAATAATGGGGGTCTTTGTTCTCTTACCAGAGTTGCTTACAGAACCATCACTATTCAGTTTACTCTTGACAATTTGAGCCAGATTTGAGTTTTGATGGATGGTACAGACATGTTTGTCACTGTCACCACTGCAAAAAACACAAAACATACACTTACAAAAATTATTGTTATAGAATTAGCAAGTCTGATAAATTATTTACATACACAGTTTTCATCTATAACTCTTCTCTCCTTAGCATTCTTTACCTTCATCATCAAAAGCCTTTCCTATAAGCACAAAACAAAATCTTATCCTTTCCTTGAAAAAGAAAAACCCACCATTACATACTGACTACTTGTGTTCACACAACTTCAAAATAAAAAATTAAATAACTGAGTAAAACAGTCAACCATTAACCTACCAAACAGGTGTTTAACTTAAGTGGAGCACTTTTAATGACTTGACCACATTTAGATGTTCAGTTTAAAAAGACAGCTTTTTAAAACAGACTGATATTAGCTTACCATTCAAGATTCCACCCTAAAGGATCAGTGAAACCATCATAGCAAAAAATCCTGCAAAAAATTAGGCCCTTGTAAAACTGAATTGAAGGGGTGCATGAAATAACACCCACAGTGTCTTTACCTGATGTTAAAGAGTTCGAAAAATATGAAGTAATTTATTAGGAGAACCATCCAGTTGATTATACTTTGCTTGCCTTAGGACCAATATTTTACAGTGGTCAGTACTGGCCTGAAGTATTATACTTCAAACCAAAAAATATGCATACTTCAGCTATCCATAGGAGAAATAAAATCCCACGTACAATCTTAAAACCTAAATATCTTTCATGAGTTACCTATTAGCAATTACAATTTCTTCAGCTCACTAAAAGAAATTATAAAAGGACACCCTGAAACATCCACCAAATTTCAACTACCAGAATGAACTTAAATCCCTAGTCACACTCCTAAAGTGTGTTAAAAAAAAAAAACAAAATTCGCTGCACTTTTTCAGAAGAGGTTACAGAGAATATTCAGGGAGAAAGGGATTGATGATTAATATTACACAACCTGTTTCTGACCTTTCTCTCATCTGTGGATCAAATGCAGAAAGAAATTGGTCTGTTGGAACATCCCAGAGTAGAGCATGCACATAGTCAGCACTAAAAAGAAGTGATGGATATTGATTAGAATTTGATAGTTGGACATTGCGAAAAAAAAAAAGAGAGAAAAAAAATTGCAGGAATAAATAATTCTAATGTGTCAATGTTCAAAGAAGTCCCATGATGTCTTTTCAGGCTGGTTTTGATAGGCAATACATGTACAGTCAGAGTCATAAACAAAAGTACCAAGTGCCATGATCTAGTGACAACAGTTTTCCAATTCTGCTTAGAACTCTATCACTTACCAGATAAGTAAAAGTGGAAGGACTAAATAAATAAAAACGCATGGGAGTAAGGAATTTGATAAGTTCACACTTATGTCTCTGTTTCTGACTCTAACAATCTGGCTTTCAATAAACCATAAGTGATGGTGTCATAAGCAGAGTTGGAAGAGAATGGGTTCTGATTCTTAAAACAGGAGGAGCTTGTTAATGACATGGACAGACAGATGAAATGTCATAAATAACCTTTTGATCAGTAGTAAAACAGAAGGTCTTCTTTACATTATTTTCATTAACGTTCAAAGTTATTATCTCTTGTTAATAGTCACCACTAGTCCCCCCTGAAATGATGTCTGAGGAACAAGCACATAAAAAAGGGAATGTCCCAATTATTGGGACATTCCCTTTTTTATCCACACCCCGCTATGGAAGGCCTGATTCCGACAGGCCCTTATCTCTCAATCTGCAATTTGTACAGGTGCCTTATCTCCACACACAGAAGGGAGGGCCCAATTCCCACAGGCCTTGTAGTAATCCACCAGGCCCTTGTGGTTAAAATGCTTATTGCAAAACCCTTTATTGTGGTTAAAATATCAGATTCCAATAGGGTCCTTCTGGATATTATTAAATTATGCCTTTCACAGGGGGGGAGGGGGGGGGGTAAGGGGGTGTGGATAGAAAATGGAATGTCCCATATTTCCATCTGATGATGTGTTACTATATATCCAGATCGTCATCAGTATAGTATGGAATTTCTGTGCTTGTTCCTCAAACCTCATTTTGCGGAAAACAGTGGAGGGGTCGCGAAATGTGGGCTGATTTTTCAGTCTACTGCAAGTAAGGCTATTCCTTTTTTTAAATAATGAAAAGCTAGCTTTAAATACTGGTAGGAACTGTTTACCTTTTAAGCAGAGACTTTACAAAGCAGTATAATAAAGGCCTGCCACTTTGACTTATGCTATCTGCAAGGTAAGTTAAAGAAACATGAAAAGCTTGGGCTGCAAAGCGTTGATGTTGCGCTCAATGTTATCATGATTTTTTGAAGCTTTTTATCTTAAAATGTGAAAAAATGCTTACCATGTATGACAACAAGGTGAGATTTTTCTTTTCCATTAAGAATGTCTCCCAAGAGCATTATCTTTTTCCGTTATGTGCTAAACGAAATGACCACCATACGACTTTCCGAACTTCAATGCCCAGTGTGCCGCCATATTGGATGCACTTAAACCTGGAGACTGGGGCTCACCATACAAACAGTCAGTGGTCGTCAGCGGTTGTATTGCCTAGCAACTGACGCCTGAAGCTATGACAACAAATTTTCATTGAAACGAAACAAAACTTTCGCATTACAGTTCTAATTGCTTTTTCCAAAACTTCAAAAGTAATGATGGATGAATATGCTGATGCCAAATGGTCTCTACCGGGTTGGAGAATAGAACAAAAATATAATACAGATGTCTTGATAGGGAATTGGAACGAAGAACGTAGAGTGGTAGGTACACTGTGTATGTTTGGTGATTAGATCTTCGAAAATAGTAACATCCCGCTTGTAATAAGTGTCTGCACAATGGAAACTGTCAGACTGTGTAAAATAAGTTGGGAAAGTTATATTAGGAAGCTTGCACTTATAAACTACAAATAAATAAAGGGAGATATGAAAGTCTTTTTTGCCGTTGTAGAGATCAATATGCAAAAATTAAAGGCACGCGCAAAATGTGGGCTTGAAAATTCTGCTTTTGTTTACACCGGCAAATTGAAAAAGATCCCTCATAGTTTATTGATGTAAAAATCAGTTAAGTTTATTTGATAAAAAAGATCCCCTACAGGAAGGCGGTTTTTTTTATAGCATCACAAGCGTGATTCTTGCTTTTCATTCTTTGCATACTTTTGGTGTTAAATTATATTTTTGCTAGCTACCAGTCCCCAGTTTTAGTAACATCTTCTTGTGAATATTTTCCTCCCTGGCACAAACGACCATATCGAAGTAAAATGAATTTAAAACTTTGCAGAATTTGTAGATAATTGTAGGACTATTAATTTTTGATACTAGCGTTAGAGCATCTTTAAACAGTGTCAGTGAAGATGCTGTCATAAAACAACAAAGAATCTTTTCAATAAAGTTCAAGTTTGTGCGTGAAGAAAGTGAAGAAAAGTTTTGTTGGCTCTGATCTCTGCACCATTCCCCTAATATCCATTGTTTTTCTATTATACTTTAAAACATGTTATGTGAGAAAATGGTGAGATTGACCAGCCCATGATCTATGGAATTTCTCTTACAGTGAGTCCTGGTTTAAACCTTTGCTATTTGCCTGTTTTAGTTTGAGAGAGGATCGTCCTTCTTTAATAGCACTCACAGAGTAGATTTCAAAAATTATGGAAAATGTCTGCCTGATGTCACAACCAGGAGGAAAGCCCTTGAGAAACATGATGTAAGTTAATCCAAAATTCTTATTCAACGTCAATTAGTCCTTGCTCAGCTGTTTTGCTCTTTTACCTTGCATTTCTCTGTCTGCAGCTCACTCGTTACTGCAGTAACCCATTCTCATGCTCATGAACCCATGCTCAGCTGTTTTGCTCTTTTACCTTGCATTTCTCTGTCTGCAGCTCACTCGTTAATGCAGTAACCCATTCTCATTCCCGCACCAGCAATCCTTTTGGCTGACACACTGGTCGAGAGCTGCTGCTGGGGTTGAAGTCAGAAGTCTACAAATCACAGACTTCTGGCTATCTGTGCAGTGCTGGGAAACTATGTACTGTGCTTGCATATGCTGGACCCAGCTAGAGCCCTTGGTCTTTTGGCAGGCCAAAAGTATAACATATACCATGGACTATGTGTAGCCGCACACTCCCCTGACAAAGGGGAACGATGCGGCTACATGTAGGCAACACAAAACCTCTGGAGATAAGAATGCAAGTCATCATATCAGGTACTTACTGGTCAGATAGTCCTTTTGGCTTATTTGTTTGTTATTTTTTCGTTAGGGTTTAGGAAAAGAGTTCATTTTCTCTCATCACCAAAAAGCTTATGAAGGAAACAGAATCTCCTGGTACGATCAGCAGTTTAATAAGCGAGAGATTGCAGATTCTAAGCTCCCACCACTGAGAACATGGGATAGACAGAAGCTGGCCTGGGCACCAGAGAAATCGGACTATCCTATTCAAGGTGTGTTGAGTCAAAGTTTGGATATTATGTTGACTGTTGTATTCTTATTGATGAAAAACTGTTTTACAGTGACTTTGTGACCCTTTATAACGAGAAAAAGAGATTAATCTACTAAATCCTGTGTTATATGTACTTTCAGGGCATCCCACAAACTATGGTTTATTAGAAAAACTTCAGCAAAAATGGAAGAAAGAAGCAGCCATGGAAAACCTTGGGATACATTTGTCTACATACAACCTGTCATACAACCGTCATCCTAGAGCATCATTCACTCTTCAACATTATGCACCGTCAAAAAGCCTCTCCTGTCATTTCCATCCTCATCGTGTGAACAAAGACCTTCATTTACGAGGAAAACAGCTGAACACTGCTCCAGAATTTCCACCAACCCTTGCCATCCCTCACAATGTGCCCCCTGACTTTCCACAATCAACCATCCTTGCAGTGTGAGGTTTACGTTGTTTGAGGACACTGGCTTACAACAAACATTACAGCACCACCCTGTGTTAAAAAAATTCAATACTGACCGCTACAATGTAGCTTTTGCTCATCTCCATCCAGTTGCAAAGTTTTAGAAGCAAAAATTAACCAACAATGTAATATCTGCTCTTAAGCATAATTTGCTCAAGTGGACATGGACACTGTGATAATAAAAACTTAATCTGACTGTCTTGATAGTTACTGCACACTTTAGTACAAGATTACTGTAATGGCATTTAATCTTGCAGCAATTTCTTATCATAATGAACTGTTTGTACAGTCTGGATTTTCATGTATTTAAAATTTGATCATGACCCATGATCAGGCGTTTTCAAGCCTGCATGTTATTGTTTACTGTTTTTGAGCCAAATTAGGAATGGCAACTTTGTATGCAATGCAATAATGCATTTGCTTTGTGGGGAAAGTAAAAGTCCTAATAAGATATGGACTACATGTCTGTAACTACAGTTTTTAACTCCAAAAGCTATTATTTTGTTGTTATCCCTCCACATCATATGAGAAAACAAGTCTAAAACTTCTGATAAAATAAATATCATTACTTTATTTGGGTCTGATATACATAAATACAATAGTAAAAATAATTGCCTCATTTGTTTCATGCACATTATCTACATCCAAGATGTATGCCCATTGTTGGTCTTCTTTTTAACACAGAATAATAAAAGCAGTCCATAGATCAGAAAGATTAGAACAGAAAATGAAAGTACAAGTAGGCTAGTGATTTTTACCAAAAGAACTTAACAGTACAGTTCTGAATATCTAGGCTTAATCTTGTACTTTCAAGTTCTTAATGAGCAAAATAACGTACAAAAAAGACTGTCAGTTTTTACAGTATAAGTGTTCTTAACTCTAAGTACATTGTAAAATGCCTGTAACACAGACATGAACTATTGAGATTTTGTAATATATATTTTTGGTCAATAAAAATTGAGAATTGTTCAGTGAACATTAGTGTTCATCATTAAAATTTTATACCATAAAATTAAATTTTAGCTAACAGTGGTTTGAATGTAAATTTCCAAAATTGTTGTGGATAATAATCTGGAACCAGAAGCAACAGAGCTTGCTCTAGAATAACTGAAGTTAGTCCCCATACCCTGTGAGGTCCATTGATAAAGACTGGTAAGATAGCGCGTGAAGTAAACTGGGTGTAGCCATAATTGACTGGATTACACAAATGCATCAAAGGAAGAGTAAAAACTGAATCCACCTGCGCGGACAGAGATATGGCGACATAAGTTATGTGGAACTTATCAGACCCCAGGCATTCAAAAGGTGGACAAATTATGCTATCCACCAGATAAATTCTATCCAGGGGTTTCCATAATACTTATCTACTGGATCTGTAGTGATTTGTTAGGTGGATAGCCATAGTCCATTCTCTTCTTCTAATCCTAACCCTACCCCCCCCCCCCCCTCAACATATGATCCACTCATTCTTATGAATTTTTATGCCTTTTTTTGTGCGTCAACGATTTATAAATAATGACACACACTAATTTATTGCAATATTATTATAGAAGCACCCTCATAAACAAATAGAAACATAATGTCTGTCATTAAAAAAGCCACACAAGGAGGGGACAGCCAGATGTCAATATTACAAGGATCACTACGCAGTGTGCTATGCACATCTAAGATATGGCACTTAAGGCAGGTGTTCTCTCAAAAGATTCTCAGAGTATTCAAATGTAAGACACTACATTACATCATCAATGAAGGGCTCTTTAGCTCAATGGCATCAACATTTTTAATGACCTTTAAAAAAAATTAATTTTCTTGAATGCTACAGTTCTGATCACTAAGAAGAGGTAATTTATCCCAGGCCATGTCCTTTAATTTGAAATATCCTGTGATAAAACCCTGGACACAAAACTTCCATTACAAAGTCCAAGATAATAGCTGTAAGACCCCAGATTCTGTGGGGGCCATTAATAAACACTGGTCTCTTCATGATTGTTACTCCAAGGTGTTTGTGTTTAGTGTATCTTTGATTGTTAGTGCTGCACACATGATCCAGGGTAAGTGTGAACACTGAAGCAACCTAGGGTAAAGCAATAATATTGAAATGGTAATTTTATAATCCTGCTATCTTGAAAGAGAATGGACCACAAGGACCAAGATCGAACAACGCATAATTCACCTACCTCATGTGGATTTAGTTGAAGTGAAGTGACATCAATTTCTCCAATAAACCCAAGAACAGGTGTGATTGCAGTTTTACCAAGCTATCAACAAAATAGTACAAGTATTTAAACAAACCACGATCGATTTAAATTGGATTGAAGAAAATTTCTCTGAGTTTTTCTTTTAAAAATTCTCTAATTGTATTGTTTATTGGGAGGATAAGACAGGGCTGAGAATTATTTGTCATTTTACTTTACTCTTACAAATCAGATGTTTGGGTATACATTACATTGTCCAAAAAAATTAATATTTTTCTTTTCAAGTGAGAAGATCACATTTCTTACCAAAAGTGACTAAAATCAATATTAGTAAGTTCCTCTCTTTTCTTCTTTTAAGCACTACGTTGTAATGTACAGTAATGTACCTGAAGACTTAGATTAAGCAACTATTAGATTAACTAATTTTTGAAAGACAATGCCTTACCCGATCAGGCATTGTTGGCATTGGAGCCCAGACTTCAACGTGCCTTCTGTCCAACCCTAATTCTTCATCCATTTCCCTGATAGCTGTCTCTATTAAACTTGAGTCTTCAGGATCTTTCTTTCCTCCAGGAAAGCTACAAAAATTAATATATAATGTATTAATTATATAATTAATAATTAATACATATCTTGTTTCAAGCTTGCAACAAGCTGATTTGTTACAAGACAGGTTTGAATGTGTGAGGTAAAATGTGTAAAATGTGCTTCTATTCTACTGTAAAACCGCAAAACAAGTTGCACGTTTTTGTTGCCCTTTTAATTTTACCATAGCTTAAAAAAAGGTCTTATTCACCCAGGTTTATAAATGGGTATTGGTGACATATGAAGGTGTTCTATGCCACAGAAACTGAAACTTAAGTTCTGCCGTGCTTTTACTTAGATGCTATTCAAAGTCCAGTCACCAAGGTAAGTTAACAAGGTTCTGCTCCTGCAGTGCCCAGTCGCTCCTGGTGCCTAACATTTGCTTCCAGACAACTAGAAAATCTGAGTTTTTTCATTAAATTCATAAGCTAGATACCATGTATTTTATAGGTTCAGAACACTGGGAGACCCCTCATTTTTCATCTAGGAAAAACAAGACCTAGGGGCTGATTACATGAGCCTGGATTGGCTCCAATTGTCAAGATCTTGGCATGTTAATCAAATGCAAAAAAAACCCCATCAATTTTGTGATTATGTGGCAGCAAATCAGAAGCAATATCCAGGTCAGGGAAGTGACTTCTGCACCTAGGGGGGCGGGAGTACTTCTGGGAATTTTTAGTGGGGGTGTGCTGGCTGGTTCTCCAAATCCTGGCCCTGTTTAAGACCAAAAAATCAGAAAAATGTCATTTTTTACACCCGTTTTCAGACCAGACCTCTAAAAGCCACACCCATTTTCAGACCTGGCCTTTAGAAAGAAATTATGTCATCATCACTTAGATTAGAGTGCAAACAAAAACAATTCTTCAAATGCATTTCGAATTCACAGTTTTCTATTTCATTCTTATTGGAGTTGAAACAATAACTACATTCATGCGCTCCTGTAGTTCTCTCAAAAATCCTACCCGATTCCAGACCAAAATAAGCAAAGTGTATACCTGTTTTCAGACCAAAAAGGCCCAAAAACCCTACCCGTTGGGGTGGCACATACCCATATCCAGCTTATATAAAAGAGTCCCCCCCTCCCCCCCCCGGACTTCTGCACTTGTTCCTTAGATATCAGTTTATAGGAAAACAGTTGGCAGAATCATGGAACGTCGCCAGCTGTTTTCTCAGGCTAGGCTAGCCAGGCAAACCAGACCAGTGACTTGCAGGACTATCGGTTTTACAAAACACTGCTTTTTCAGTCTCTCTGTAAGCGTCACGGTTCTGGGCTGGCTCACTTCACGTGATAGAGGGATAAAAGGTATCTTGGCAAAGTGAGCCCAGTCCAGCCCAGCATACATGACCAGGCGTTTAGGATAAGTTGGAAGTGGGCTAAATAAGTAATAAAATAGAGTCTAACCTGACTTCTCCTCTGTGGCTATTCAACTGACTTGAGCGTAGAGTAAAGAGAACTGAAGGAACAGAGTCCACAAGGCACAGAGGCACAAATACTGCCGCCTCCTCTGTACAGCTAGCTAACCAAGACTTGCGAGGCTTCATCAACCCTAGCTGCTTCACAACCCGTGCTTTATTCGGGTCTGAAAAAGCATCATTTAAACTGTTTAACGTTCTTGGCAAGCTGGAACTCATTGTCCTATAATGCTGTGACGAAGAAAAAGGTGAAGATCTACAGTGCAACTTTAGATGACAAGATAAGGGGAAACCTCTTGAGACAGATATTGTAAAACGTCTAACACAGTTGGTTCGACTCCCCCTGGTAGTGCAAAAAGATGGCGGAAAGACCAAACTAAATCTCTGTCCAGTCGACCTTGTATGAACGATTCTTGTAAAGGTTCCTGTCCCCAGCATTATACGTGATTACGTTTTAGCAGTGTATTTGACGCTTAGCTTTACGCTCTTCTCGCTTTTTAGAGCAGCTATTGGATAGAGACCTCCATTTTCCAATAATGATTTTCTTAGTTTGACGTCATATAAGCTTCATGAAAATTGTTTTGTACAAACCGCTGTGCAGAATATCCCAAGGTGCCAAAATGGCGGTCGCCAAAAGGACTGTGGAGCTTTTCTATGACGTGATCTCTCCGTATTCGTGGTTTGCATTCGAGGTAAATCTATATTTCTGTATAAAAGAGGACTTACTAGTAGTTCTAAAAAGATTTGTTCCAAGATATCAACAGCATAACAAGTATGAGGCTTGGGCCATACCATGCATTTTAATACACACTCCCTCCCCCTCCCCCCCACCCCTTCTAAAGAAGTATTTAAAAAATTTGAAAGAACAGCTGAAGCAAGATTTATGTATAAGCCCATCCATTGATTGACACATACACCTATTCTTCAAAGAAAACAAAAGTCAGAAAATTTGACGTCAAGAGGGTGGGAGGAAAAATTATTATGGAATAGCCCTTTATGACTTTCTCTAAGGGACTTGAGCTCTATAGAGCCATTCCATGTTATATTCTCCCCCCCCCTCCCACCCCCATTGACCAAATACAAAAAATGGAATTTCTGAAGGTTGCAGCCTGATTTTCTGGATAAGTAGCAGATTGAAAAGCAAAAATTTCTTAAGCTATTTAAGACTTGTAGGGCAAACTTTCTGAACGGCTTTGGACCGCTCTGGGGGAAAAGAGCGTTTTTTCTGATGGTTAAGAAAATATCAAAGTCCTTCATCAACAGGTGGGGGGAGGGGACTGGGGGTAGGGGATTGGTGTATGTTAAATGGAATATTAATATACATTTAATATACGTAATAAAGTTTCTAAGAATTGTCACATGGATGAGCATATGCCAAGCAAGTTAATAAGAGTCCTCCCTGCATATTCTGTTAATTTCTCTGCACTTGACTGACCTGAAAAGGGACTGCTGGCGCTTTAAACTTTACCGGTTATCAGGGTTCTCATTAACTGCAGGCAGCTGGCTAAAAAAGCCCGGGGGGGGGGGGGGGTACTTCCATATATGGGCTATATAGGTATGTGCCACTGTGAAGGGTATGGTTTTCAAGCAGTTTACTCTAGGATAGGGTATATAAATCAGAGCGTTTGGGTCTAGAATAGGGTATCATTTTTCAGGAAACTGATCAGTTTGTTGAAGATTTTATCTAAACTGGGGAAACAGCTACTCTAGGATAGGGGGAATTTGGGGAGTTTACTCTAGCATAGGGTAGCAAAATTCAGCTGAACTAGCTCTGGTATAGGTTAAGGGTTCCAGGGTCCCAGCGGCACATCCCCACCCAGAAATTCCTAAAGTACCCCCCTCCCCCCAGGAAAAACCAGCTACTTGGAGGTTTGAGCCTTCTACTTTTTGGGTATACATACATGCCAACCCTCCCGGATTATCCGGGAGTCTCCCAGATACGACACCAATCTCCCGGTCTCCCGTACGGGTCGGTTTATCTCCCGGATAAAATCATCCTTTGAGCTTTTCTGTGCCTTAGTTTGAAATTTAGCCCATTTTTAGTTCAAAACTTGAATTTTTCTTGTTCGTAATACTGTTTCTGAGGCATTTTACACCTATTTAGTCACTGACAAAGATTATTGCTGGCATCAAAACGATGATCGCGAGTTTTGATGGTATCTACCTCATGTAAGACTTGATATAATGTCCTAAATTTCCGGGAGTAGTGGGCTAATGGAAAACAGAGAGTCTCCAGATTTTAAATCTCCAGAGGTTGGCATCTTGGGGTATATAGGGTAAAGTGAGAGAATGAAAGCCTGAAAATTGGCTACAGCTCTCAGCTACCAAGCCGCCTATATTTACATCATAGTTGTGTACTTTAAAACTTAATGAGAACCCTGGGTTATTAACGCAGTTATCCCTGGTAATTTCCTTCAGGTCCTTTGTCGCTATCGACCAAGATGGAATTTAGACTTGCAGTTTCGGCCTTTTTATCTTGCTGGAGTCATGGGAGCATCAGGTAAATTTTACATTTTCTTTCCATTTGTTTTTAAACTCATGTACATCTTAAAATACCCAAACAGTAGTTCTCGTACATGTAGTATACCACTTAGCTTGTTATGTTGCAAAAATAAACAGAACTTAATAATATTTTAAGAAGTTGAGCACATCAATCAAATCTTTTAGAGTAATAATAATTCCCAGAATAAAAGCAGTTCCACCAAATGGACCTGTTAACTCAGAATGCAGAGGAAAGACAATGTTAGTGCAGCTCTGGCTTCTCAAAATTTATGACAAATTTTGGGGGCAGGTTGGAATCCTCATTATTTGCCAAATTTTTACGTATAAACTGACTGCTGTAAAAAAACAAAATCATTGTAAAATAAAATGTAAGAACCACAATGTGTGGTATTTTCTCTATAAATGTGTCACTTTATTGGTTTACTTAATTTCATAATTTTTATGGTGGTTCCATTAGAATATCAAGGAAAGTTATGAATGGGTGTTTGTTGTTAATTCTAGCTTTTATTTCTTTTGGTAGGAAACAAGCCTCCTGGATTGGTGCCAGCCAAAGCAATGTATATGACAAGAGACCTTGAAAGATTGAGAGATTTTTATCAAATTCCTTTCAACCATCCTTCCGTAAGTCTGTCTGTTGAGTGGCAGGGAAGTGGGCTTGCTTGGAAATTGATGATAATATTTTTTTTGCAATTCAGTCTTTGGTTGCATTGCTGATCAAAAACAATTAATATTATTATTATTACTATGTGTACTTTTCAGACTCTAAATGTTTTGTGATTTTTGAACCATTAGAGTTTAAGTATGTTCTTTGTGTAATATGCATAATAAATTTGTTTCCACCCACAGTAAGGTACTTTAGTTAAATGGGTTACCCTAGACATACTTGCCAACTCTCATTTTATATTGATGTGGTTGTTGTTGTTGTTTTTTTTTCTCATAGGATCCTGCTAATGTCATGTTTGTAAAAGGTAAATTAATAACTTGTGAAGCTTTTGTTTATAAATATTAAGGAATTGTGTCTGTTGTTTTATTGAGCTGGACTATGACAAGTAAGCATCTCCACATTACGTTTTTCTTTTCGCTAGGTTCTCTATCTGCCATGCGTCTTGTCACAGCAGCGAGCAAGGATCATCCAGAGCTTGTTGAAAATCTTAGTAGGGAATTTTGGATGCGTGCCTGGTCCAGGGTGAGAGAATGAACGTTAATCCCCACTATAAACCACATACAAATTCTCCTATAAACTGATCTCTACACATTTCCATAAAGAATTAGTTGAGGAAGTTGGATAAAAGATCATAGCATTTCCCCTGTGGTGATTATTTTATTAATTCTCACAATCTTTTCTCTTTATTCTGTATTGATGTTGTTCAGGAGAAAATTGAGGTTGATCACTTTTGGGACTTAAAGGGTTAAAATAATGAGTAGTAAACTCAAAACCCAGAGTTTCGCTACCATGCAATCATATGATTAAGTGTGTATTTGTGGGTTCGGGTTTCAGAGGTCATTTGGTCGGAATATACTAGAATTATTCCATCGAATACTGAACACTATAGTGTTCAGTATTCGATGGAAAGAAAGTCGACTAAACGGCGTTTAAACCGACCGTAGGACACAGAGTGGCTATGAACTAAAGGTAAGGGAGCTTTTTGAATTAATATTTCGCGTGATCATGATTTTTTTCTTAGCGTTGTAGATTCGAATACATGTGATAAAATTTGAATAATAAGGGCCCGAATCACATGTAATAATGCAAGAAATATCGATTTTCCTTATCTTAAAGGCTACTAGTACAGATAGACAAACAAGAAGACTTCATATCTTTAAGACTTTTTGCATTTATTTGGCATCAGATAATACCCTAATAATTCTAGTATATTCCGACCAAATCACCTCTGAAACCCGAACCCACAAAAAGTGCGCTTGGGCTGCCTGTGTTTTTATGGACTAGTTTCTTGTAAGAGAATATCAAAATACCTTTATCAACAATACGATTTTTATTTAGCCTGGGGTGAGCAACTGAACTGGTATTTTTTACAAGCACCAATTTAGCCACAAAAACTTTTATTGACCACTACAACTACAACACTTTTACAGACATGAATCATAAATTGCTCAAAATATCTTTTAATGATCACCAGTATACCAAATTTGAAACTAATTTTTTTGTTATATCTCATCAGGATGAAGACATCACACAACCTGAAAGCCTTCTGGAGGTACAATGTTTGTAACTTTTAATATTAAACAAGACATATGAGACGGGCTAAAAAAATTGTATAATAATTCCAGAGATTAGCATGTTCTGACTGGTTGAGAATTTATCATATGTCACTATATTCACCCCGCATGGGGTGATCATAGTGATTTCTGATGACTCTGTACGAGATCGAACACAAACTGTGAGTAATACAGAGTACAATAAATTGAAAACAAAATGTGCCTTCTTCACTTCATTTCATTTGTCTGTACTCTATTGCTTTCGACAAATTATTGATTGTTAAAAATCATTTTTATTTATTTTTAGGTATGTAAAACAGTTGGCATGAATGACAATGATACTCAAAGTCTGCTGGGCAGAATTGGAGACCAGGAGATAAAGGACCAACTTAAAGCAACAACACAAAAAGCCATTGACTTGGGGGTAAGTACTAACAAAAGCCATTCAACTTTCAATTTTTGTTTTATTTTCAGCCCATGTGAACAATAGCTACATCAGAGAAATATATTTTCACCATGTATGTCTTTGCACATCATTGTTACTTCAGTTTTTGTGGAAGTATGAAAAATGTCTTGATTTTTCTATCAAATGACAAAATACACAATTCTGCTTTTAGGCATTTGGAGCCCCATTGATTGTAGCACATGTTGATCGACAGCCTCATATGTTCTTCGGCTCGGACAGATTCCTTCTGTTGGCTCATTTGCTGGGTGAGTAGGCAAATCACAGGTCCATACTTACCAATATCTAGCTCACCTGTGAGTACGCCATTCGTACATCTCCCATAATACACCTCCCCCCTCCCCGCAAATCTTGCATTACCTTTTGTTTTTGAATTCCTTTGGCAACAGAAATTGAAAACAATGCTTGATATGCAAAATTTTGGAGGGCACACAAGGTGTATTATTGACTACTGACTATTTTCAAATCCCCCATTAAACACTCTGTTTGGCAAAAGTTCCCTAGTGGTGAGGATTTGCAGGCTATTTGCCTCCCAAATTTTGCATGAAATCTCGAAAATCTTCGAAATCTCTTCGGAATAATTATACAGTCCTCCCAGAGGCAAAAATAATAGTTTTTGCAAAATTGTTGGGGGAGAGACAAATACGGTGTATTATGAGGGATTTAAAAATAGGGAACTACCCCTCATCGCTTACCCTCGTTACCAGGGCTCTCTCCCACTCCTCCCACTAGTAGGGGAGAACCCTGGGAATGAAGTGACCCTGGCGGCAGGGAGCGATGAGATGCGGCCGTTATTCACGTGGACTGCTCTGTTCTATTCCTGAATTTTCACGCTTGCGAGTCGCCGACCGACCAGATATAAGGAAGCTTAAGCGACCACGACATCCATGACAATGACAAAATTAAGAAACACAATTGGTTTTTTGAGCTAAACAACGGCTCTGCACTTGCATCACGCTTTTTAGTACATTTCTTTGACGTCATACGACGACGAATATTCCTTTTTCTTTTTGAAGCTGGATAAAGGCCCGTAAGAATTCAGTCGCGTACATTTGACATATTGAGCGGGTGCAAATAGACGCGATAAAGTTTGAAAGAACGCAAATTCATCCTTTGGCGACGTTTTCACTCCCGTCGTCGTCGTCGTTGCTTAAGCTTCCTATTAAACTCTGACCATTTACTTTTTGAGATATGGGTAAAGAGCGGGGGGGGGGGGGGAGTGGGGGGTAAATGATTGAAAGGTCACGTGGCAAGATATCCCAGGTACCTTAAGGTCACGGACGTCAGAAGCAAAAAAGATTCTTTTTTTTTAAAGCCGCATGAAGAGGTGAACCTTTAGGAAACTCCTGTTAATAGTAATGTACAGTTTAATTACATGTTAAACATTCAGGGAAATTTACTAGTTTCAAGAAGACTTCCCAAGCTTCACGCAGTTTTCAAGGAACGTTGAATCAGCAACTCTAGTACTGAATCTGAGTGCAAGTTTTTAAAACTCCTCAGGAGTTTTGAACTCTCTCTTTCAAAAAACCCCTTCTCAGGGGTTTCTCGAACTTTGAAGATGACAGTTTCATTTCTTTTCACTCCGGCTTTCTGGATTTTATTTTCATAGGAGTGAAGTGGGAAGGACCTCTGACAGCAAAATCACAACTGTAGAAATGTGTTCAAGAGATTTTTTGCTGTGACATCGTGTTGCACTACAATTAGTACTACGACCAGTTCTAAACTGGGAACCGAAACACAAAAAGGGAACCTACTGTGGCTGATAATTCTTTAAACTGATAAATTGTTGACTTGTTTGCTTGTCTGACTTGCAGTTAATACAAAGGTCGTGTTCCGTGTTACATTTAATCGATCAGTCAGTAAGGATCTTAACCAATCACGTAGCCTGCGTAGCAGGCGTCGAAAGGGGTAGGGGATAGGGAGGAAGGAAAACAAGCGCACTTTTCTCCCTCCCCCTCCCCTTCCATTTTGCGCCTGCCACGACGGCGATGACGACAAGGTCAACGTCAACGTCAACGTCAAAAACTAATTGGTTTTATGAGGAAAACAACAGCTCAACACGACTACGAAGTGAAACCTAGGCTTAATGCGACGTTTTACATAGGTCGTGAACATACGTCGATGAGGGCGAATTTTCCTGTCTCTTTTTGAAACTGGACAAAGTCCCTAAAAATCGCCCTCATTTGACAAATTGAAAGGGTCTAAATAGACGTAATAAAGTTTGAAAGGATGCCAATTAATTTTTTTTAGCGACGTTTTCACTGCCGTCGTCGCCGTCGTTATTTCAGCACCCTTGTACTGCGTCATTTACTCACAAGCCATGTGGTACACAAGACTTATCGTAGTCACTGTATCAAGGAGAAATTAAAATTGCATGTTGGCATGCACTCCTGGTTGCTAGATGCTAGTCCATCGCAGGCTTACCCTTGGCAGTATGTCCCCCGTAACTATTTATACACCTGGTTTAAAGAGAGACGTGGTGAAGCAAAGCTTCTTGTCTAAGGCTTGAACCTGGACCTGTAGTTCCGAAGATCGAGTTATTATTAATCATTTGGAAACTGTACCTGCACAATTTACAGTCAGTTCAAATTGACACGAACTAGGAGAGGAGAGCATCGTGTGTTTTGTTTCGATGTTTAGCTCTATTCTCATGTGATATCATTCTAATCATACGTATACAATATATACATTTTGCC
This sequence comes from Porites rus, assembly GCA_964035705.1. NCBI lineage: Eukaryota > Metazoa > Cnidaria > Anthozoa > Scleractinia > Poritidae > Porites > Porites rus. The sequence goes on from OZ037992.1 coordinate 1,638,990, forward strand.
TTTGAGGTGCAGTTCCGTAGGTAAACGTATCTCGTAAACCTCCGCAATCTCCCTTCATTAAGTTTGCTGCCTTGAGTTGCAAAAAAAACAACCTGATGTAAGGACAAAACACACAAGAAATCCTAGCTGCGTTGGTTAGTGGGCTTAATAACCAGTAGTGGTGACTTGTATCCTGTCGGGATAGGAGAAATTCTCTGTATTTGTAAATGGGAATAATTCTGAGGCGTCTCGGATCTGTTTCCGTCTTCCATGCTTCTTGAATGCTCCGAGTTTGGAAAAGTCTCTTCATTTGTTTCTAATTTTTCCTCCATGTCCTCCAGGACAATAGATTTTTTACGCTTTTTCTCGGGTTTTACTGACAACGACTCCGCTTGCACATTTCTTGCCCTTCGCGTGAAATCACCAATCGTTTCTTCATCGGATTGTGTTGCGGCATTTTCTGGTCTGTTTCTAGTTGATTTACTTTTCTTTGGTTTCTTTTTCTTTCTTTCTGTTTCTTCCGGAGCAACGGATTTTCTCCTAGTTGTTTCTGGCGCGACAAAATTCTCATTTAACTGCTTTATCATATCTTCCACATCTTCGTCCGAATTTTCGGAATCTTCATTTTTCCCTTTAGTTGCTACTTTTTTCTTTCTGTTTTTCTTCTTTTTCTTGTTTTCTGCATCTCCCGTGGCCGTGGTTACAGACGTGGATCGCCACATTTCTGGACTAGCTGGGACAACATTAACGCTTGTGAAACCTTTTAGCTCTTCTTCTAGGTCGGATATATCGTCTAGATCTTCAACGCCTTTCTTGTTATCCTTTTGTCTTTTTATTTTTTTCTTCTTCCTTTTGGTATTTTCTCCATCCTTGGACTCTGGTTTCGTTGTTTTATTTTTTTCAGAACCTTTTGCCTTCCCCTCATCTATGACCAGTGACGATGCAATTTTAGTAGCAGAGCTCACGACCTCGCCTTCGTCAGTAAGTGTAGATCCTCTGCGTCCGCAATCTTGTGTTACCAATCTGTTGTCCTTCCTAGAGCTTTTTGTATTGTTTCTATCAACATTAACTGACTTTCTGCGCCCCTGGCTTGCTAGAACGGTTAATCGATCATTCTTTTCCTCGGTCTCTTCAGAAACTTTAACTTCTTCGTCAGCAGAAATCTTAGACTTTCTCCGTGCGCTAACGGTTGTAGCTAACTTTTCTTTGATCCTTGAGGTCGATTTTTCTCCATGACGAGCCGTTGAACGATCGTCCGCTTTTATTTCATTTTCCTGCTGAGTTGCTTTTGTGTTCTTTTCCCTTTTTGTGTACTTATCCTTGGGAGTGGCAATCCTAATTTCATAATCTGCTGCTGAACTGGACTTTCGTTTGTCTGGGTCTCGTACATCCTGCAAGGTCGAAGACTTCATTTTCGTGTTAACTTCTGTCTCTGACAACCTTGGTGAATTTACTTTTTCATCTGAGGGTAATATGGATGATCTACGAGCTTTCCTTTCAGTATTTGAAGACGATAACAAGTTTCCACTTTTCTTTGGCTTTCCAGACGGTTGTTGTTTTGTCGTTTTGTCGTATTTCAATGGCAGAAAAGCTGTGTTCTCATCCGCATTTGAGCTTAAATCAGAAGACACGACAGATCCTTTACGTTCTTCACTATTACCGACATTAAGCTCTGAATGCAGATAACCATTAGCAAGCCCCTGAGAAGAAGATTTTCTTCTGTTTTTGTCACTGTGCTTTGTTGCTTCGTTTTTGTTGTCACCTCTCGCGGAAGCAGTAGCATTATCGTTTATAAAGCCAGGGTTTCCTATCCCATTAGACAATCGTGAGCTACCGCTGGAGTCTCGCAAAATGCGCTCGTCGTCACTGTTTAATATGTCACTCAAATTGTCATCATCTTCTATATTCATCTCGCTTCCACTGTCAATACTTCGTCTGTCCATGTCGGAGTCGACGTCATCGAGAATAAGTTTTGGCGGAGTCCGCTGCATGTGCAGTTCTGTTGGTGTGTACGCGGGCGCTAGAGATCTGCCTAACGAACCGTTAGCCTCGTTTTCACTTGGACGCAGGCTGGCGGAGGCAGTTTGATGGGATCTTCCGTTAGCTGGCCAACAAAAGGTTAAAAAACAATAAATTAGCAGAAGTGTTTTGTTCCTGTCCGCTGTTCTGTTTCTTTAAGAGCTCTAGCTCATCTCCAAGGAATCCTCTCTCAAGGGGAAAATATCAAGTGATTCTTTTAAAGAGGTAGCAAGCGATACTAAGTTTCTAACGTTTTATCAAGATGCAGTAGTTAACTCACGAAAAGGGATTTGCCTAATTTAAAGGGGGACGCCAAACATCTGCCCGCGCTAAAACCAACAAACGTTTCAGTGCTGTACAATATGTAACTTGGGCTCTGTAGTAAAATATATAGGCTCTTGGACGACAAGGCCCCTTAAAGCATCAAAAAGCATTCGATGCGAAATTTCGTGTTTCCAAAGTTTCCGCATTTTAGTAGTATTTTTTATGCACCTACCAATTGGTTTACTGTCATTTTCTTCCATTGCTTCCATGATCCGCTGTAGCTGTTGAACTTTGTTGTGATCCACGCGGTCACTGTTGATTGGAGTGAATTTCCTTCTGTAAAGAAGCCAGGAATGTTTCAAGAACTTCCAAAAGACACACAGGAAGATCAATCCTAAGATACCCCCCAAAGCATAGAACAAAGGTTTCAAGTCAACTTCAATAGGTGGTAGCTCATTTGTAGGTGTCGAGGGTTGGTCAGTCGCCGGCGCCTGGTAAAGACTATATGATGATCCTTTGACGGCGGATAACATGAATGACGGGTGAATACTTCTTTTATCCCATAACGGGATGACAAGAGAGTTGTTGGACAGGAGATGTCGAAGTAAACCCAGAGACGTCTTAAGTTCAGTAAGGTTTTTTCCTTCTACTGTAATGTTTGCAGCCAGACCAGTACAGGTCAGGTAACTTGGTTCACGGTAGGAGTTTTGCGATTTTTGCTCGTTATTTTTCCTCGAGCCTTTCCCCTTCATTCTGCCACCTACTAAGCGTTTTGCACGATGATGAGCCTTGATCTTCTCTACGTCCACTCCGCAATACGGCCAATGACCAGTTGAGCAAGCGACGTAGGCTGTGACTTGTTCGAATGGAATTCTGGAAAGACTTGCTATTCCTTGCTCCAGAGAAACTCTTAATTGTTGTTCGTTGCCTAAAAACTGATCGCAGTCCCGTATAAACACAAGAATTACTTTGTAATACCTCGTTGGCACTGTGGTTGCTGGTGGGGCTGTGAAAAAAGAAAAAGAAAACGAGTTTCCACTTGCAATACTATTTATGAAATAATTTGTGCTAGTAGTGAATATTTCTGTGCTAGAATTCAGCTTTACATCAACGAACCTCTGTATGGGACCTGCGGACGTCGATTTCGTTGCTCGTTTTCCATATTGTCGGTTTTTTCAGGCCAAATTGTTGCATATCAAGAATTGTTTTGCGCGGTAACGCTGCTAGCGAGCTCAGCGCAGTCACAACGATGACGGAAACGAGAAAAAAAAGCAAAACTAAAACTCTGAACTACCCTAGCTGCGAGCGAAAGTTCTTACTGGCATTGCTTTTAGCGACGCGATCGACTTAGTGCAAGTATATGGTAAAAGCCATCCCGGAAAGAAATCTCTGCTCGCAGGGAAACTCTGAAAGTGCAGCACATTTTTTGGCAGGTCACTCTTTGCCGTCATTGCACGACCAAGGTTGTCAAACTTGATTGAAACTGCAATGCGTTCGTCGCTTTAATTTTTAAGGTCGTGGCTTCATAAATTTTGATCGTCGCGACTTTGATTTCGTAGGAAATAGCAATACAGAGGCTCATTAACGCCTTAAAGTGGATTTTCACATTAGCAGAAATGACGCACAAGTCTGCAAAACATTTTGTTCCACAGATGTATCTGGACCTTTAATAGGCCATCTCTTTTTAGCGTCGTGCGAGTTCGCCCGCTGAATAAACGTAAGGCATATTGATCCTTGGGATATGATAAGCGAAGTACCAAGTATAAATATGTTTCTTCTGTATGCAGCATTTAGTGATTGGCATAATTCAAGTGCACAAGTGAACTATTTTGCGTATTCAAAGAAATCAGTATAACCCCAAAAACTATTTATTGAGGATATGAAGCTTGCGTAGCCAATGCAATTTACTGTTACCTCAATTACTGGCGGCTTGCATTGGTTTTGACATTGAAACAAAGTGGAAGAGTTATTAATCGTCACAGTGATGTAAGTAGTGAACGAAATTACAATTAAGAAGGACTACTTGCTCACCAACCTGTGGTACTGGTGCACTTGTCGCAACAGTAGGTTGTATTTTTGGGACACCAACAGCAGGTCCACTGCGATGTACCATCATAAGGTTCCCCCGTGAGATTAATAAAAGGCTGCTGGTTCAAATTATCACAGGCAGAGGTGTGGTTCAATGCACATTTGCATTCGTTGTTGTCTACTGCACATTGTCTATTTGAAAGCGAGCTGTTGCAAGAAGACTAAAACACGAGGAACATTGAGTTAGTAGTTTAGAGTGAACGTTTTGATCCTTTTTGAGCAAAGAATAAGAATAAATCTTTATTTTTCATTCTAAATTAACTTTTTTGTCTTTTTATTTATTTATTTACTTACCAGCTTTTCTGGACACAGGCCTGCCCAGAGGGAATGTGCACGAACGGGACTCAGGTCCCATGCAAGGTGCCATGGCCACACCACCGGAGTCTACGACCCCTACTCTTTTCAAATAGTGATGTGGGTTATTTTACGTCCCACAAGAACAAATCAGTGAAAGTGCCGTGAGACGGGACCTACGGTTTTTCGTCCTTATCCGAGAAGACTGAAAATCTAACCATTTCCAGATGTCATTACAAAGGCAGCACTTTCTTCACAGTTATTTAAAAACCCTGAGTGTTTGTCCGGCCGGGGTTTGAACCCGCGACCTCTGCATGGCAGGCGCCCTTCCCCTAACCCCTGGGGAGATACTCTCTTATATTTGCCTTTTAGGTATGTACCGCCCCAAAGAGTATGTTTTTTGCGCCGTTTTGGTCTGAAAACGGGTATAGCTATGGTTTTCGCGGCAATGCATGAACGTATCTGTCGTTTCAATTCCAAATGAATAAGAAAGAAAGAGTAATATGCGAATTCGAGGTGGATTTTAAGAAATCCTTTTGTTGGCGTTCTAATCTAAGTAATGATAATATTATTTCTGCCTACACCAGGTCTAAAAACGGGTGTGGAAAATGACAATTTTTAGGTCTGAAATAGGGTCAGGATTTGGAGAACCGGGCAGCACACCCCCACCAAGAATTCCCAGGAATATCCCCCCGGGCAATCCCCCTTTCGACGCCTGCTACGCGGGCTAGATGGACTGCGAAAATTTTCATTTTGGAGTCGCACTCTATTCATTCTAGAAAATTAAACATTTTTACCTGATATAAATTATATCGGCCTCATTGTTCTACCATGAAATTTAAAAACAACAGGATATTGGTCGGGGAATTGTAAACTTTGTTTGTAAAGTCCTACTTTTTTCGCAACAATTTGCCAGGTGGTTATGGTTTTTTTGTTGTGTCAAGCAAATACCAAATGACACCTAAGGTTTATTTAAAACATCTCACAGAATCAACGGAAAAATAATTATTGAAAGTCGCTGTTTGAATAAAACATCCATGCCCCATTTGTGTTGTTTTTAACTAAAACTACGTTTTTCCGGTGATCAAAACATTATCTACTCGAAATGTGCTTCTTTCGTATTCATAGTATTGTAATTCACAAACAAAAACATAAAAACGACGACGATAAAAACGATGATGACATAATAATGATAATAATAATAATAATAATAATGATAAAAATATTATTTCCACAATAACAATAATAATTTTCACAATAATAATAATAATAATAATAATAATAATAATAGCAATAATGATAATAATAATGATTAATAATAAAACATCGGTTTGACTCAGATGATAAAATATATTTCAAACTTTCTGAAATGGTTGCATTGTTAAGGTTTCTCTGACGATTTTTAATTATCTTTTCGTTCCTTGCACGGTTTGCCGTCGGCGAGACAAAATTCTAACACTCAAACAAAAGAGGATTGATCTGTCTTCTTAGGTCGTTGTCTGCTATAACTGTCAGCTGTAAGTCGGTCATTTTGATTAGCGTATTGGTATTAACAGACATGTGAATATGGAGATATTTTAATGACATGTCTCACCAAGGTTGTTTTGGCAAAGTTAAATTTCAGGCTAGCGAAATAACCAGATTGTTAATTCATCTCAGTAAAAAAACTATATTGCACCTTTAATTAACTGTTACCTCTGAGTTTAGATATGAACGGGATCAGAGTATAGAATTCTCATTTTCGAGGCGAATATTGCTTGGATCTATCATGGGTAATTCGAACTGACATGGCGACCATAATTTAAGGAAATTCAAGGATAAAATTTCCGTCTAAATTATTAGGCGATAATACATGGTCATTGTGCGGTATCAGCTAATTAGGAAAGTTTTATCCACGGCCTTCAAATTAAAAGAAAAGCTTTGTCCAATATTGATTGCTGACAACGGTAGAATTTGTCAGAGTTTGAGCGGTGTGTCTTTATCCCACAGCGATATGAAATCTTTTTTCATTTCAAATGTATTTCTAATTCCTGAGAAAAAACTCTGAATTTGTGTTTTAAATTAAGGCATGTTACTAAATATTATATTTTCTCTAGTTTAAGGATTCAAGTGAGAGCTCTGAGCAAAATTTCACTTTGTTAATTAAAGTCTATACTGAAAACAGATGTATTCCTTCATTTGCTTGACTGTTACGTTTTCATTATCAACTTGTACGAAACGAAAAAATAAATTTCAGACAAATTTCACAATACTAGTATCCTTACTTTTTGTTACATCAGTCGGGATGGATACTACATTGAAAGAATTTTCTTGGTGTGTGAGAAATGCGCAACGGTAAAGTCTTCAAAGTTCGGTATTTAAAATCAGGTTGGCCAACTTGAATTTAAAATTGTTAAATAAAATCCAATTTTTAAGTGCGCGTCGTTTTCAATAGCTCTTTTTATCCAACATGCATGCCTGTTTACACTGTCGCTAAGCCAAAGATGAATAAAATTATCTAATCCCTGAATTCTCAAGGGACGTTTACTTCAACACTTGAAAGAGGAAATAATAAAATGAATTAACATTTCTTACCTCAGAACAGGGATAAAATTCTCCTGAATTCAATGCGGGGCTAGTAAGTTTCGTTTTTAGCATGAAAATGGCACCTACGTACGAAAAGACGTACAGTTTTGCGGTTAATTATGTCACAAAAAATCAAGCTGTAAATGTTATTTTTAGTTTAAAAATCATAATGATTTCCAGTTTGAGACTTCGATTTCAAAGTAACAAACCTTACCGTGTAGAAGAATATTAAGCCAACACCGCGAGAGCATGGTTCGTCGAAAAAGGAAAACATTCACAGTTAAAATCGGTTTTCTTGAAGCCAAAGTTGTCATAGACGCTTTGAAAACAAACTTGTTCCTTTGTTCGGTGTCATGTCAAAATGAAATTTGCAGTCCTTCTCTAACTTGCCTTTATCGAGGCATGTAATCTTAAAATGGAAAATCAAGAATAGGTGATACGGACCCGGGATAAAAGGGATATTGTACGCCAAAATTGGCGTTCTCTCATTGGTTATTAAACGTATTTGGACTAAAAAGGGTACACCTGGGTTATAGTCTCACTTGAAAGAGGTTTTAGTGACATCCCCACTCCAGCTGCTCAAATATTCAATAGATTCGCTTTCCCTTTCCTTCCAACTCCGTTGATTGCTAAAAAGCTAGCTTATGTCAAGCCAAGATGATTGTGCTGATTTTGTTTTGTTGATCTGAAAGATCTCCAGCTCTAATGAGTATTGTGCTAACAATCCGGCTGACCCATTTGTGATAAAGTATTAGCGGTAAAAAGCCCTTGGATTTTAGGACTTTGATGTCACTGTGGCTTTTGATAGCTTCAGCCAATCGGATTCTTAACCTCGTTTACACTTTTGCAATAAGATAGCACCATTGTTCGCCACAACACCGAACGAGCGATTGTTTCCTTTAACGTAGATATGTTGAAAATATTGGAAAATTGAAGGTAAAATTAGTTTATTGTAATGTTATCAAAAAAGAGGCAGAAAAGCCTTATTGTTGGAATTAAAAATTGAGAAAGACAAAGCTGGAACATAATGTTTTGTACTTGTGTACGAAATAAATTTGAAAGGTTTCATTGTAATAATTATTCATTCTACCCAAGTTTAAGGCTATTTTTAACCGACAGTACAGCTGTAAGGAAGTTTAGCCAGCTCTGAAATGATTTTCGTCATTGGGGTATTGTCTTTCTTTCACGGAAGTTTTTCCAACTAATATTTTTCAATTATTTCTAACGAAACATCTAGACCATTTTTATCGTTACATTGTTACAATGTGAGTAAAGTTTTGACGAACGAAAGAAAATACAAAGCAGTATTGCTTCGCCGACCAGCGGGTCCCGTTGCCGTTTCAGGTAAGGATGTCGCGTCAAAAGCCGTTTATTAGGATTTGCCTTGGGCAACATTTAATTATGTTCAACTTGAGATATCTAAATAACAATCGCGAACCAGACAGTCTGCTCTGTAAATTAAGTAAGACAAATAAAGTGCGCCCAGTGTCGTCAACACAAAACATAAACAGTTTAGAACATTTTATTAATTAGTCTACCTCTCGTGGGCTGATTCGCAGCGAAGCTGTTCAGTTTTTGAATGCTAGCCAAGGTCTGTCAAGATGTTCAAAAATTAAGGCTTCCGAATCATTTCCACCGAAATGTTTGACTATAGAACAAAATTTAGTCAAAACATCTATCCCACAAAAAAAATGGTGGCGAAACGTCATCCGTCAAGGGCTAAAACGCATTCAAAACGAACGGTAGGAACGTAAAGATAGCGAATACCGGTACTTATAAAGTGTTTTCGCTATTATTCACTCACTCAATTTGTCAAATGAAGCCGAATTTTCCTGGAAATGATATATTAAGACTGTTTACAATTACGGAAAGAGAAAGAAAAATTAGACGACGTGTGTTTACGTCGCTTCAAGAAATTTTACCTCGCACTCGTGCAGCGACGCCGCGACGGCAAGGAAACGAACTCAAACCTATTTATTTTCCCGTTTATTCGTCCCTAATCTCTGGGTATTTTATGATGGCCGACAGATCCAACCACATCAAATACTTTGGCTAACAGATATATGCCGTTGCAACATCATTAGAACATCATGAGCCAACATAAGCCGTCACGACGCCAACGACGTTGGCCAAGGCCCATTCACCAACATTGGTTTCCAGACTTCTGCGGGACATCATTATCACACGTTGCTTTGTTTCTTTGGTAGTATAGCAGATGTTCATACAAATTTACACATATGGCTGATTCCCTTTAAGTGAATATTCACGTTAGACATCCAATAATCACGACATAAGCCTTAAAAACAGGTCACCGTAAAGTTCCGAAAGTATCGAATTTAGCACTCTTCTGCTATCGCTTTTTTCGGAGACTCGCTACTTTCGGGGGTCGTTACTTTCGGACGGCTAAAACGTGTACTCCACATGGGTAGCCTGTGTACAGACGTCCCCTCTCCCTCAGGAAAAATCGGGAGAGGAGACGTCTGTGAATCGTCGACGATAATCGTGTTCCCATTTCCCCGGAATGTTGGGGACAGCCTCTGATTGGTTGTAATGTTAAAGCCATGACGTAAATAATTTCCGGCGTTGTGATTGGTGAATGAACCTCAGAATAGATTCCCCGGGGAAAAGCTCAGCCTTTGTGGATATTCATATTTGTTTACCAGTATTTGTATTTCGGCTCTTTCGAAAAGGCATGAGCCCGGGGGCATGAGAAGTTAAGACCACCGATGTTTGCTGCACCGGTTGCGGGTACGTCTGTCTGTACCGGTCGGTATTGTAAATAAAAGAGAAGGCATACAAAATCCTACGTTAACAGCCAAGGCAGGTTAAGATTACCCCCAAAAAGATTCTATTAATGAATTGATTATTTGAAAAAATGAATCCGTTAGTCGTTTCCGTAACTGGTGTCAAATTTAAATCGGCATTCCTCTATGCGTAATGAGCAGTGAATATTTTAAGAGAACTTCTCTGTATTTGGTCAGATTGAAAATCTTTCAATGGATTAAATATCTTAGAAGACATTTACATCAAAGACCCATCAAATTCAGGGAAACTGAGCTGGTAGAAATTTCGTAACTGAATCGCGTGTGAATTCACGGGCTCATTACGCATGCAAGAATGCACACAGAGATGAATCTGAAATCTACAACTACCAACGGTTCAACTTTCGAATAATAAATACATTAATGGGATCTTGGGAGGTACGCTGGACCTGGCTTGACTGTAATCTGGATTTTTGGTTGAACATTGCGTGAAGATGTTCGGCTAGCCTGTACACAGACGCCACAGCTATTTTTCGACCTACATGTGCCTTTTCAACTGTCAGTAAAAGAACAAAAAATTAATTTATGCAAATGTATACCGGAACACGTTTAACGACGGCGATTCACAGACGTCTCTCCTCCCGATTTTCCCTGAGAGAGCGGGGACGTCTGTACTCAGGCTACACATGGGCACTTCAAAAAATAGAATCGCACAAAAATGTGAAAGGAATACTTTTTGAAAAAGGTAATGTATATCTTGCACTTTAAGACTTATGACTAGGAATGTCAAATAATCATTATTGATAAACCTCGGATCAGTGTGGCATTTAATTTGTTTAGGATATCTATCATATCCGTTATTTTGCAAAAAGGGAAATTCGGTAATTTTGAGGTCTCTACTTTCGAAGGGTGGTTATTTTCGGGGGGATCCCAGCTTTCGGGATTTACTAACACTTGTGACATTTTATCGCTACTTTCGGAATTTCACTACATTCGAGGGGTCGTTACTCTCGGAACTTTGCTGTATCGCTTAAACAAAACTCCTCAATGTTGTATTTATACATAATTTTTACATACTGTAATTTCTACAAGTCAGTTGTCAGATCCTTAATAGACAAGTTTAGAAAAAACGTTTAGAGTTAAAAAAAATTACTTATAAACCGTACAGCACAAACGAATCCTACAAAAAAGCAAATAAGACTTGTTAATAGTTAACTGTAATTACTAGAGATGAACTCCTTCCTGAAATATTTTCGTGTGAGAATGAACACCGTATAATTGATAAATAAATTATTTCTAATTTATCTATTACACCTGTTTTTTTAAAGGAAAGTTTAACACGAAAGCCATAATATTAAGGATCGTCTCCAGAAGCTCAGATATGAAATTCTGTGCATTTCAAGACTGGGGCGCTTATGATAATTATTGTCTATGCATGATGAAAAAGCAGTGACCGGCATCTGGAAGTACTGGCCCACAAGTCAGTGACCTAATTCGCTCTCCACTGAACCGGCAAATTTCATCTGTAAATATGACCATTAGATGCCATCGCCAAACAAAAGGGTTGTTGTAAAACTTCTTTGCCAAACTTCAATGGCTCATCAATCAGGAGAAAAACGGCCGGTTTATTTTCAGTGCTTGAAAATATCGACTCATTGAACAACAGGAGTAGCTGGAGTGGAATCTTGAGAATCGTGGTCTTGTTGTTCTACTTTCGCGATCTCTGACTTCATATGTTGGATAGCATCCTTGCACATTTTAAGTTTTTCATTTAACTCGCTTATTTCTTTTCCTATTTTCTGTCGCGCACCACCTATAGAAGCTGTTGTCCTCTTTTCAATTTCATCCCCTGCAAATTAACAATAAACAATACAAAAGTTTTTTTTCAGGAAGTTTTTAGTGTTTTGCAGAACTGCACTTGCTAATTGGCCAGAATCTCATCTAATGAAATGGAAAGAGCGCTCTACATTTCTCGTTGTTTTTCTTGGTCCAAATATCACGTGCCACTTTGTCTTCCAATCAGACGCGACAAGCGAGACCCATCCGATAATATTTTGATTGGTCAAAAAGTCTCGTGCCAGTCTCTTCTCCGATCAGAGGCACAAGTTACTTAACAGCTGACTGAAATTTCTGGAGTTTCAGAAACAGACGAAGGGATAGCGATTGAAAGGTGGAAAATTTTCGAAAGTGACGATTGTGAAAAAAAATTGGACCAGGACGACCAAAAAAAAATCGGCAAGCGAAGCAAGGGCTTGGGGGAGAACAAAGGTAGGGAAGCCTGATAGAGTTTGTTTTGATGCCGCCCACTTGACACATATGTCAATAACATGTCAATAAGCTACTAGACCTGTCTAATTATGATGGCTATTATGCTTGAACGCATCGGCTTCAATAACATTCGCGTGCATGTGGGTATTTTTCCACTTGTCAACAGTCAGCGATCTGAAGAATTAGATCCAGGGTTCGTACCCTTTTTTGAACAAAGAAAATAAAGGACTTTTCAAGGACTTTCAAGGACTCCATTCAGTGCAAAAAAGAGCCTCGAGCCTTGTCTTTTTTAGTTCTTCCACAGCATGAGCAATTTCGCCCTGAAGGTCTTTCTGTGTTTGCTCCTTTTATGCTACTGAGAATCTGGGTTGGATAAAGTTAGCACCGAAATTCAAGGACTTTCCAGGTGCGAGCGAACTTCGCAGATCACGATACCAGAATCTGGTATCATAGATGAGCGACATCAAAAGAAAGTCTACAGGCTCCCCCGCCAAGCTCTTTTCTTTATCTCTACATTCCACTGGGAGCCTGTTTGCAAGCTACTGTTTTCTTACAGTCTGATTCATGTTTTATTGGCTGTAACTGTCGAGCACTCAGAAGACACTGATGCATCATTTGGGTGGGGTCTTGGAAAATCTACAAAATAAAAATAGAAATGTTTCAGAAATTTAGAGAGCTTTCCATTTGTCAGAACTAACCGTCAGGCCATTCTCGTCATAACGAGAATTTCACTTTTAATCAAAACTGTCCAGCCAGATCATTCAATCCTAAATAGCAAGCATGAAGGAGATGGTTTTTCAAAAAAAAAAACACTCCTTGTAAAAGCCTATTTCATTGTCGAAATGATTGGTCTGGCTGGCCAGGTCTGACTTTTGGAAAGCATTAGATATGCTTTTTAATGGGAAATAATTTCCCTGGCATGCTTAACATTTTGAACAGGCCTGGTATAGATCCTCTGGCATTCTTATCATTTGTCTTGGCCAGAAATTCTCCCGTGCCGAGCTGACAGCTTCCCACCAAAATCTCTTGTCCATCATTGCCGTTTTATTTTCTGAAACTGTTTCCAGACCAGTGTACCTCATCAGGGTTTTAATGAAGGAAAAAATGGCATTTTTACACCGTTTTTGAGAACTTAACAGAAAAATAATGGCAGGGAGTCCAACTCACTCAAGAAGAGAATACAGTCATACCCCACTTTATGGACACCTGCTTAATATGGACACCTCATTAGTATTATGGACAGTTCGTTTTTGTTCCTGGGGAAAGAAACCTCTAAGATTTTCTCTAAATTCAACCCGCTTACCGTAATAAAAACATCCCTTTAACCCTTTAAGTCCCAATAGCGCTCAAAATCAATTTTCTCCTGACGATATCCATAGACTATCATGAGCAAAGTCTATGAGAATTAACAAAAGTATCACAAAGAGAAAAATATTTGATCTTTTACCAAATTCTCTCAACTAATTCTTCAAGGAAATGTATGGAGATCAGTTTGGAGAATTTGTATGTGGATATTGGGACTTTTAAAACACTTTCAATGGCCCCCTCAGTGTCTGTATTAACTGGGTTTGACCGTAAATCTTTAATTTAAAATGATCTTGACTTACAATTTCATCATAAAACTCAGACACCAACTGTTTCTTTCCAGAAGCAAGAGCTGACTCGGTCTGGAAGAGCTTTAAAAGATGATACAGAGTGACCTGTAACAAAGAAGACAGACAATAACGATTAAGAAATATCCTCACAGCAGCAAAAAAAATCGGCGAGCCAAGCGAGCCGAGCTGGAGCAAATCAAACATTGTGTATTGCAACAAAAGGGAACAGGTCTTAAGAATTTTACAAATATGTTTTAAGGAAGACAAGTCTCAAAATTTTAAAAGAGTATCACCCTAGCTCTTAAGTACAGTGCAACTTGTAGGAGGTGGTATGACCGAGTGCTCAATGTGTTGGACTTGCAATCCAGCAGTCCTGTGTTGGAGTCCCACTCTGGCCACTTGCTAGATTTGTTCTTGGTTGTCCTGAGTTCACATCCTCGCCATGCTCGTAAAAAGCCAACTGGTTGCCTTCTACCAGTCAGGTTTATAATCCTGTTATGTTTTCATTGGATTTTTTGTTACTAGTTATTTGAGTGGTGTGCCTGTAAAGTAGCTGGATAAGCTAAGTTCACTTCCCACGCTAAACAAACCTTTGACCCGTACAAGTCATGCAGCATGTTACAAGTTTACAATGTGGCCTGATAAAGAAGAATCGAGAGGTAAAAGAAGGAGTTGTTAAGTCTCAAAAAATGCTTTCTAACCGGCCTTTCTGCAGGATCCATGAAGAAGATTTTGATCTGTATTTCAAATTCTCCCCAGCCTGATTCATTCACTTCGTATGGGGGTTTTGTTACAACTGCATAGAAAACATGATGTCAGAAAATTATAATAAGGATTATCAATTAAACAAGTCGCTATACACCAATTCCAGGAGTAAAGCTGTGGCTCTATTTACTATTTACCATACTGGACAAAAAGTGATTCGAATTCTGCACATTCTTACCCACAGGATGCCCATCCTATTGATTTGGTACCACAATGCAGGGCTGTCACTATAAGAGCCGGGCGGGGCCAGGGATTTTCCCTGGCTACTATGAATGAGAGTCCCAGCTACTTCTTATAGGAAACAAAAGGAAAATAGAACCAAAAGAACTTCCTACCTGTACAATTTCCCTGCTACCAATTGCATATGTACCCAGCAACCTGAAATTTTAGTGACAGCCCTGCACAATGAGCCCCCTCCTCACCTCATCCTGCTCAACACTGTTCAGTCAGGAGCAGAAATGATTCAGCTGGAAATCTACATTATTGTTTTTGGAGGAAAGGGTGACATATTTGTCATCAGCAGTACTTTCAAGAGCCTTATTACAGTGGAAGCCCATTATTACGGTCACCAAGAAGCCCAAAAGAATTGGCCGTAAGAACAAGAGGTGACCGTATCGACGAGGGTTTCTTTACAAGAAAATGTATGGACGTTTTTGCCAGGCAGACAAAAAAAGTGGCCGTAATAACGAGGTGACAGTAATAACGAGGTGACAGCATTAACGAGGTGGCTGTAAGGCAGGGTTCCACCATATTTCAATAAATAGACAATCAATGCCCATTTTTCTTAAAATTTTTGTCCAAGATTATAGAAATCTTGAGATAGGTTTATAAAAATAATAAGGTACTCTCTTAAAACAACATTTCTTTCAGTCGTTAGTCATCTTACCTCTGAGAGGATTAGCATAACTTTCATGAAGTTTGAAGTGAACTTTTTTCACATAACTGGACATGTCCTACAGAGAATGGAACAAGGAATATTTGAGCGTATTCGTATAGGTACAATTTTTTCACTAAAACTCTAAAATAATGGAACATTCTGCCTTCCTTTTTATTAGATCAGCCTTCTGTGGATGCAATTAAATCTGCTGTTACTTTTATTTTAATCTCCCTCATTGATTTTAAACATCGTTGACTTTATACATCATTTTATTTTATTTTTTTGGCACATTCACAGTGATGAATGTGCAAATGAATGATGAGTGTCTTTCCTGAATTAAAACATATAAATAATCATTTTTTCTAAGCTTGCGACCGGGCAGAATTCTCCAACGCCTGCAATCTGATTGTTTCCAAGAGCAGGCAGTTTTTTACGATCTTGCCAGCTAACCCGGGCGGAATCGTTGGCAGCTTTATTCACAAGTTTGTTTGTTGTTTGTGAATGAGCAAAACCGGTGATTTTAACCATATTTCTTTCTAAACTTGCGCTATTATTAGCGTTAGCTAGAGAAAAGTGCATTTTGTTATTCATACAAAACATCTGACAGGGTGTCCAGCGCCATGGTTGCTCAAAAAAATAGGAAAATAGGAAACTCAGGATTGAGAAAATAGGAAAAATTGGAAACATTCTATTAAAAAATAGGAGAAAAATAGGAAAATCAATAATACTTTCGTCAACAAAGATAGACTCCCTGCACCCCATCAGGGTTGTAATAAAGGCTACGATTCCTCAGCTTCTACGTTCGCAGGATTTAGATCACCTTTCGAGGCTTAGAAGGAGTGATCAGTAACATTCAGTTTAATTATTGGCCCAGTTACGCTGTAATTAGAATGATATGCTTGATTACAGGTCAAGCGGGGTTCTATCGGGGGTTCTATAAAAATCAAAGGTGATCATATGCAAATTCCCTTCAAGTTGGCGACAAATCTTTGAAAAGCTTATCGAACTAGGAGTAAAATGTCTCATGGAAAGCTTTCCTTCCTTTAATCTGCAATTGGTAGATGGTTGAGAATATGCTTGTTTGAGTCAAAGACCACATAAATTTTAAGTACGGAACCAGGCTTTCCGCGGTGTACGCAAAATGACACTGATTTGTTTGGAACCAGATTGTAAGTGTGTCATGGTTAAGTTCCAAGAAGAAGTGTAACACTCTGCTTTAAGCTATGACTGCAAGACCAGTTTTGCAACCAAAATATTGGATCATTCGTCAGTTGCTTAGGAATAGCTGTTAACATGAGCTCACCAAGAGAGCTGGTGACGTAAACTAAACTTGAATCTGATCTTTTCACGTAGCATCCAGAATCCAGCTAGTGATTCAGGATTCATACAAAAAATTGCAACTATTTTTCAAGGACGTTTTAAGGACCACATTTGATTTTCAAAGACCACCTACTAGGAATATAATTTCACAGATAGTACATAAATGCACATTCCCAGAGTCTAATAAGGCTTTAAGAGCAGTTGTCTGTAAGATTCGAGCTATATTAAAAAGGCGCTGCCACACTATCTCACCGAATTGGCTAAAAATTGGCATGTAGACTTGATTTGAGGTCTTTAATAAGGAATAGGTAACTTTAGGTTCTAATTCCTCCTACTTCGGAAATTATCGACATGGCCGGTTTTTGGGTGCCTCGGACCGGCGCCATATTGGTTAATAGAAGCTGCTTTTGAGTCTTCGACTACAACCCTGTCTTCAAAGCTAATCTTCCTTTGCCAATACAGATTGAAAGAACAATCCCTCTTTATTGTATTTTTAGAAACTACTTCGAAATTGATAACGTTTTCGCAACGATCGATTAAACTTTTGGTGGGTATACTTTTTGAATTTTTTACACCCGCAAAATTAACAGAATTTTAAAGGCGTATATCTCTTTTGCCACATCGCATTGAAGCTTGCCAATCTGCCTGAATACTCACTGTTTGTAGTTAAATCGAGTTCATTAATAAAAAAATTGGGCAAATTTAACGGAGCAGAAACAAAAGTAATGAATGGAAGACTGTTCTAGCGACTTTGTCAATAATCTGTACACCGAATACTCGCCAGGTGTTGCCAAAATTACAATGATAATAGAGTTTCCGTCATTAAATCTGAGTGATCCGTGTAATAAAATTAGCCTCTGTAATATAATCGATAACTCTGCTGCGAAAAACAGTATAAAAAAAGGCAGATTGTATAAGGAAAAGGAAAATGAATTTGTTATGTTTATGCTATGACGCGTAAACAAAATCCAACCATTACAGTCGAACAGGAATTTTCCTGATTTTCCTCCAGTTCCTTTACCGAAACCAGAGCTTTTAAAATTAACCATAGTAATCAAAATTGAGATGTATTACCTTACTCGACGACAAAGTTGCCAGTTTCCACCTTGATCGAAAAAAAGTAATATTTTCCCACGCATATCGCGGGTCGTCACGTTCCTTGCCTGGCGTTACAACTCACGTGAAGCCGCCTGGTTTCAAACAACTGAACTGAAGAATCCGTGAAAATCTTAGCCAGGCAATAAATAATGGAAGTTGATATAAGTTATCATTATTAGTTAGCGAGGATCGATGCGATGATAGTTCCAGCTACATGTATTTACAGCGTTTGAAGATTCACTCAAAACCCATGAGACATGAGCCCTTGAAATAAACATCATTACTTCCGGTTTTAAAAATTGGGCGTTGGCAAAGTAATGAATAGACTCATTCTACCTTGTACACCGTTAACAACGGTTCCGTGTACAATTTTCAGGTATTTTATCTCAATCACGAAGCCCGTTTTGAGGAGATTCTTGATAAACAGAAAAATTGGTTTGGAAGGGGTTAAGAAGAATGAGGGATGAGCCCGGGACAACAAAAACCACAGTCACCCCACCGAAGGGCTTTAAAACTGTGCGCAAATGCCTCACCCTAGGGACAATTCCAGATTTTTGTTTCCTTGAAAAAGCTTAAAATCGCTAGACAATGCATGGACAACTCAAGACAGTCCTAATTCAAAATAAAGTAAACAGCAAAGAAAATTCAGTTAGAGACCACAGTGTTTATCCGATATCGCGAACAATAAGGAGTGATTGAAGATGTGTCTGCAGTTTAAGGTAAAATCATTTACCATGCTCACGGACCTTTCGACAACATAAGTGTACCGATTGACGTAATATCAGTGGTAAAAAACGAACGCTTTTTACTGTAGGACGATGACGTCATCATACAAAAGGCGTCTTCACTCTGGCATCCAGAATTTCAAACAGTCAAAACCTAATTTTCTCTGCTCGTCAACTGAAAAACGCCTCTAAGGGCAAGTAGTGGTAATGTGCTTGTTAGTAAGACGTCCAACATAAGGAGACATTCATAATCAACTCGGTTAATGCATTGATAAAGGGAAACTTTCTCCTTTACCCTTAGGGACAGAGTTTAAAGGCGCAAAAGATTTTTAGTTCAGCTCTAGCATGTGTTGTCTAGCGATTTGCCTTGAGCTTCTCTAAATTTTCCAGATCGAACAAGCTGTGCCCATCGTACATAATCTTGTCTGGGCTCCCTTGAAAAATTGCACTTCATCAGATGCCTCCAAGTTCATCCTCCGCCGCGACGACTTCGTGATCTATTTTAATGGGTGGTTTTCTGGAACTATCCTATGGCTTGTCCTTTCTGGTCGTCACTATATTAGCGAACATGTTTCAATTTCTCTCCAGTAAAAGTCTCTATCAGGAGCGTAGCCAGGACTTTCCAGGTGTGCGGAAAATTTCCAAAACTTAGCCTAACATCTTACTCAGTTCTCTCTCAACGTTTCCCCACTACATTTGCTAATTCTGTTAACTAGGTGAGGTTATGCGTGGATGAAATGGCACTTGCAATGGGTGAGAAAATTAGGTTAGACACTTTACCCTCAAGGACGACTCTCACGTTTTGCTGACACTTTCTACCTTAGAAGAGATAAGTGAAGCTTTGCCTTCCCCACTCCGTGTAAAAAAATGTCGTTCGGCTGTTCAAACTACTTTTAGAAAACAACAAACTTCCCAACTTTAATTTTTAATAAAGGTATAAGGGTAGGAATCCAAATTGTTTTGGAGTATTTCACTGATTTTAACACGATGATTGTAAAGTAGTGTCTAGTGAGTACGGGGGCTAATGCCCCATCGTAAAAATCTGAAATTGAAAACAAAAATCTTGTATAACCGAGTAGTACACAATTTTAGTTATTTTATTGAGTTGTGAAAAATCACAAATTTGTTTCTTCTTGAATGTGTTATACTCTCATCCATTCAGTCTTTCCGATATGCCCGTCGGACAGCGGAAGTTAACGTAAATGATCGATTACCTGAAAAGAAGCTACCATCCTAACTTTCCACATTCGGGTCTTTTCCCTAGCCATAATTTTTTTCCCTGAAGGAATTTTTCTCTGTTTTACATAATAATTGGTCTTGCATTCAGCTTATCGATTTTGAGAGCCTAGTCCTATGCCGTATTCTGATGCGATCTACTTTATGTAGCTTTCCCCCCATCTAACAGCTCCTTACTGAACAAAAACGGCTTTAATTGAGTCTATTCAAAGAACTAGCCAATATTTTTCCAGCGGTAAGCACAATGTTCCTAATTCCCCCTAGTCCCCTTCTTAGACGCTTTCATGTGCATCAGGTGTTAAATTTTCTTTTCATAAGCTACAATGCTCATAATCGCGCATTCTGATGTCATTTATGCTTAAAAAATTAAAAATTAGTTTATCGAAGAAAGAGTGAATTAAAGGTGTCATGAGGCGTTTGTGATTTTAAGAACTTTTTAACGCGGTCCTTTTCTTACGGCTTATGTCCGTTGGTGAAAATGCTAATTGGGTTTTCTTGGATTGAAAAGGGCGGGCTCTTTCTAAACGTGGCGTTGTTTATGGGACCTTAGTATTCAGAACAGAATCAGTCGATGGCAAACAACGAAAAGGCTTTCATGTGGTAAGTTACAGTGATGAACCTTGCCTCGAGATGGTCATATTTTTGTACATACCTTCATGCAATTCAGTGTTGGTCTGAAAATTTTTTGTTATGGATGGGGGAAGGGTGGAGGGGGGGGGGGGAGAGATCAGAACATGTACCTCGTGTTGTTTACGAGACATTAAAGTAATGAAAACTGTTAAACAGTCTTCTACGAATCAAAATAGTTGCAAATGCTTACGGGAGGCCCTAACTATATGATGATTAGAAGGGCTATATTTGGAAAGGTGCATGGTCGTGGAGTTAAGGAGATTTGACTAATCAACCAATTTCCCGCTAAACATAAGGGCGTGGCCAGTGGCCCCAAAATTGTGTTCGCTCGCCCCGGGCTGGCTCGACTTTTGGGATACGGTTATGGGGTTATAAACAATGAGTTCATCATCTATATAGCCTACTCGCCCCAAAGTGACTGCATTTCGCTTTTCAGAGACCCATCAGTTACTGTATGACCCTCTACGATCAGATTTTATGTCCGTGGTACTGGTGGTGAGGTCAGTCTACAAGCAGAGTCGTGAAAAACACCGCCACTTGAGCCTTTACGTTCAAAACATTCCTGGCTATCGGGAAAAAATGAAGGAGCTTTTAAAAATACTAAATAAAATGTCATTTCAAATTTCACTTTGTCACCGTTCGAAAATTATTGTGAATCAGACCGAATGAAAGTTCACTCAAAGAGGGGGAGGGGGAGGGGGGAGGGGGGTTGGTAGTTCTTAACAGTTCCTGTTAGCTAGAAAATTAAAAGTTACGAAAAAATAGTGGGCGAACTGCAGAATACATGCAAGAATGAGAAAGAAAATAGAAAACAACTTCCTGTTCAAATTCGGGTGAAACGTTTAATAGCGTCAAGAAGACTGAACTTGATAGAGGTTGTTCATTTCAGTTCCGTTCCAGCGTGCAGTTCCCTGTCCTCCTAAAAATAGCTTCGTCTCCCACTGATCATTCCATGTCATATTTTGCGGACTTATTATTCAGTAATGACGCTACGATCAGGTAATTTGACTTGATGAGTTCTTTAATTTCATTTCATGTACTAGTTTTATATCTTACGCTGGAAAGATCTGCCAAACAGTGTACATTAGCAAAGGTAGGTTCCTGTTTACACGTGTAATTATCGAATACCATACAATTTGCATAAAGCTACAGTGTACGGTTGGTTTTTCTAGCCTTTTGATTAAAATTGACAACGTTTGCGTTATCTTTGCCTAAGAAAATATGTAATTTGTAGCTCTATACAGCAAAATACTATAGAGAAAATTGTAACTGTGTAGTACACGAGCGGCTCCCGATTGGTCTGGGAAATCGAAGAGCGAACTTGAGCTAGTACCGTGTGTAACAAAATTTATAATTTTCATTTTAGCGCATATTTCTGCTCTTCGCAAGATCAGAATCAAAAGATCATCTGTTTACATTACAAGGGAGGGTTTTTTAAGCGATAGATAGGGTTTAAGAGGCACGATAAATTTTTAAAGAATTTTCTTTTCAAATATTCACCGAATTTTGTTTTGAAGTTTTAGCGGCCAAGTGGCTGAACCACTGCGCATTCATGCAATCATATTTCTGTTCCGTTGCATTTGCCCAATTATTTTATTCAACAATCTAACTTAGCTATAAACAAACTATGTTTAGTTACAATGGCTTAGTCTAAATCGATGTGGCATGGGTGATATTGGCCTTCCAATTTCTACCAAATTTGTGTACCTTTTAAGTACTGAAAAAGTGCTGTGAGAAGTTATAGCCGTTCGTAGCTCAGGCTTAACCATTTTCAGATAAGAGTAGGTAAATGAAAGGAGGAAGGATAGTTCTTTGCAACTGTATGAGTCACGATTAAGTTATTTTAATGATAAGGCTAGAATTAATTACTGTAAATCTCCTTCAGTTCACCAACATGGCGGCCGCTCGAGGCCTCGTCAAAACTGTCATTCCTGTATCTTTGAAACCAACGAGAATTCGAACCTTAGAATATGCATTCAGTATTTAGGACACCATTCTAAGACTACATGCCAAAAATCAGCCAAATCGATGAGGTACCGTGTCAGGCCGAAGTTCGAATTTTACAGAAAATCACTCTTAAGGCTTGAACTGTTTGCTTCACCAACTTCTCTACATTTTTCAGTTCACTTGTCTTAAATTGATAGTTAATTATTGCATAAAACATTGAGCACTTTGTGTAAATAACCTTTGAATTCTCTGAGCTATGATTTTTATTCTGTCTTGGACAACCAAAAAGCATCAAAAAAAAACTTTCCAGGCCACTACATTTAAAGTCGAAGAAAATTCAAGGACTTGCGCAGAAATTTAAGGACTTTTCAAGGAAAATGGAATTCAAGCACTTTTCAAGGACTTCCCCTTAAATTCAAGGACTTTTCAACACTGTGCGAACCCTGTGATTGGTTTTTCAAACAAGAAGCTGGTTGGATTATTTATCTGACCTGTGTTGTGAGAGGACAACTTGATCCTGTTTTCAGTTTCAAAGATGAACATAAAAGCGAGCAAGACCAATTCAAAATAAAATATTACATGTACAGATTCTGAAATGCAGTTTCCATGGGCTATGCACAATAATAATTTAACAATATACAATTATTCCTCGAGCTAGAATGGGCTCTGAGTCAACAGCCCATGAAAACAACTTTAGTTAGCAAAATGTGATTCAGCCGCTATTGTTTTGGTTTTTAAAGCCGGCGCTTTGCGCTACTAATGGGCAATAAAATTTAGCCTCGTGGTAGCTCAACCAATCAAAACACAGCATTGATAATAGACAAGCAGTTGGATTTTACTAAATATTCAATTATAGTCATGAGAACACTAAAACTACATACAATACATGTAGGTGCACTAAAAAATTATACAAAAAGTAACAACATAACAAAGTTGTTCGCAGAACTCCAAAAGGCAATAGAGGTCATGGAAAGGAAAATGTAACTATTATGCTTGCTAATATTAGAACATCAAAGTCAACATACTACTTGTTTTATGATAAATCTCATTCTAAAACATATACAACTATAATTCCATTTTCAATTTTGTTACAAATATTGGTTTAACCGGCTAAAAAATAGGAAAAATAGGAGGTTTTAGTTAAAAAATAGGAGAAAATAGGAAGAGGCTCAAAAACTAGGAAAAAACTAGGAAAAAATAGGAACTGGACACCCTGATCTGAAGGTAGAATCAAGCAGTGATGAATGTGCAAATGAATGATGAGTGACCTTGTGAATTAAAACATATAAATAAATATAAATACAGATATCAACATCCACTTTGAATGGGCCCAAAATTTCACTTTGAATGAGCTACGAGTATACGTTCAACCATCGTTTCGATATAATTAGTCCTCTTGTTTTTTAATATTGTTCTTATTCGCTCAATCTAGTGACAAACAACGAAGCCAAAATGGCTCACCTCGTTCTTGAAAGGACGAAGAAAGACTGTCCACCCATGAGTATGACCGTCAGTTTCTCGCTTCTTTCCAAAATAATGCGACACATTTCCAAATATCACCGACTTTATGATGGTAACACCCTTAAAAGATAAACAGGGAAATTTAGTAAAACAACAAATGAAAACAGTCATTTTTGTCACTTTAAATAACAACAAACCTTAACTCTGGAATTGTCGCCTGAAGACGCCATCTTGTTTTAGTCAGTAACCCTGGTTGCGGGCTCAAGTTTCCTTTGTAATTTGCGTCAAGTATTTTGCTGGAAGTGTAGCGCATTTTTTCAGAGGGACTGGTAGCCTACAGCCGCCTAGCCGCCTTCCCCGCCTCCTCTGGCGTTGTTTTATTTTTCGTTTCGTTCTTTTCGTTTCCGTCTTTTCCCCCACCCCTACCCCCGCGCGCTGGCGGTCAATATTAAAACCTTCCGCGGTTTTTATCTTTCATGACTTGCCCTCGACGGGCTTTGAAAATAAAATGGAGGGTCTGTGAACAGGCCCTCTGTCCGAGTTTAGGGAGCTCGGCTACGGAAACGAGAACGTCAAAAAAGCCAGCCCATTATTAAGCGAAACAACAACTCTGCACGTGCATCACGCTTTTTTGTACATTTCTTTGCCGTCACTGCACGTCTACGACGCGAAAATGCACAATTTCACGTTTTATGGAGGACGTATTAAAACAAGCAAGAACGACGAAATTTTCTTTCGACTCTTTCTAAACTTGAATGCGGTCCCCAAGCTAAGAAATCCACTCCAGCGAGTTCCACCTACATTTGACATTTTCAGCAAATTGGTATAAGGTTTTCTCCTCCTTCCATTTTTCGGGCGGCCAAAACGGAAAATCCCGTTCCTCGTCGTTCCTCCGTCTTTCTTTACGGTTAGCTCACCAAAATTTTGTCATGAACTTATTGGAGCAAAAAAAAAAACACCACGAAAGTTAGTCCCTAGTTCAGAGTCGCCTTCTGAACTGTATATTCAGAGCCGGGAGAGCTGTCCAGAAAGCCCAAGCTCAGCTGAAATATGAAGGGTAACGAGAGGTATAACATTGCGTACTCTCTTAATAAAATGTGATAGATTCAAGGAGATATTTATTCCCATAACTTCTCAGAAGTCTTGCTTTATTTGCATGGTGTGTTCTTGCTTCCAGTGTGGCGTTTTCCTTATCCAAAGCGGTTTAGGGATTTCTTCCACTCCAAAAGAGTGAGCTCTCTCTTTAGGCCCCAAGTAAAATTTCCTAAACGGAAAGTTTAAAATTCACAGTAAGCAAAGTGAAATACAGTCAGAAACCCCAAGGGTCATGACGGATAGTTTTTTTGGTTCACATAATGACCGGAACGAGATTGGTTTTAGCCTGCGAAAACATGCGTTTCTCCTGACCGTTTCCCCGCTGGGGATGTTTCGCATGAAACGTCCCAAGTTGCGAAGAGCGAGGAGAAACGGATGTTTTCGCAGGCTAGATTGGTTTCATCCATCGGTTGGTGTCTAAGATGAGCGCCAAATTTATTTGTTAGTTGTTTGAAAAGCGCCCGAGGATATATGCAAGAAAAATCTTCAGTCAAATCAGAAGAAATAAGCGACCGCATAGTGGAATTTCAGCCTTTATAGTTCTCGTTGAGCCGGACTGAAACTATAAGCTCCCGCTCGGTTCTCTAAAAACAAATCGCCATTAAGGAAATTAAATTTAGATCAAGGATAAGAAAATCAATTATTTTCTTAAACGGCGGAATTGATTTTTTTTTAAAAAATTGAATAGACACATGACAACAAAAATTAATGAAAATTAAAAATTGGAAGTTTCATTTCGAATTAGCTGACACGACCTTTTAGATCGGCTGGCAATAACGAAAATGAGGGAGGCTGAAATGAACTTTATTACTTCAGCCCCCTAAATAGACACAAGTTTTACGACACTAATTTCGTGGGTATCGTGATAATTTAAAAAGTTCAATATCTTTAGTGATGCAAAACCCTTAAATTAGGAAACTGACTGTCAAATACCGCCCCTCTTATATATACAAAGGTGCAGGAAATCAGTCGTGAAAATTAAGCGTTGTGAAATACGCATACTTAAAAATCGAAAATTTAAAGTATCATGAAGAATTCATAGTATTTATACGAAAAGGCCACTTCATGATAGTCTTTGAGAAGTCCTTTATTATTCTTGGGAAAGCCGGAATGAGTCTAAAACGCGATTTTTCTCTTACATCAGCAGCATGTGTACAGCCGCCCCCTCGGCTGTACACAGGCTACTTTACATATCCTATCGGCTTCTTTAACGTAATGCTATTTTTAAATCACCACATATACTGGAAAGTGAAATACCTATCTTGAAAGACAAAGGTGACTGTATGGAGTGGAGTTGGTTTCGCGTTCTGAGAATTTACTCATCTTAGCTAATTTTCAGTTTCCAATGCGGTGTCTAATAGTGCGGTATATAATTCTCATGGCTCGAAACTGATTTTCGAAATTGTGGCTCTTGATGCTTCAAGGCCTTGACTGTTACTCCTTTGTTCCAAGATGATAGGGTGGTCCAGTCCAATACGGTATTTTCAAATAATCACGACTTGTCAGTTTGGTAATTATTGCGTGAGCTTATCCGATATAAAAGTGTCTGTCAATCCTTTCACTCTAGTTGTCTTACTTATAAGCTTATTTCCTATTGCGCTCAAATGACGAGCTTGTCATTTTAATTACCGCAAGATCATCTCCACTGCCCACCTGAGTTAATCAAGGTTATTGGATACAAAGTGAACTGAGTTATCACCTGGTTACTGAGCGTAGATCTGCACATTTAGACATGTCACTGTTGGGATCGTACCCTTGTTCAAATATCTCGGCGCCCACTAGTTTAAGCATCACTTCAGCTACATTCTGTTCACTCCTCTCCGTTGTAGCCGTAGTAGGAAATATCCTTGTGTTTCTGGCAGTAATTATTGATCCAAATCGCAATCTACGATCGCCTTTCAATTTGCTAGTCGCTAACCTGGCGACAGCCGATTTAATAGTGGGTTGTTTTGCGTTACCAATGTCGGCAGAGTTCTACATTCGCGAGGCTTCTACAAAACAACTTACACTTCTTCCTCGAGATGACGCAAGACGTGTAGGAAGTTTCATCTCGTGTACGGCATCCCTTTTTAGTTTAGCTGCAATGAGTGTGGACAGATTCTTTGCCATTACTAATCCGATGGAATACAGAGCTAAATTGAATTGTCGGCGAGCCACAGTCATTTTGCTTTCAATATGGATTATCTCCATTGGGTTGCCCTTTCTGTATTTTAGTGTCGGCTATCTAAAATACCAATTCTTCTTCGCCATCACAGCTGTCGTGACAACATTTGTGGTGCTTTGTCTGACCTACGTGAAAGTTTTCAAAACTTTTAGAAATCAAGTCAGGACTTGGGACAATTTTCATCAAGGCTCAGCGAGTTATAACCACGTCAAGAAGAGAACGATTAAATGGGAGAAGAAAGTAACTAAGACATTTCTGATCATGTTGACCCTTTTTATTTCGTGTTTTCTTCCTTCATTGATCCTTATCCTGATCATAAGCTTTTGTGCAAGCTGTAACTGTTATTTTATTCACTGGGCGAGAGATTTGAACTACATCCTAATCATGGCTAATTCCAGTATGAATCCGTTTGTCTTTGCCTGGAGACTTCGGCCCTACAGAGACGCGTTCCTTAAGATACTAACATGCGGGGTTATGGTACGAAAACTGCGATCAGTCTCTGAACAAGTCAGCATTTCCATGAATTCATCAAATCCATCTTCTGCGATTTCAAGTAGCATTTAAAATTTGTAATGTTTCAGCGACATTTTCAGTATTTCATTCCTCGGTAAAAGATTATGAAACGGAAAACTTTGACTTCAGATTTCAAGTTCTCAATATAATTTTCAATTTGGAGATGCGGAAATTATTACTGAGAGATAACCCCCAAACACAATGTAATTTGATATGTTTGACTGAAGCCAAAGTTAAGACGTTTAACCATGCAGCCGTTTTTAAAGAAGACAATAAAACAATTTCTTTGGTCAAACCATCCCTTGCTTAATTCTAACAGCTCTAAAATGGAACGATATATAAATAGTTTGAATTAGGAAGAAAACCTTTGTAAATATTCTGGTGTAATTTTTTTCAATCTTTTTTTGTGACAAAGTGTTGACCTTAAAGCTTTCAGCCTTTAAATTATTTACACACTTGATTGATCTTTATTTACTGAGATCGTGTACTATACTTAACTTAAAACGATGCATCTGCTTCCGTTTTCACAAAAAATGTGCCAAAAATAGCTAAAAATGAAACTTAACTCATTCTTGTGAAAACTAAAGGAAGTTTTACGATGTTGAAATACGTTAAAGGCAGTCTGTTTAAGAGTTAAGAAGGCGGTCATATTACATTCATTATATTGACAATAAATTGAGCTCAAATCTGCTCGATTCACTGTTCCTAGCAACCATAATTGCAGTGGCAGGTTTAGTAATTAAATCTAGTTATAATTTGCATTTTGTAAAACGAAATGCACTAGCTACACCCTCTCTCCCTTATCATCAAGTTGCTATTTGAGAATAAGAGTTAAGTAGCAGTAATTAGAGATAAATATATTGCATTCGAAGGATGCAGAATTAAAGTTTACGGAGGGGGTTAGTTTAGAAGAGTGGTCTGTAAAGCGGAAGGTCTTGGGTTTGATCGCCGGTCCGTGGCAACACCAATACCCCGCGCCTTAAAATAACTGAGAAATGAAGGTAATAAAGCCCCCTGGCTTGACTTGCAAATGACTAGATCTAGGTATTTCAAATCAACGGAGCGTCGGAACTGGATACCAGATTCAATATCGTCTCCAGTAAAAGACGCAAAAATAGTGTCCTCACGTGCTAAATTAAAAATGCATCAACAGACACTCGTGAATAAAAGTATAATTTTTGCGATATTGCATGTTATGATGCTCCGATGTCAGTATTAGTATGTTTTTGAGGTATGCAATACTGTTGTCGCTGATTTCTGCTCGATATTTGTTTAAAAAATGTTCCAGCATTTTGGCAAACATAGCCTTTTTGAAAAAAAAAAGGTAATGTACCTTTAGAGTTACATAAAGGAATGTCAAAGATCATTATCACCGTTAAAATTAACTTCGGATCAGTTTGGTAAAGCTTGTTGTATCTGGAATTTCCGTCATTTCTAGGAAAAAGGGGGAAGTCGCTTCTTTCACGCGGGCGTTGTTTTGTTACTGATTACTCCCAAATTAGACATGGTCAGAGAAGCTGGTATTTTGCTAAAACAAGGAACAGGGAACAGGGAACGTGGAACGAGGAATGAGGAACGGGGAAAGGGAAAAAAATTGGAACAAAACCTAGTAACTTAACCCTTTGCCCTATCAGTAACTTTATTAGTGATGCTTTATTTTCTCCCCATTTTCATTTTCCAGTTTCCCGTTTTAGTTAAATCCAAAAAATCCGAGTGCCATAAATCGAGGCTACCAGGAGGCAAATGTTAACACACCATAGGAGGCATTAAATTCAAAAAACAATCACATAAGTGTTGCTTGAGGCCATATAACAGACTCTAATGGATCCGTCAAGAACGTAACGAACCGCGAAATTCAACTTCAATCCGTTCGGTAGATTAGTTTTAGGAGGTTTCTGGGACGAACTCGTAAACCAACTTAACGGTTGATAATTTTCGTACACTGTTTTTTTAAGGATTCTGTAACTGAAACGATATTTTTCCTTTTTTCAGAGTCTCATTTCCATTTTAATTCCTCAATTTATATTGTTTACTTTGCAATTGGTTGTGGATAAATTATCATCTTTTATTACATGTACGTATTTTATCATTTCAAGCTTACTCCTTTCTTTTATATTGTCTTTTAAGCCCATTTGAACAATAAAGGGACATCTGTATATAAATTATAGGTTATTTTATGTACATTATTTACTTCATTTATATTCAAAGCTTTTAAACGCACCACAGTAATTAAATTACTGCTCTTACGATGTAAAAGGAAATAAATTATGATATTTCTTTAGAATGTGAAACGTTACTTTTTGCTGACGCGGAAAAAAAGAACTTCTCTGACTAATCAACGGGCATCATATGTTCAGGAAACAGAGAGGGAGACACCACAATAGCAGCACCAGTTTGAAACTTCCACATTACAGAGCCATCATTACCGTGAAAGCGTACAGGAACTTGTCTGAGCTGGCCCCATACACTACGTTATCCCGTGACACTGCTACAGAAGCCACGACGTAGTCACCTGTTGTTGGTGACCATATATGGGAACCGTCGGTTTGATTGACAGCCAAAATGCAACTATCGCCTGAACCAATGAAAACCTGCAGCGTCAGAAACAATGTTAAGAGCCCATGACCGTAAATATCGAGAATCGCTCGGCTTGCCAGGCTAAAAAATTGAAAATTCTGATAATCTGTCAGAAAAACCCCTTTGGGGAACTACCTTCGAAAAAAATATTTTTAGCTTTTGAGCCGTGATGTATAGTTTTCGAGAAAATAAGGAAAAACGAAGATAGCTGTTTTTACCTAATTAATTATGCAAAAATTAGAGTAAAAATGATCGGCTTTATCGCGATCGCGTCTTTACCGAAGCAAGATTCAAAGCTATAAAACAGAAATATTTTTATTTTAAAGCATTCTATCTTTTCTTTCTTTCCATGGTACGTTTTAAACCATAGACGTGATTTTGAATTTTTTACGGTTTTTCAAAAACTACCACCAAGCGCACTTTTTCAAACGACCAATCAGATTTTTCATAGTGAGTCTGATGTATAATAAAACACGCGCTGTCTTTGCCATTTTGACGGCCGAAGATATCAATGATACGATCCATGTCATTGTTGACTACAGAGTTCCAATATACCCTTCAATGTTAATTAGTGGGATGTCACTGAAACGTTGTTGCCCCATGGTGCTGCGAAGGTACATGTAAGTTTTCAATCTGCGCAACGCACTGAATGACCGTTCTGCAGAACACAATGCAATGTAGCAGGTATCATTCCAAAGATATGTACCACTTGAGAAAACACTGAAAACATATCAAATAGATCATTCTCGTGCATTGCCTCCAGCATTTCTGGAACAGTCATGTAGCCTAATCCGCGCACACGACGAAAACTCGCGTACATTTTCTGCTAGGCTTTCCCGTCGATTTTGTAAAATTTAGCAACGTGGCAGAAGCTTTCTTTATCAGGTGTTTCATTGTGACAGATTTTTCCTAAAGCACTGAGTATTTACTGATCATTTACGCTAAACCTGAGCTCAATCTCGGACAACACCTTGTCGGTGGTTAACCTGCGCCACAGACGAAACTCAACTCTGGTTAAGTCCGTCTGCGAAACAGCCCTGGGCTCCACTTGTGTACCAGGATTTGAGTACGTGCCATAATTGGCCTTTTGAAAAAGGAATCGTTGATTTGCCAATCAAGACGAAAGGAAATTTGAAACGTACTTCCGGTAATTCTCTGAGTCCTTTGGGGGCCAACACAAAGTCTGCTACACAGGCGTTTTCAGTGGGGAGGAGCGTTGCGTGACGACACTAAAAACGGCTGTGTAGGAGCAGACTACAGACCTTACTACAGACCAAGGTTAAATTACGTCTGTGAAGCAGGCTATAGGGTGGTGCGATTCCGGTGTTAGCTGCGTTTGTCTTTGCACGTGTTCACCTACAAGGGCTTCAAGGCCGCGCGATGGCGATTGTCTGAGTGCGCTGGCTTCTCGTAATTCAAACTGAGAATTGGTCAGTTACTTCTTCATCTTCAGACCCATTGCTGATGCTATCTGCCATACGCTATTGAATATTTCTTCACACTACTGTCTCGTGTGAATTTAACTGGATTTACCACGCCGAATTTTGGGCTGCTGCAGAACCCCTTGCCCCCCCCCCCCCCCCCCCACACCGCCCCGTACACCTACTGTCAGTTTCAGCCTAGTCATGGCTTGTTGAGTGGGACTGAAACTGCAGCCTCCCACTCGGCTCTCTAAAAACAAATCGCCAAAGACGAAATTAATTTTAGATCAAGGATAAGAAAAGCAATTCTTTTCTTGAACGGCGGAATTGATGTTTTAAAAAAAATTGGAATACATGACATGAAAAATTAATGAAAATTTGAAATGGGACGTTTCGAATTAGCTGACACGACCGGCTGGCCAGTAACGCAAATGAGGGAGGCTGAAATATGCTTCATTTATTCAGCTCCTTCAATAGACGCAAGTTTTACGACGCTAATTTCTAGGGTATCGTGATCATTTAAAAAGTTCAATATCTTTAGTGAGGCAAAACTGTAATTAGGCAACAGACTGTCAAATACCCCCCCTCTTATACAAACCTACGTACAGGAAATTCGCGATAATTAAGCGTTGTGAAATGCGTATACTTAAAAATCACAAATTTAAAGTATCATCAAGAATTCATAGTATTTATACGAAGAGGCCACTTCATGATAGACTTCGAGAAGTCCTTTATTATTCTTGGGAAAGCCGGAATGAGTCCAAAACGCGATTTTCACTTTTTATTAGCCTGCGTACAGCCGCCCACTCGGGTGTACTTTAAGTTGTCAGTTTGGTAATTATTGCGTGAGCTTATCCAATATATAAGTGCCTGTCATTCCTTTCATTCTAGTTGTCTTACTTACAAGTTTTATTTCCTATACTGCGATCGAGTGACGAGCTTGTCATTTTAATTACCGCAAGATCATCTCCGCTGCCCACCTGAGTTAATCAAGGTTATTGGATACAAAGTGAACTGAGTTATCACCTGGTTACTGAGGGTAAATCTTCGCATACAGACATGTCACTGTTGGGATCGTACCCTTGCACAAACATCTCGGCGCCCACTAGTTTAAGCATCACTTCAGCTACATTCTGTTCAGTCCTCTCCGTTGTAGCTGTAGTAGGAAATACCCTTGTGTTTCTGGCAGTAATTATTGATCCAAATCGCAATCTACGATCGCCTTTCAATTTGCTAGTCGCTAACCTGGCGGCAGCCGATTTAATAGTGGGTTGTTTTGCGTTACCAATGTCGGCAGAGTTCTACATTCGCGAGGCTTCTACAAAACAACTTACACTTCTTCCTCGAGATGACGCAAGACGTGTAGGAAGTTTCATCTCGTGTACTGCATCCCTTTTTAGTTTAGCTGCAATGAGTGTGGACAGATTCTTTGCCATTACTAATCCGATGGAATACAGAGTCTACAGAGCTAAATTGAATTGTCGGCGAGCCACAGTCATTTTGCTTTCAATATGGATTATCTCCATTGGGTTGCCCTTTCTGTATTTTAGTGTCGGCTATCTAAAATACCAATTTTTCTTCGCCATCACAGCTGTCGTGACAACTTTTGTGGTACTTTGTCTGACGTATGTGAAAGTTTTCAAAACTTTTAGAAATCAAGTCAGAACTTGGGACAGGCATCAAGGCCCAGCGAGTTATAACCAAACCAAGAAGAGAACGATCAAATGGGAGAAAAAAGTAACTAAGACATTTCTGATCATGTTGACCCTTTTTATTTCCTGTTTTCTTCCTTCGTTGATCCTTATCCTGATCATAAGCTTTTGTGCAAGCTGTAACTGTTATTTTATTCACTGGGCGAGAGATTTGAACTACATCCTAATCATGGCTAATTCCAGTATGAATCCGTTTGTCTTTGCCTGGAGACTTCGGCCCTACAGAGACGCGTTCCTTAAGATACTAACATGCGGGGTTAT
Organism: Porites rus; assembly: GCA_964035705.1. NCBI lineage: Eukaryota > Metazoa > Cnidaria > Anthozoa > Scleractinia > Poritidae > Porites > Porites rus. Next base: position 1,672,626 of record OZ037992.1, read on the forward strand.
GGTACGAAAACTGCGATCAGTCTCTGAACAAGTCAACATTTCCATGAATTCATCAAATCCATCTTCTGGGATTTCAAGTAGCATTTAAAATTTGTAATGTTTCAGCGACATTTTCAGTATTTTATTCCTCGGTACAAGATTATGAAACGGAAAACTTTGACTTTAGATTTCAAGTTCTCAATTTAATTTTCAATTTGGAGATGCGGAGATTATTACTGAGAGATTACCCCCAAGCACAATGTAATTTGCAAGACGTTTGACCATGCAGCCGTTTTTTTAAGAAGACAATAAAACAATTTCTTTGGTCAAACCATCCCTTGCTTAATTCTAACAGCTCTAACTGGAACGATATATAAATAGTTTGAATTAGGAAGAAAACCTTTGTAAATATTCTGGTGTAATTTTTTTCAATCTTTTTTTGTGACAAAGTGTTGACCTTAAAGCTTTCAGCCTTTAAATTATTTACACACTTGATTGATCTTTATTTACTGAGATCGTGTACTATACTTAACTTAAAACGATGCATCTGCTTCCGTTTTCACAAAAAATGTGCCAAAAATAGCTAAAAATGAAACTTAACTCATTCTTGTGAAAACTAAAGGAAGTTTTACGATGTTGAAATACGTTAAAGGCAGTCTGTTTAAGAGTTAAGAAGGCGGTCATATTACATTCATTATATTGACAATAAATTGAGCTCAAATCTGTTCGATTCACTGTTCCTAGCAACCATAATTACAGTGGCAGGTTTAGTAATTAAATCTAGTTATAATTTGCATTTTGTAAAACGAAATGCACTAGCTAGAGCCTCTCTCCCTTATCATCAAGTTGCTATTTGAGAATAAGGGTTAAGTAGCAGTAATTAGAGATAAATATAATGCATTCGAAGGATGCAGAAAGTTTACGGAGGCGGTTAGTTTAGAAGAGTGGTCTGTAAAGCGGAAGGTTTTGGGTTTGATCGCCGGTCCGTGGCAACACCACTACCCCGCGCCTTAAAATAACTGAGAAATGAAGGTAATAAAGCCCCCTGGCTTGACTTGCAAATGACTAGATCTAGGTATTTCAAATCAACGGAGCGTCGGAACTGGATACCAGATTCAATATCGTCTCCAGTAAAAGACGCAAAAATAGTGTCCTCACGTGCTAAATTTAAAATGCATCAACAGACACTCGTGAATAAAAGTATAATTTTTGCGATATTGCATGTTATGATGCTCTGATGTCAGTATTGTTATGTTTTTGAGGTATGCAATACTGTTGTCGCTGATTTCTGCTCGATATTTGTTTAAAAAATGTTCCAGCATTTTGGCAAACATAGCCTTTTTGAAAAAAAAGGTAATGTACCTTTAGAGTTACATAAAGGAATGTCAAAGATCATTATCACCGTTAAAATTAACTTCGGATCAGTTTGGTAAAGCTTGTTGTATCTAGAATTTCCGTCATTTCTAGGAAGAAGGGGGATCACTTTTGAAGTCGCTTCTTTCACGCGGGCGTTGTTTTGTTACCGATTTCTATTCGATATCTGTCCCAAATTAGACATGGTCAGAGAAGCTGGTATTTTGCTAAAAGGAGTAACAGGGAACGTGGAACGAGGAATGAGGAATGGGGAAAAGGAAAAAAATTGGAACAAAACCTAGTAACTTAACCCTTTGCCCTATCAGTAACTTTATTAGTCATGCTTTGTTTTCTTCCCATTTTCATTTTTCAGTTTCCCGTTTTAGTTAAATCCAAAAAACCCGAGTGCCATAAATCGAGGCTACCATGAGGCAAATGCTAACACACCATTCAAAATTCAAAAAACAATCACATAAGTGTTGCTTGAGGCCATATAACAGACTCTGATGGATCCGTCAAGAACGTAACGAACGGCGAAATTCAACTTCAATCCGTTCGGTAGATTAGTTTTAGGAGGTTTCTGGGACGAACTCGTAAACCAACTTAACGGTTAATAATTTTCGTACACTGTTTTTTTAAGGATTCTGTAACTGAAACGATATTTTTCCTAAATTATAGGTTATTTTATGTACATTATTTACTTCATTTATATTCAAAACTTTTATAAACGCACCACAGTAATTAAATTACTGCTCTTACGATGTAAAAGGAAATAAATTATGATATTTCTTTAGAATGTGAAACGTTACGTTTTGCTGACGCGGAAAAAAACTAACAAACTGACTAATCAACGGGCATCATATGTTCAGGAAACAGAGACGGGGACGCCACAGTAGCAGCACCAGTTTGAAACTTCCAGATTACAGAGCCATCATTACCGTGTAAAGCGTACAGGAACTAGTCTGAGCTAGCCGCATACACTACGTTAGCACGTGACACTGCTACAGAAACCACGACGTCGTCACCAGTTGTTGGTGACCATATATGAGAACCGTCGGTTTGATTGACAGCCAAAATGCGACCATTGCCTGAACCAATGAAAACCTGCAGCGTCAGAAACAATGTTAAGAGCCCATGATCGTAAATATCGAGAATCGCTCGGCTTGCCAGGCTAAAAAAATCGAAAATTCTGATAATCTGTCAGAAAAACCCCTTGGGGAACTATCTTCGGAAAACATATTTTTAACTTTTGAGAATCTATAGTTTTCGAGGAAAGAAGGAAAAACGAAAATAGCTGTTTTTACCTCATAAATTATGCAAAAATTGGAGTAAAAATAATGGACTTAATCGCGTCTGTACCGAGGCAAGATTCAAAGCTATAAAACAGAAGTATTTTTGTTTTAAAGCATTCTATCTTTTCTTTCTATCCATGGTACGTTTTAAACCATAGACGTGATTTTGAATTTTTTACGGTTTTTTAAAAACTACCACCAAGCGCACTTTTTTAAAATGGGTCAAAAATGAGCAACTTCAGAGGCAAAAAACTCACCTTTTTATGCGTGATATCTAGCCAAAGTGTATACTAGGACAAAGTTCTGCTCTTATATTAGCAGAATATGAAATAAAAAACCTGGGAACTCCAGATTCGCGTTTGCAAAATAAAAAGTTTCGTGACCACCAGTGGCGAAATGTCACAAATTTGCGTAAGTCAAATTTGTAGAGAAATGATGCCGCCTGACTTCTCTTTGTAGTTTCGGTACGTGGTATATTCGAAACATAGTAGAAGGATGAAAGCTCCTTTAAATAAAGCTAAAATTAAGTAAAGGATCTGAAAAATCGATATCCCCGATAGCGAACTAGGAATTATTTTGAATGAATAATAAAGAAATTAATGAATTCGGCTTTCGTAGGATATGAAGAATGAAGCAGATCTCGAAGGGTGTTATCCACCTCCGCCTTTAGCCTCGCTGACAAAAATGGTTCAGCGATCGCAGTGATAGATGGTTTCCACAGTGATCGCTCCGAATGGCTGCGATCGCTGGATGAAGACCGAGGGAACCTGGGTCCAACAACATAGTTCGCGCCAGGGTTCTCGCCATTGCTCAAATTATGCATGGCGGCTGTGAATCGTCGACTCCTACTTGAGGCGTGTTTTCTTGTAATTAGGGAAAGTTCATTTAATATGACAAGGGGGGGGGGGGGGGAGGGATGAAGATATTGAAACTCGAAGCTTGAAATTTTAGCAGCCCCCCTCGCTAGCGGTTCAATTTTTTAGGAGCCCCCTCCTTGGTAGTCGAAAAAATTTCAGAGCCCTCCCCCCCTCCTCCTTCAATTCCTTTGCTCCCCTGAAAAAAGATCGCTAGACTGTATTAAATATATTTACCGTTATTGTCTTCAATGGTTTATACTATGACAAACTTGAGATACAGTTGTGATACAATTTTCTAAAGCATTTTTGGGATGAACAAGAGTGTAATAATTACTGAGACTACATTTGTTATATCTGTAAACCACGTGATATAGCTGAGTTGCACAGGTCATTAAATTGTTGAGTTGAAAAGATCTGTATGATGATGTCATGTGTTGGTTTTGAAGTATACAAATTTTCGGAGCCCCCCCTCCTAGCGCAACAATTTTTTCAGAGCCCCCCCTTCGGGTGTCTAAAAATTTTCGGAGCCCCCCTCAATATCTTCATCCCCCCCCCTTGTCATATTAAATGAACTTTCCCTTATGGGTGTTTTTCGACCTGGAAGGCGACGGGAAAGACAGAGAACTCATGTTCTGCTCAGGACTTAAATCGTTCCAGCAGTCGAGGGTCACACAATGCAACAGCATAGGCCTTCATGTGAAGTAAAAATATTCTTATATATGAATCTATCATATGAGCTCATAAAACACGTTAATATTATTGCTGTCTTTGCCATTTTGACGGCCGAAGGTATCAATGATACGATCCATATCATTGTTGACTACAGAGTTCCAATATACCTTTCAATGTTAATTAGTGCGATGTTACTGAAACGTTGTTACCCCATGGTGCTGCGAAGGTACATGTAAGTTTTCAATCAACGCACTGAATGATCGTTCTGCAGAACACAATGCAATGTAGAAGGTATCATTCCAAAGATACGTACCACTTAAGAAAACACTGAAAATATATCAAATAGATCATTCTTGTGCGATGATTGTCTCCGGCATTTCTGGAACAGTCGTGTAGCCTAATCCGCGCATACGACGAAAACTCGCGAACATTTTCTGCTAGGCTTCGTCGATTTTGTAAAATTTAGCAAGGCGGGAGAAGGTTTCTTTATCAGGTGTTTCATTGTGACAGATGTTTCCTAAAGCACAGAGTATTTACTGATCATTTACGCTAAACCTGAGCTCAATCTCGGACAACACCTTGTCGGTGGTTAACCTGCGCCACAGACGAAACTCAACTCTGGTTAAGTCCGTCTGCGAAACAGCCCTGGGCTCCACTTGTGTACCAGGATTTGAGTACGTGCCATAATTGGCCTTTTGAAAAAGGTATCGTTGATTTGCCAATCAAGACGAAAGGAAATTTGAAACGTACTTCCGGTAATTCTCTGAGTCCTTTGGGGGCCAGCACAAAGATATCGGCGATGCTTCGCAGACCTTATAGTCTGCTACACAGGCGTTTTCAGTGGGGAGGAGCGTTGCGTGACGACACTAAAAACGGCTGTGTAGGCAGTGTAGCAGACTACAGACCTTACTACAGACCAAGGTTAAATTACGTCTGTGAAGCAGGCTATAGGGTGGTGCGATTCCGGTGTTAGCTGCGTTTGTCTTTGCACGTGTTCACCTACAAGGGCTTCAAGGCTGCGCGATGGCGATTGTCTGAGTGCGCTGGCTTCTCGTAATTCAAACTGAGAATTGGTCAGTCACTTCTTCATCTTCAGACCCATTGCTGATGCTATCTGCCATACGCTATTGAATATTTCTTCACACTACTGTCTCGTGTGAATTTAACTGGATTTACCACGCCGAATTTTGGGCTGCTGCAGCCCCCTTGCCCCCCCCCCCCCCCCCCACACACACACACCGGTCCGTACACCTACTGTGAGTTTCAGCCTAGTCATGGCTTGTTGAGCGGGACTGAAACTGCAGCCTCCCACTCGGCTCTCTAAAAACAAATCGCCAAAGACGAAATTAATTTTAGATCAAGGATAAGAAAAGCAATTCTTTTCTTGAACGGCGGAATTGATGTTTAAGAAAAAAATGAATACATGACAAGAAAAATTAATGAAAATTTAAAATGGGACGTTTCATTTCGAATTAGCTGACACGACCGCCGCTGATGAAGCTACGAAGAACGAGGAGAAACGGATGTTTTCGCAGGCTAGATTGGTTTCATTAATCGGTTGGTGTCTAAGATGAGCGCCAAATTTATTTGTTAGTTATTTTGAAAAGCGCCTGAGGATATTCAAGAAAAATCTTCAGTCAAATCAGAAGAAATTAGCGACCGCATAGTGGAATTTCAGCCTAGTTCTTGTTGAGCCGGACTGAAACTACAAGCTCCCGCTCGGCTCTCTAAAAGCACATCGCTAATGGGGAAATTAAATTTAGATCAAGGATAAGAAAAATGGGGGGATTGATATTTTTTAAAGAAAAATTGAATACACACATGACAAGAAGAATTAATGAAAATTAAAAATTGGAAGTTTCATTTCGAATTATCTTACACGACCTTTTAGATCGGCTGGCAATAACGAAAATGAGGGAGGCTGAAATATACTTCATTAATTCAGCTCCCTTAATAGACACAAGTTTTACGACGCTAATTTCTCGGGTATCGTGATCATTTAAAAAGTTCAATATCTTTAGTGAGGGAAAACTGTAATTAGGCAAACGGACTGTCAAATACCGCCCCTCTCATACAAACCTACGTTCAAGAAATTCGCGATAATTAAGCGTTGTGAAATACGTATACTTAAAAATCACAAATTTAAAGTATCACGAAGAATTCATAGTATTTATACGAAAAGGCCACTTCGTAATAGACTTCGAGAAGTCCTTTATTATTCTTGGGAAAGTGGAATGAGTCGAAAACGCGATTTTCACTTTACATTAGCCTGTGTACAGCCGCCCCCTCGGCTGTACACAGGTTACTTTACATATCCTATCGGCTGTTTTTTTAACGTAATGCTGTTTTAAATCAACATATACTGGAAAGTGAAACACCTACCGATTGTAGGACAAAGGTGACTGTCATGGCCAGTTGAGTTGAGTTACTTTCGCTTTCTGAGAATTTACTTAGCTTATTTTCAGTTTCCAGTGCGGTGTCTAATAGCGCAATATATATTTCTCATGACTCAAACTGATTTTCCAATTGCGGCTCTTTATTCTCGAAGTGCCTTGACTGTCACTCATTTGTTCCAAGATAATAGGGTGATCCAGTCCAATACGGTATTTTCAAATTATCACGAGTTGTCAGGTTAGTAATTATTGCGTGAGCTTATCCAATATAAAAGTGGCTGTCATTCTGTTCATTGTCTTACTTACAAGTTTTATTTCCTATTGCGCTGAAATGACGAGCTTGTCATTTTATATACCGTAAGATCATCTCCACAGCCCACCTGAGTTATTGATGGTTATTGAATACAAAATGAACTGAGTTGTCAGCTGGTCACAGAGCGTAAATCTCCGCATTCAAACATGTCACTGTTGGGATCGTACCCTTGCTCAAATATCTCGGCGCAGACTACTTTAAGCATCACTTCAGCTACATTCTGTTCAGTCCTCTCAGTTGTAGCTGTAGTAGGAAATACCCTTGTGTTTCTGGCAGTAATTATTGATCCAAATCGCAATCTACGATCGCCTTTCACTTTTCTAGTCGCTAACCTGGCGGCAGCCGATTTAATAGTGGGTTGTTTTGCGTTGCCAATGTCGGCGGAGTTCTACGTTCGAGAGGCTTCGACAAAACAAGTTACACTTCTTCCTCGAGATGACGCAAGACGTGTGGGAACTTTCATCTCGTGTACAGCATCGCTTTTTAGTTTAGCTGCAATGAGTGTGGACAGATTCTTTGCCATTACTAATCCTATGGAATACAGAGCTAAATTGAATTCTCGGAGAGCCATAGTCATCTTGCTTTCAATATGGACTATCTCCATTGGGTTTCCCTTTCTGTATTTCAGTGTCGGCTATCTAAAATACCAATTTTTCTTCGCCATCACAGCTGTCGTGACAACATTTGTGGTGCTTTGTCTGACCTACGTGAAAGTTTTCAAAAGTTTTAAAAATCAAGTCAGGACTTGGGACACGTTTCATCAAGGCTCAGAGAGTTATAACCACGTCAAGAAGAGAACGATTAAATGGGAGAAGAAAGTAACTAAGACATTTCTGATCATGTTGACCCTTTTTATTTCGTGTTTTCTTCCTTCGTTGATCCTTATCCTGATCATAAGCTTTTGTGCAAGCTGTAACTGTGATTTTCTTCACTGGGCGAGAGATTTGAACTACATCCTAATCATGGCTAATTCCAGTATGAATCCGTTTGTCTTTGCCTGGAGACTTCGGCCCTACAGAGACGCGTTTATTAAGATTTTAACATGCGGGGTTATTGCACGAAGACTGCGATCAGTCTCTGAACAAATCAACATTTCGACGAATTCATCAAATCCATCTTCCTGAATTTCAAGTAGCATTCAAAATTAGAAATGTTTCAGCGACATTTTAACAATTTCATTCCTTGGTACAAGATTATGAAACGCAAAACTTTGACTCTTGATTTTCAAGTTGTCAATATAATTTTGCGGAAAATATTACTGTGAGATTACACGCACGAAACGCAATGTAATTTGATATGTTTGACTGAAGCCAAAGTTAAGAACTTTGACCAGCCGTCAAAAAAAAACTATTTCTTTGGTCAAACTATGATCTAATGTTAGCAAAACTTTGCTAACAAGTTCTTTTCGTAATTTCAGCAAAAAAGATTTAAATAAAACTGCTATCAGGATAGCAAATTTCGCAAAAATCGCAAAAGTAACAAGAATTTTTCTTGCTATATCCATCATTGGGCCTGTATTGCAAATTCTTTTTAATAAAGTTTTGAATTCCGGCATATTTCCCCAGTTGTGGTCGGTGGGTTATATTTCAACCGTCTTTAAAGCGGGTGATGTAGGCGATCCTAATAACTATCGCGGAATTACTGTATGTAGTTGTCTAGGTAAATTCTTTACCCTAATTATTAATGACCGTCTTACAAAATATCTCGACGAACACAATATAATACACAACAACCAAATTGGCTTCCGAAAAGGCTATAGGACGTCTGACCACGTTTTTGTTCTGAAGTCTCTAATTGATCTTTATCACCGTTAAAATTAACTTCGGATCAGTTTGGTAAGCTTGTTGTATCTAGAATTTCCGTCATTTCTAGGAAAAAGGGAAATCACTTTTGAAGTCACCTCTTTTGTCACGCGGGCGTTGTTCTGTTACTGATTTCTATTTGTGATATCTGTCCCAAATTAGTCATGGTTGGAGAAGCTGGTATTTTACTAAAACGAGGAACAGGGAACGTGGAACGAGGAATGAGGAACGGGGAAAGGGAAAACAAAAAATTGGAACAAAACCTAGTAACTTAACCCTTTGCCCTATCAGTAGCTCCATTACTCATGCTTTGTTTTCTTCCCATTTTTCATTTTCCAGTTTCCCGTTTTAGTTAAATCCAAAAAACCCGAGTGCCATAAATCGAGGCTACCATGAGGCAAATGTTAACACACCACAGGAGGCATTGAATTCAAAAAACAATCACATAAGTGTTGCTTGAGGCCATAACGGACTCTAATGGATCCGTCAAGAACGTAACGAACCGCGAAATTCAACTTGTGCCGAGATACGAAGTACTTCAATCCGTTCGGTAGATTAGTCTTAGGATGTTTCTTTGACGAACTCGTAAACCAACTTATCGGTTGATAATTTTCGTTCACTGTTTTTTTAAGGATTCTGTAACTGAAACGATATTTTTCCTTTTTTCAGAGTCTCATTTCCATTTTAATTCCTCAATTTATATTGTTTACTTTGCAATTGGTTGTGGATAAATTATCATCTTTTATTACATGTACGTATTTTATCATTTCAAGCTTACTCCTTTCTTTTATATTGTCTTTTAAGCCCATTTGAACAATAAACGGACATCTGTATATAAATTATAGGTTATTTTATGTACATTATTTACTTCATTTACATTCAAAGCTTTTAAACGCACCACAGTAATTAAATTACTGCTCTTACGATGTAAAAGGAAATAAATTATGATATTTCTTTAGAATGTTAAATGTTACGTTTTGCTGACGCGGAAAACAGAACTTCTCTGACTAATCAACGGGCATCATATGTTCAGGAAACAGAGACGGGGACGCCACAATAGCAGCACCAGTTTGAAACTTCCACATTACAGAGCCATCATTACCGTGTAAAGCGTACAGGAACTTGTCTGAGCTGGCCGCATACACTACGTTAGCACGTGACACTGCTACAGAAGCCACGACGTAGTCACCTGTTGTTGGTGACCATATATGGGAACCGTCGGTTTGATTGACAGCCAAAATGCGACCATCGCCTGAACCAATGAAAACTTGCAGCGTCAGAAACAATGTTAAGAGCCCATGACCGTAAATATCGAGAATCGCTCGGCTTGCCAGGCTAAAAAATTGAAAATTCTGAAAATATGTCGGAAAAACCCCTTTGGGGAACTATCTTCGAAAAAAATAATTTTAGCTTTTGAGAATCTATAGTTCTCGAGAAAATAAGGAAAAACGAAGATAGCTGTTTTTACCTAATTAATGATGCAAAAATTAGAGTAAAAATGATCGACTTTATCGCGATCGCGTCTGTACCGAAGCAAGATTCAAAGCTATAAAACAGAAATATTTTTGTTTTAAAGCATGCTATCTTTTCTTTCTTTCCATGGTACGTTTTAAACCATAGACGTGATTTTGAATTTTTTACGGTTTTTTAAAAACTACCACCAAGCGCACTTTTTAAAATGGGTCAAAAATGTCAACTTTAGAGGCAAAAAACTCACATTGGTATGCGTGATATCTAGCCAAAGTGTATACTAGGACAAAGTTCAGCTCTTATATTAACAATATATGAAATAAATCTCCAGATTCGCGTTTGCAAAATAAAAAGTATCGTGACCACTAGTGGCAAAATGTCACAAATTTGCATAAGTCAAATTTGTAGAGAAATTATTCCGCCTGACTTCTCCTTGTAGTTTCGGTACGTGGTATATTCGAAACATAGTAGAAGGATGAAAGCTTCTTTAAGTAAAGCTAAAATTAAGTAAAGGAGCTGAAAAATCGATATCCCTGATAACAAACTAGGAATTATTTTGAAAGCAATTAATGAATTCGGCTGTCGTAGGATATGAAGAATTAAGCAGATCTCGGAGGGTGTTATCGACCTCCGCCTTTGGCCTCGCTGACAATCGCAGTGATTGATGGTTTCCATATGATCGCTGCGATCGCTGAATGAAGACCGAGGGAACCTGGGTCTAACAACATAGTAGCGCCATTGCTCAAATTCAGCATGGCGGCTGTGAATAGTCGACTCCTACTTGAGGCGTGTTTTCTTGTAATTACGGACGACGGCGCGGGAAAGACCGAGAACTCATGTTCAGGACTTAAATCCTTCCAGCAGTCGAGGATCACATGCATAATGCAACAACATAGGCCTACATGTGAAGTAAAAATCATTCTTTTATGTGAATCTATCTTATGAGCTCATAAAACACGTTAATTGCCGTCTTTGCCATTTTGACGGCCAATTATATCAATGATACGATCCATGTCATTGTTGACTACAGAGTTCCAATATACCTTTCAATGTTAATTAGTGCGATGTTACTGACACGTTGTTGCCCCATTGTGCTACGGAGGTACATGTAAGTTTACAATCTGCACAACGCACTGAATGATCGTTCTGCAGAACACAATGCAATGTAGAAGGTATCATTCCAAAGATATTTACCACTTAAGAAAACACTGAAAATATATCAAATAGATCATTCTTGTGCGATGATTGTCTCCGGCATTTCTGGAACAGTCGTGTAGCCTAATCCGCGCACACGACGAAAACTGGCGAACATTTTCTGCTAGGCTTCTCCGTCTATTTTGTAAAATTTAGCAAGGCGGGAGAAGGTTTCTTTATCAGGTGTTTCACTGTGACAGATGTTTCCTAAGGCACAGCGTATTTACTGATCATTCGCGCTAAACCTGAGCTCAATCTCGGACAGCACCTTGTCGGTGGGTTACGTGGTTGACCTGCGCCACAGACGAAACTCAACTCTGGTTAAGTCCGTCTGCGAAACAGCCCTGGGCCTCCACTTGTGTACTTGAAATTGAGTATGCGCCATGATTGCCCTTTTGAAAAAGCCATTGTCGATTTTCCAATCAACACGAAAGGGAATTTGAAACGCACTTCCGGTAATTCTCTGAATCCTTTGGGGGCCAGCACAAAAGATATCGGCAATGCTTCGCAGACCTTACTACAGACCGAGGTTAAATTACGTCTGTGAAGCAGGCTATAGGGTGGTGCGATTCCGGTGTTAGCTGCGTTTGTCTTTGCACGTGTTCACCTACAAGGGCTTCAAGGCTGCGCGATGGCGATTGTCTGAGTGCGCTGGCTTCTCGTAATTCAAACTGAGAATTGGTCAATCACTTCTTCATCTTCAGACCCATTGCTGATGCTATCTGCCATACGCTATTGAATATTTCTTCACACTACTGTCTCGTGTGAATTTAACTGGATTTACCACGCCGAATTTTGGGCTGCTGCAGCCCCCCTTGCCCCCTCCCCCCGCCCCCCCCCCCCGGCCCTAGTCATGGCTTGTTGAGCGGGACTGAAACTGCAGCCTCCCGCTCGGCTCTCTAAAAACAAATCACCAAAGACGAAATAAATTTTAGATCAAGGATAAGAAAAGCAATTCTTTTCTTGAACGGCGGAATTGATGTTTTAAAAAAAATCGGAATACATGACAAGAAAAATTAATGAAAATTTAAAATGGGACGTTTCATTTCGAATTAGCTGACACGACCGCCGCTGATGAAGCTGCGAAGAACGAGGAGAAACGGATGTTTTCGCAGGCTAGATTGGTTTCATTAATCGGTTGGTGTCTAAGATGAGCGCAAAATTTATTTGTTATTTATTTTGAAAAGCGCCCGAGAATATTCAAGAAAAATCTTCAGTCAAATCAGAAGAAATTAGCGACCGCATAGTGGAATTTCAGCCTTTATAGTTCTTGTTGAGCCGGACTGAAACTATAAGCTCCCGCTCGGCTCTCTAAAAACAAATCGCCAATGGGGAAATTAAATTTAGATCAAGGATAAGAAAAATGGGGCGATTGATATTTTTAAAAAAAAAAATTGAATACACACATGACAAGAAGAATTAATGAAAATTAAAAATTGGAAGTTTCATTTCGAATTAGCTTACACGACCTTTTAGATCAGCTGGCAATAACGAAAATGAGGGAGGCTGAAATATACTTCATTAATTCAGCTCCCTTAATAGACGCAAGTTTTATGACGCTAATTTCTCGGGTATCGTGATCATTTAAAAAGTTCAATATCTTTAGTGAGGGAAAACTGTAATTAGGCAAACGGACTGTCAAATACCGCCCCTCTCATACAAACCTACGTTCAGAAAATTCGCGATAATTAAGCGTTGTGAAATACGTATACTTAAAAATCGCAAATTTAAAGAATTTATAGTATTTAAACGAAAAGGCCACTTCATGGTAGACTCCGAGAAGTCCTTAATTATTCTTGGGAAAGTGGAATGAGTCCAAAACGCGCGATTTTCACTTTACATTAGCCTGTGTACAGCCGCTCCCTCGGCTGTACACAGGCTACTTTACATATCCTATCGGCTTTTTTAACGTAATGCTGTTTTAAATCAACAAATATACTGGAAGGTGAAACACCTACCGATTGTAGGACAAAGGTGACTGTCATGGAGTTGAGTTAATTTTGCGTTCTGAGAATGTACTTATCTTAGCTTATTTTCAGTTTCCAGTGCGGTGTCTAATAGCGCAATATATATTTCTCATGACTCAAACTGATTTTCCAATTGCGGCTCTTTATTCTCGAAGTGCCTTGACTGTCACTCATTTGTTCCAAGATAATAGGGTGATCCAGTCCAATACGGTATTTTCAAATTATCACGAGTTGTCAGGTTAGTAATTATTGCGTGAGCTTATCCAATATAAAAGTGGCTGTCATTCTGTTCATTGTCTTACTTACAAGTTTTATTTCCTTTTGCGCTGAAATGACGAGCTTGTCATTTTATATACCGTAAGATCATCTCCGCAGCCCACCTGAGTTATTGATGGTTATTGAATACAAAATGAACTGAGTTATCACCTGGTCACAGAGCGTAAATCTCCGTATTCAAACATGTCACTGTTGGGATCGTACCCTTGCTCAAATATCTCGGCGCAGACTACTTTAAGCATCACTTCAGCTACATTCTGTTCAGTCCTCTCAGTTGTAGCTGTAGTAGGAAATATCCTTGTGTTTCTGGCAGTAATTATTAATCCAAATCGCAATCTACGGTCGCCTTTCAATTTTCTAGTCGCTAACCTGGCGGCAGCCGATTTAATAGTGGGTTGTTTTGCGTTGCCAATGTCGGCGGAGTTCTACGTTCGAGAGGCTTCGACAAAACAAGTTACACTTCTTCCTCGAGATGACGCAAGACGTGTGGGAACTTTCATCTCGTGTACAGCATCGCTTTTTAGTTTAGCTGCAATGAGTGTGGACAGATTCTTTGCCATTACTAATCCTATGGAATACAGAGCTAAATTGAATTCTCGGAGAGCCATAGTCATCTTGCTTTCAATATGGACTATCTCCATTGGGTTTCCCTTTCTGTATTTCAGTGTCGGCTATCTAAAATACCAATTTTTCTTCACCATCACAGCTGTCGTGACAACATTTGTGGTGCTTTGTCTGACCTACGTGAAAGTTTTCAAAAGTTTTAAAAATCAAGTCAGGACTTGGGACACGTTTCATCAAGGCTCAGAGAGTTATAACCACGTCAAGAAGAGAACGATTAAATGGGAGAAGAAAGTAACTAAGACATTTCTGATCATGTTGACCCTTTTTATTTCGTGTTTTCTTCCTTCGTTGATCCTTATCCTGATCATAAGCTTTTGTGCAAGCTGTAACTGTGATTTTCTTCACTGGGCGAGAGATTTGAACTACATCCTAATCATGGCTAATTCCAGTATGAATCCGTTTGTCTTTGCCTGGAGACTTCGGCCCTACAGAGACGCGTTTATTAAGATTTTAACATGCGGGGTTATTGCACGAAGACTGCGATCAGTCTCTGAACAAATCAACATTTCGACGAATTCATCAAATCCATCTTCCTGAATTTCAAGTAGCATTCAAAATTAGAAATGTTTCAGCGACATTTTAACAATTTCATTCCTTGGTACAAGATTATGAAACGCAAAACTTTGACTCTTGATTTTCAAGTTGTCAATATAATTTTGCGGAAAATATTACTGTGAGATTACACGCACGAAACGCAATGTAATTTGATATGTTTGACTGAAGCCAAAGTTAAGAACTTTGACCAGCCGTCAAAAAAAAACTATTTCTTTGGTCAAACTATGATCTAATGTTAGCAAAACTTTGCTAACAAGTTCTTTTCGTAATTTCAGCAAAAAAGATTTAAATAAAACTGCTATCAGGATAGCAAATTTCGCAAAAATCGCAAAAGTAACAAGAATTTTTCTTGCTATATCCATCATTGGGCCTGTATTGCAAATTCTTTTTAATAAAGTTTTGAATTCCGGCATATTTCCCCAGTTGTGGTCGGTGGGTTATATTTCAACCGTCTTTAAAGCGGGTGATGTAGGCGATCCTAATAACTATCGCGGAATTACTGTATGTAGTTGTCTAGGTAAATTCTTTACCCTAATTATTAATGACCGTCTTACAAAATATCTCGACGAACACAATATAATACACAACAACCAAATTGGCTTCCGAAAAGGCTATAGGACGTCTGACCACGTTTTTGTTCTGAAGTCTCTAATTGATCTTTATCACCGTTAAAATTAACTTCGGATCAGTTTGGTAAGCTTGTTGTATCTAGAATTTCCGTCATTTCTAGGAAAAAGGGAAATCACTTTTGAAGTCACCTCTTTTGTCACGCGGGCGTTGTTTTGTTACTGATTTCTATTTGTGATATCTGTCCCAAATTAGTCATGGTTGGAGAAGCTGGTATTTTACTAAAACGAGGAACAGGGAACGTGGAACGAGGAATGAGGAACGGGGAAAGGGAAAACAAAAAATTGGAACAAAACCTAGTAACTTAACCCTTTGCCCTATCAGTAGCTCCATTACTCATGCTTTGTTTTCTTCCCATTTTTCATTTTCCAGTTTCCCATTTTAGTTAAATCCAAAAAACCCGAGTGCCATAAATCGAGGCTACCATGAGGCAAATGTTAACACACCACAGGAGGCATTAAATTCAAAAAACAATCACATAAGTGTTGCTTGAGGCCATAACGGACTCTAATGGATCCGTCAAGAACGTAACGAACCGCGAAGTTCAACTTGTGCCGAGATACGAAGTACTTCAATCCGTTCGGTAGATTAGTCTTAGGATGTTTCTTTGACGAACTCGTAAACCAACTTAACGGTTGATAGTTTTCGTACACTGATTTTTAAAGGATTCTGTAATTGAAACGATACTTTTCCTTTTCTACTTTTAATTACTCAATATATATTGTTTATTTTACAATTCGGGTTGTGGATAAATTATCATCTTTTATTACATGTACGTATTTTATCATTTCAAGCTTACTCCTTTCTTTTATATTGTCTTTTAAGCCCATTTAAACAATAAACGGACATCTGTATATAAATTATTGGTTATTTTATGTACAATATTTACTTCATTTATACTCAAAGCTTTTAAACGCGCCACAGTAATCAAATTACTGCTCTTACGATGTAAAACGAAATAAATTATGATATTTCTTTAGAATGTGAAACGTTACGTTTTGCTGACGCGGAAAAAAAAACTTCTCCGACTAACCAACGGGCATCATATGTTCAGGAAACAGAGACGGGGACGCCACAATAGCAGCACCAGTTTGAAACTTCCAGATTACAGAGCCATCATTACCATGTAAAGCGTACAGGAACTTGTCTGAGCTGGCCGCATACACTACGTTATCACGTGACACTGCTACAGAAGCCACGACGTAGTCACCTGTTGTTGGTGACCATATATGGGAACCGTCGGTTTGATTGACAGCCAAAATGCGTCCATCGCCTGAACCAATGAAAACCTAAAGAGTCAGAAACAATATCAAGTCTGATTTGTGAAATACTGTTTTTTAGAAAAAAAAAATCAAGTCAAGTACTGTTCAATAGTTTTTGAAATTGTCACAGGGGCACCCAACGACCATTTTCTGTAAAATATCTGTTCGGAAAAGCAAACGCGGCCTGGAATATTCTATTGGTTTAGGACAGCTAAAATTTCTGGATGCCCGTTCTATTACGATGTCCTGAACGAACATAATTTTGTCACACTTCACTCCCAATGCTGGGCTATTTTTCGTAGAAAAAGGAAACCTAAAATTTTCGGATTCAAAAATGTAACGGAGAGAGGAAAATGGACAATTTCTCACTGTCGTAAAACGTTAAACTGCATCTAAAATTTTCGGGAAGATAATCCTTAAGACCTTGTATTTTCGAAAAGACTCAAGTTCCCCAAGGAGACCGAACAGTTACAAATTTTATAGCGTCGCTTAGAATGCATTCCTAGATATCTAAAAGTACTAAAAAGTGTTTTCAGTGTATTTAACTTACAGCCGTTTCTGCACAAGAGATTTGTAATGGCTGCGAGCTAAGAACGATTGGAAGTGAAGAAAAGAAAACCCTCCTCTTAAAGTATTCAGGAGGCCCCAAACTATCTATCTACCAGCTAGCAGGATTCGCACCCTCATTATTGATTGATTATATATTGATTATATATCTTATCTATCTTCTGTCTCCATGCACTAACTATGCCATTCTCGTGTTGACACTCGCCTCTTTTGAAAGCAAGGGTATAAGCTAAGGGCGCTTCCAAAAGCCAGAGCTGGCCGGCCGGACCATGGCCGGACCTGTCATTTTGAAAATGAAATAGGCTTCATTCAAGAGTTTTTCATGAAAAACGATTTCCTTCCCGCATGCTATTTAGGATTTGACTGATCTGGCTGGAAAGCTTTGATTGAAGGTGAAATTCTCATTACGACGGGAATGACCTTGCCGGTCAGTTCTAACAAATGGAAAGCGCCCTTCTATTCTCCTGCAAAGAAAGCTCATTTTCACATGAACGGCTATGCACACTTTAGCACATTTGACTTGGTCATTGAAATCGAAAATGGCGTATTATTTTCATCAGACAATTTGGACTTACCCTCCCATCCTCAGTAATGACTGGTGACGATACCACCTCTCCACCAGTGTTAACTTTCCACTTGATTTTTCCCTCTAAAGGACCACTTACAGTATCTACAGCAATCAGCTCGTCTTTGATTAATCCAACAAACAGCGTGCCATCTGCCCGGCTCACGACAGGAGAGGATTCTATTTCTGACCCTGTGTCACATGACCACACCAGCTTACCAGTTTCACGATCAAGAGCGTAGATATTATGGTCTAAGGAGGCAAAAAACACGGTATATCCGCTCGGCATGAGAGCTGGTGAACCGTACACGTTTCCGGCGCTTTCAAACTTCCAAACGACGTCTCCCGAACTGGCATTCAGGGCAAAGATATGAGGAGTATCTAAAGCATCGGAAGTGTTTGACTTTTCAGACGTACAGCCAGTGAAGAGAAGTCCCCTTTCGTTGTCGATAGCAATTGTACCCCAAATGGAACACCCAATACTTGAGGTCCATACAACAGACCCGGTTTTACCTTCCAGTGCATACACGATTTGATCGTGTGACCCGATATAAACTATTCCGTTCACACTGACACTTGGGCATGCCACGACGGCTCCATCGGTCTTATGCGTCCATACTGACGAACCATCGGCCGTATAAAGGGCATACACATTGCCGTCGTTCGAACCAAAATACAAGATTTCGCCGTCGTGACTAAAGGCAGCAGTGGACATAATTTTCCCAAGAGTTCTATACTTCCAGACAACTGTTCCTTCTGCATTGTGAAGAGCGTACATGTAATGATCTTCCGATCCAACGAAAACGAGGGGTTCATCTGCTCCGGAATCTGTTAGGTCTTGGTCATCTGTAAAGTAAAGTGAAAAAAAGAAAAAAATTACCTGAGAAAAATTACTTACGGCTTGAGAAATTTACCCCTCCCCTAAGCCAATATTAACACTTACTTCTCAATTAGGGCAAAATGTTGGATTAGGGGAGGGGTAGGTGGGCAGCTTCGTAGAAACCTAAATAGATCCAAATTTTAAGCAATCTGCTATCGAGAGGGCTTGAATAACAAAACGTTCTACTGAGGAAATGCCATGGAAGTTTAAAAACTCACAACACAGTCCGCAACTTTGTTGGCAGTTAATCAGCATCCAGTCTGGGTTTACTGTGCATTCTCCAGATTCCGCCCACTGCTGACAGTTCGCATGTTTATCGGAACAACCTGAACAAATAATAAATACACATTAAACAAGGTAACACACTCAGCAATGGTTGAATTACTGGCCCAAACAAACAAAGGTAACAGGAGGGTAGTCATTAGGTTTGTCGGGATCCGGGTTTTCCCTTATTTGACGCTCGGGATTCGGGATTTTGAGGCAAAAATCAGGGCGAGGTTCGGAATTGAAGGTATCACGGGAGGTGGGATGCTAAAAAAAAAACATCGGGATTACTGAATAACACCAAATTTTGGTCCGGATTACGGGATCAAAGAATCATATTTGAGACCCTCTGAACAGGGCATTCCGAGTTCCAAAAACTCTCACTTCCAAATGAGATCAAGAGCATGTCCTTTCAGGTAAAAATAGTTTGATTTGCAAGACAAGACTTTGCTGCAAGCCTCATTTTGAAAACGAAGCCAGAGGCAACTCAAGCTATCCGGTGTACATGTAGTATGAACTCCTATCTGACATGTGACTCTCCAAATCAGAGATCAGCGCGGCGCAGTTTCGCTCCGTTACAGAAATCGCGCCGAAAACACCGTTCTTATGAGTGAAGAGAAGCCGTATCTGGTAAGGTTTTCGTGCCGACGAAAAAAACTATTCAGTACAGCGTGAACATAGCTTTAGAAATTGCCTTGAACACTACATTCCTGGGAGAATTCTTGACGTGTGTCCAATGGTTCTTCTGGGAAGCTACGGACTATAATTTTGCTAAGAACTTAGATTTTTCTTTTGTTTTCTCACTCGTATCAAGAAAAAACAAACAAAAATAAAAACAAAAACACCTTTATTAGTGAAGACAGTACCACTGTTTCCTGTGTTAAGAGTGACAATCATCGTATCGTACAAAAATTACCTACCAATTCCTTTAGACATCTTAGTCTCCAACGGGTGAAATTCATAATCTGTGATGTTTTCAAAATAACCAATTTCATCGTCAGTGAGAGAGAAGTCCAAAGATCGGAAATTCAAGTACAGATTGCGAGGACTCTTCGACCTTGGTATCACTGTTACGTTGGCGTGGATAGCCCATCGCAAAATAACTTGAGAGGCGACAAATTCGTAATGGCTAGCCATCTCCAAAATCAGAGAGGAAGTTAGCACAGGATTCTTTTGCAAGCCATGAAAGTAAACCCACTGTGTTCCTACACACACAAAAAAGAAAAGTTGATCACTGCATGAAGCTTACAAATAACTTATAACTATAAGGCGTCATCCTTTAAAAAGAACTAAACAAGGTAGTCGTGTATTTTCTAATAAACGAACTCTGTTGTCCCACTTTTAACCTGGACTTGTTCCAAAGTTACCAGCGCAGCCAAACAATTAGAGCACAGACTAAGCTGACTTGATAAGAGCTTAAGTGACCGGCTTCAGTAAAAACTTCAAACAAAACCACACGTGAAATGTATTTAATATTTGGCTTCTTTTGGCAATATTGGCAGTTATATCATTGCCAACTCTGTAAGATAGTTCATGAAATTTGAATTTTGCTCACCACACACCTTAGCCTCCTACGCTAATGTGCTTATTGCGTAATCCTCCCCCATCATTGGACGTTTAACGTCCAATGCTTAACTTAAAGACTTCTAAATTCCCCATAGATCCTCGGCTCTGAAATAATGCCAGAATTGACTTGTTTATCTCTTCCTCTAAACCCAATCTAAAAGAGATTGCTCGCAGGTAGCCTGAGTAGTAGCTGGCGGTTTTTTTGGTGTTTTCTTTTTTTTCGTGGTTTGCAACGTAAGAGTTACAGCCGCGCGAAAGCGGAACCAAGGTCAAAAAATAAAACGATAGGAGAGGGAGCGAGAGTGCCTTCTCCCCATGCCCCCGCCCCCACCCCCGATCGTTTTCTTTTTTCCCCTCGGTTAAAAAAGCTTCGCGCAGCTGAATTCCTTACTTTACGAACCAGAAAAAAACAACAACAAAAATAAAAAACACCAAAAAACCGCCAGCTACGCAGGCTATCGGCGCAGGCTATTCAAGAACTTCAATTTTTACAAAGTCGTTGTTGTAAGACGCCTTTCCGTTTATTAATCTTCTTTTAATAGTCCACCATCTTACAGTTTTGAATTAAGAAAAGTTGATAACCGGACAAGGCTTCGCTGTATTTTTAGCCTTTTAAATCTCTTCCAAAAACTTACCAAGGGTAGAATAGCCAATGAACCGAATACCATGCTTCTCGCAGAACTTACGAACAACTCTGTCTTGATGAAACGGGTCAAACC
The DNA here is from genome assembly GCA_964035705.1 of Porites rus. Lineage (NCBI taxonomy): Eukaryota > Metazoa > Cnidaria > Anthozoa > Scleractinia > Poritidae > Porites > Porites rus. The sequence goes on from OZ037992.1 coordinate 1,693,823, forward strand.
AGTTTTGAACTGCTGACACTGGAACCGTGGCCAGTTGAACCAGTTCTTCCAGGCTTTCAACGTCAAAATTACTGACACCGAGGCTGCGCAGTTTCCCTTTCTTCTGCATCTCTTCCATGGCTTTCCAGCTATCCTGCCATGTTCCTTTTGGTTCCCCTGATACAACGGAAGCAAAAAGAAAGTTTTGTTCTCAACATTCGGTAAACGAACAACGTAGTAGGGCGTAAAGATAGCAAAATAAAAGGAAGCAAATTAATGTAAGTTTACAGTGAATAACAAAGTGTATATTTTTGACACAGCCCCGGAACCGGCTCTTGCAACTCAAAAAAAAAAATCAGTGATGTATCCAAGGATCTGTTTTTATGGAGAAAAGTTGTCCAAGGTATAATGTAGAAGGTTCGATGACCGGTCGTTTCGCTCACGTCCCTTTCGCTAACGTCTTGCGTCGTTCCACTAAGAAGAGTAAAAACCAGCGCTGCGCATGTATATGCCTCGTTCCTCTAAGCCATGACACAAAAAAATGCGATACACATGTATATACCTCGTTCTTTAAGTTATTGATCAGGCAAAAGCGGTTAGGGAACTGACCCAACACGTACGCGAAACGACTTCAAAAGGTAGCGAACAGTGCGCTGGCGAAACGACTTGTAGGCGAAAAGACCGTAGGCCAAAGGGTCACCTACCTACCTGAGCCAACCTTGGCGAGCCAACTTTTCACACATTTTTTCACAATATGTGGCAAACTGTGTACACGAGAAACAAAAAGTTGGCTCAGCAAGAAGGGTAACACGCCCAGCCGGGTCACCCTCCATCAAAAAAAGGTGTGACAATCAGAGCATGCACTGTCGGCGCAGGTAAAGAGGCCCGTTTTCTGCTAATGATGACTAAGCCGCGAGGGTGACCCTTCTACGTGGTACAGGTTTTCTTCCTATAAATGGGGCCTAAACAGTAATACCTTCTTCACAAGTCAAAAAGAAGCCATCACAAGCCTGGCTGTGTATCAGAAACAAATCAATATAATCCGTCTTGAGACTCTTTAAGGACATTTCAATGGCCTCTAATGTTGTATCATATCCTAGAAATCTTGGATGGAGTTTGGTCATAATGAATATCTCTGATCTTGGTATTCCACTCTGTTGAATGGCCTTAGCGACTTGTGGTTCTGAATCTGGGTATCCCTGTGCTGTATCAATCAGCCTATAAGATATATGAGTAAGGCTGTTAAATTGGTATTCCTGTAAAGAACGCATCACATTCCAACTGGACTCACTGACCTTCCTACTGTGCACTAAACCATTATTCTCTGCAGTTTCCGTACAGATTAATTTGCTCAACTAATGAACAGCATATTGTATCCACAAAACAGACTGATCTTTAAATTTCTTCTTATACAAAACGAGAAGAGTTTGTCACTTTAGCATTTTTCCTCTCCGTAATATTTCTTTGTTTGCCAAATAAGCTGTACACAACTGTAGAAAATAGTGTAAGATCTGTTTGCTGAATATTGTTCTCTTGAAGTTATGTGACAGACTAATACTGTGAGAGGAAGTCATCTTCAATTTGACACTGAGGTCATTCCACTTACAGGTAGTTTAAATGTCAGTCACACATACCACATACTACAAACTACTGAGAGATGCAAAAAAACAAGACGGTATCATTTTGCAGTGTCACCAAAACCATTCAGTATTAACTTACATGTATATAGTACGCGCAACGTTTCTTATCATGTTAACACCAGAATGTCTCTCAGAAAACACATTAACAGGAGTTGTAAAAAGGACAACATGTGAGTATTTATCAACCTGTAACCAATTTCAAGTGCTGTTTTAACAGCAAAGGTTGTGTTCTCCATAAGGGCAGCTGTTCCAAGACCCATCACAGGCACTAATGAAGAAAGAGAAAAAAAAACAACAAAGTACTGTAAATGGTTGAATTAGCAACTAGCTTCAGACAAGCACCCCCTCCTCCTCCACCCCCGTTAAATTTTAAGCAACCCCGAGATCTAACAGCTATGAAAAAAGCACAACATAGTCAAACCTGTATTAAGCAGTCAGCCGTGGGGAATGGCTTACTGCCCACTAACTACAGATTTGACAAACCTAAGAGTTACGCAAGAAAATGAAGATGGTGAAAGAGCTAAATACCTATCCTAAGGCAAAATGACCTCAAACTGTTTCTACCTCTTCTTAATAAGCCAAACGAAAGGAAGAAAAAGACCAAATGTTAAATGCCATGCAAAATGAATCTGTAGCACCAGGATGGTACACCTTGTCAAAGTGACCGTTAAATAAAGGTAGAGACAATAAATAACTTGTTGGGACCTCGGAAAACGTGACCACTCAGTACAGGTCAGTTTTGCAGTAATTAACGGATTCCATAGTTTGATAGCTCAAAAGCCAAAATATTAAGGTGGCCTAGGCTACCTGAGGAACTGTTAGCTAATACAGTGTTGTACTTACTCTTATAACCACTAGCAAGGGTAATATCTTCTGGTCTCTTGTTTTGCTTGGGTATCCTCAGGGGTCCACTACTTGGATCACTTACGTTGATTTTTAGGACAGCATTCAAAGCATGCTTTTCTTCTTGACACTGAATCTTATCTGGTTCATCCTGGACTAGTTTGTCAAACAGCTCTGTTACCTGAAATGGAATGATAATTTATTGCTGCATAATTGTTTCGCTTAAGTATAAGTTACTAAAATTAGTAAATGCCAGGATAAGGACATCTTTGCAACATTAGGCTAAATAAAACAATTACTAAGTTACTTGTAACTTCCTAGAATGAAAATGACAACTGAAAGACATCATATTAAGTAGGTTGAGAAGTATTAAGGGAGCTTAAGCAAAGACGTTTTAAAACAATGCATGTCAACCAGGACAGGACTTTTTTGCATTCTTGGGTGGTCAGTTTACAATACAAATTTGATGTGTGTCGCACAAAAATGTCTTTGCTTAAGCTCCCTATTACTGTTAACTTAAGACAAATGAGCAACCAAGATACTGAATTCAAATGCCTTGAGTTTATGGTATTAGCAACCTAGTTGTTAACCTGAGTAGTCAACTGGGCCCAGTTTTTCGAAGGCCGATTAGTGCTAACCCAGGGTTACATTTTAACCCGGGTCTCTTTTTCTTTTCATCAAAAGCATTTTCTAAGACAATTCTCTCTATTCTTTTTAGAGTAGCCAATCATCAAATTGTTGACAAAAAAATTAAACTGAATTTGCTTTTTAAGCTTTCATATCTCAATTCAAATTTCAAACTAACCCTGGGTAATATCTTAACCCAGCTTTGAACAACTAAGCCCTGGATAGTAATGTTGTTGGTTATGCCACCAAAGGCTTGATATTAAATTACCAATAGTCTTTTAAGACTTTAGAATGCGAGTGGTGCATATAAAACTGATTTCATAGAAGGAGCTACCTAGCTTTGTAGATGAAGAGAGTACCTTAACAACATCAGTATCTTCAGAAATCCCTGCCTCTTGAAATTTATCTTCATAGTTGAACAGTCCAAACCACATGTTGACAGCAATATTGGGTGAGTCATATGAGCGAACAACATGCCACCAGTACTGAGGTATATACAACATATCACCTGTGAATAAAAATTAAATAACACAGTCATTGCTTGTTACTAGACTGGATAAATAAAGGTGAATAAATACAGTTGAACCTCCACTAACGGCTACCTCTCCACAATGGCAACCTCTCTACAACGGCCATTTTTTCAGTGGACTGTTCATACATTCACTTTTGTTTCAACCTCAATACGATGGCCACTCTGGTTCAACTGTATTTTAGTTTGTGGATAGAGAGAAGTGGTGCATGGATATGTGTCTGATTGAAAAAAAGGGTGGATGGGCTTATGTACCTAGAGGGTTCTACCTAGTTTCAACCGAGAGGGAAGGGATGCAAGTCATTATATTATGCAATATGAACACAACACCTAAATATTTATTATTGTTAGGAAAAGCTCACCGAGCTTTACAAAATCCTCAAGTTTGATATTAATCAGGCCCATGATCGTTTATTACTATTATTAAATATCATAATGATCAACAAAATACAGCCATTAAAAATCTCTAAAATGTACAAAGAAATATATGGACGACCAAACTTGGGGATACTGTAATATCTGGCTATGTAGATTTTATGTTAATAATCCCAAAATATACGGACTTGTACCCCGTCCTCCCCGGTTTGAAAAATGGAAATGCATGAAAGAGTTTTTAAATGGGTGGATGGAAGGTAAGTGGATGAATTGCGTGGATAGATAGAGAAGCCACCCTCTGGAGAACTAAAACCTGGCTCTGTCTCTTTTGTAGTACCCGGGCCCTTCCGGCCTCACCCTCTGGTTACGGTTTCACGATACGTTAGTGTTTTTGAGCCTGCAGGTAATTTGGTAATTTAACCGCAGTTAGTAACGTCTGCAAAGCAGTGACAATATCCTTGTTCTTGGCCCTCAAAACATTCAACGAATTACTGGAAGTGCGTTTTGAATTTCCTTTCAACCTGATTGGCAAATCAACCACTAAGGGCCTTTTAACAGGCCTATCATGGCACATGCTTAAATCTTGGGACACAGGTGGTTGCCAGTTTAGGCATGGTAATCTTAAGGGTTATGCCTGAGAAAATCTGGTGTTAGCTCTGAAACAAAGGCTGGCAAAGCAAGCTCTGCTCTAAGTAACAACAAGAATCTCATCAGACAGAATAGGAAATCGCTGAAACTCACCTTTATTTAGCGTTACTTCATAATATGGTATATCTGCTAATTTTGGAAATGCTTGAAGATCTAACTTCTCAGGATCAATAGGAAGCACTCCTGGAGTGATTGCATACTGATCAGCTTTCAGATCCTTGCTGTACGTACTGTTGACCAAATAGATCTTCTTTGTTCCAGAGATGAGGGTAAGAATGTTCTCATAGCCATCATGATGAAATGCAGAGTTTGCGCTTCCACTGTTAAATAATAAATTAACACTGTCGATTGTTGACGATATTTCATGGCAGTTTAAAAGTGATGGTAAGAGAACATCATTTAACATGGATGCATTAGGTGGAAAAGCTGAATCCAGGTAAACTTCTTCAGATTTGTAAATTTTAAGAAATTCATTTAGAGTTAAAGGTTTTCTGACAGGAAATTCGTTCTTGAACTTCTTTCGATATTCTACAGTAAAAATACTAGATCCAAAGTGTGAGGTGAGGTAAGATTCATTCTGCCATAGTTGAACAGCAGGCCAGTGATTTGCACCACCTCTTATGATGACAGGCTGTCTTTTGCGTATAAAGTTATGATAGAAGTCAGTGCCACTTGGAGCATACTTCAAGCTGATAATTTCACCTTCAGCTTTTCTATGTTGACCAAAAGGTTTCAGGTGACCTATGATAAAAGATAAATTAAAAATTACTAGTAATTAACAACATTTTTGCCTAAATTGTTATTTTTCAAGCCGAGGGGGGCTGGGTATGAGTCCATTTATTATCGGGTAAACAACAAATGACCCACACAGTCAGAAAGAGTAAACCGAGATTTGCAAGATCCTCAAGTTTGGGGTGATCTGGCTTATATTGAACGAGATACAGTCTTTAAAAAAACTTCAAAATTTACTAAGAAATTTCTAGATATCCAGGCAGTGAGTCTGGCAATCCATACATCTCTTAGTAAGTTTTTAAATGGCTGTATCTTGTTCAATATTGGCCCAATTACCATCACACTTGAGAATTTTGCAAAACTCAATTCACTGTGTCTGACTGTGTGAGTCTCACGCTGTTTATCCCATAGTACATGTACACAAACTTGTGACAAGACCTCCTTGGTATGAGAGCTACAGCTGTACTGTAGGTGCTAAGTACTAAAAATCCCTACAACCTGACAGACTAAATGTATGACTATCATGCCACTGATCAGTTTCACATGATACCCTATTCTAAGTCAAAATCCTCTGATTTTTATACTCCATCTTACATGAAGATTGATTGAAAACCTTACCCTTCACAGAGGCACATATCTGCAGAGAAATTGCACATGTGATAATTCGCTTTACTAAAACTGAATCATTGGATAATGCAATTCTAGAGATCTGATAGGCTTAGCCATCATGGTATTATTATGAGCTCTTATACCATGCTCATTAATTAAATATGGTAACTGTACGTGTCTGCTCAAAATTAAAAACCAGCTGAAAATTGGTTGTTCTTACAAATAAAGTCGGGAAGAATTCTTGATATTTTGTGGATGTTTTTAATAAAACAACGTTAATTCACTTGCGCTGGTAAGACATTAGATGGTAGATAGCCAACTAGGCACTACGCGCCTTGTTGGCTATCTACCATCTCAGATCCAACGTGCACTCGTGGAATAATTGTTAACCATACCACCCCTGTATGCATAGCCACAAATACAGGTATATTAATTTGCCTCTTGCCCTCAATAAACAGGTAGGCTGCTGGGTAAAACAGTGATACCTTTAATAAAAAATGTTTGCCAAAGGCGGCCACGATTTCCTAGATATCATAATTATTATGATATCTAGGAAATCGTGGTCGCCTTTTATATAGCTATTTGGCAAACACGTTTTCCTAACCTGTAGGCAGACTCGGTGAATCTTAAGGCCCCTAAAATAACAATATATTTGTCTGGGAATTAGTTAATGAAAGCTAATAGCGATTTTTATAGTGAGGGTGATTTTGATTCTCTTTTTTTATATTCTTATCTAAGCCTTGAATAATATGAAGAATTAATCAGCTCAAGAGACCATCGCTGACGTGTACTTTCTTGAGAATCGACCATGGGAGCAGAATACCTCAATACCCCAGCTTCTTATCAGCCCCATTCTGATTCATCCTATTAAGACCGCCAAACGTCAATATCAACCAAAGGTCGCTAACTTAAAAAGCTGTGGAGAAAAAACAAATCTAACAGTTGCCAATTGTGACTCCTTTCAAAAGGTTTCAATTGAGTGTTGTATTACCTGTTTTGTCTACAATCGAAAGTCAGAACTTCATAAAGCTTAGGGAGTACGCAAGTCTGGGGATCAGCGTCTCTGCTAGCCTCATCTAATGTTTGACAATCGACAATGGTTGAGAGCCATAAAATTGATTACGTAGCTTAAACATACCTTTTTCTACGACGCCAGCACATCCATCTTTGTCGCAAAAACCAGGAGAGGAAGCCGTGGTCAAGTGACAAAACAAAACAAAGTAAAAGAACAAAAATATACAACTAGCGAGAAGAAATCTCAACCTGAAATGGACAGTTAACCGCATGGCGAGGCGGCGAAAGGAGAGAGAGATTTTGCGAAGAATTTTAAAAGGATGCTATCTAAAATTTATGGAACTGCTTTAAAACCCGGTGTAGAAACAATAAGCTATGAATAATCAGCTGATTTTCTGGGACCATCTGTTCCCTGGCGTAGTGGAAAGACATTTCCATAAACCTTTTACTGTGACTGAACATTCTGTGCGCATTAGCGGAAGTAATTCGTGACGAGGTAAAGAGAATCTATTTGTGTATCGGACAGTGAACACTTCCGGTAAAATTTACCTTTGTCTGAAATTTTAATATATGAAGTGAGATAAATATCATGAGTGTTAAAAACGTTTGTTTATTATTTTTTCGAATGAAATTGAGCTGTTACAATCTTCTTTCCACTCACTCCGAAATGTATTTTCAATTCTTCAGGAAAATAATATTACTAAAAAACCAACAGTATGAAAACTATTCTGACTACTGTAGAAAGGTTATTATATGTTTTACAGTCCTGCGAAAGAGGCTGATAGCAGATAACCCTTAAGGTTTCTAAGGGAAACATATCTGGTGTTTTGAAATTTGCATATCTATAAAGATCGATCAATTCTCGGGTCTTCTTGCTGATCAACAACCATATTCCCCAAACATTTTTAGCACTCGCGCTATTGTCCGCGTTCGCAAACCAACATGGCGCGTCACAGACTGATCTTTACGTTTGTGACACTCTATTTTTTCAGCGAATTCTCGCAATTTAGCGCTGATAATGAAGATTCTTTTGCATGGAACGTAAAGGACAGCACCGAGTTTGGTGTGGCTGAATCAAATATTGAGGTGAATGCTTTAATTCTGTAGAGTTTATACAGGTGATTTTATTTATTAATTGATATATAAAGCGGCGAACAGGTAAAAGTTCATGAGAGTCAACATCCATGCTGGGGGCGTTTGATCGCATGAAATAGCCTCTCTCTGTATTTATTTTTTTTTCTCATGAAGGCTTAGTTTGATTAATGTTTTGACTGTTTCAGTCCACATCTAACGGGAATGAAACATACAGTATAAATGAACACTAAATATGATTTTCAAAAAAGTCATTTCCTCACAAGCTTACTTTAGTATTAAAAACTTAATGTAAACAGGAACAAAATTACAAAAGAATTTAGTTGTCACATCTCACAAGTCTCTTATTGTGTGAAGTAACATCGGTTCAGCTGGAAATAGCTAACGTAAGAAGCCGTTTTCTCATTTTTCTTTTTGTAGGTATTAGTTTATCCCAGGCAATTAATATGCCAAAATTACTGCTTACCTGCTTACCTGTTATTGGCACCAAAAGTGACTTAAAATTCAAATGCACTTAAACTTTCAGTCAGATGGATTATTATAAATTACGAAAAGCACCTGATCATTAAACAAGATAGCATATTTAAATGGGCTTCATTTGGACAATTTTTATTTTAAATCCAGGTGGTATGACTAAGTGACATAATGATTATGAAAAATAATGTTTTCTCTCTTGAGGTATATATAATAAAGATACATTCAGTTACTATTTCCAATCAAAATAAACAACATTTAGGAGAGAAGAATAATTCCTGTGATGTTTGCTTTGTTGCCCAAAACTTTCACTGACTTGATTTACATACTTTTATTTCACAGAGGTCAAAACTTGCATGCTTGTAAAAAATTAGTGCATTTTGAATCTAAATTAGTTTGCTTATGCTAACACAAAGACGCAAACTAACAATAAAAATTTTATTTTCGTGACAAGAAAAGAGCCAAACCTGAATTTATTCCTGATCAAGGTTGTTTTGAATCTATTAATTCATCTTAAAAGTGCAAGAATAATAATGTTATAGACATACATGTAAGAGACCTTTAGGATTATTTTGTTTATATATTTACTAAAATATACAGCAAACCCTCAAAAAGAGGAATTTTTTTGCTGGGGTGATAAAAAACCATCAGTAACAATCAACAGTTGAATAGTTGGTAGCTCAATTCTAAAACAATGTGTCCAAAAATCACACCTCAAGGTTATTCAAATTGGTCTGCAATTGGGGACAGCGGAACAGCTATCTTGCGAGTTGGTTGTCAAGCACAAGACAGTATTGTCTGTGAACAAGTGGACTTTAAGAACAAGGATTTAAGAGAAGCCTCCAAATTGCAGTATTGTAGCAACCTATTGGTGAGCATAAGCAACCACAATGATGACGACAATGATAACATCAAATTCATATTTTTAGCAGCATTTTTACTGCTGTCATCATCGTTGCTTATTATTAAGCTACCTATTATTACAAACTTTATATTTTTCAGGCCTTGCATTTTGTAGCTTCACTGAGTAACAAAAATATGATAAAATTTAAGTAATAAAAGTGTGATTTTTCATTTGTTTCTTTAGGATACAATCCTGGATGTCGACCTCTCATCAAAAATCACTTTCAGATATCAAACAACTGATGGGGGCAAAATTTATGTCTTTGACAATATTTTACATCCAATAAATCTTCACATTTTCTCAAGGTATTTAAATATCGATTTAGGAGCCTGGCAGTTCAGTCTTTATGAACCATATGACGGGGGAATTGAAAAGCCAACAGACAATATCCCATGGATAAACGATGTAGATTGCATTGAATTTTCAAAATCCGTGGTTGGGAAAACAATGCAAAAAGCAGTGATGGACACTGCACAAACTGAGGATATTTACTATCCATACAAAGTCAGAGGAAAACTTATTCGACGTGGTGACTTTACTAAACTATTCACTGATGCCAACAAAACAGATGATGAATACTCTGCTTTTATGTTTTTGAATCCTACGTGGAGGAAGAATGATTATGGAGAACTTTACCTGTAAGTACAATGATAAGTATATTAATTCATTTTTTGTGAATCAAGCAGTCTTAGTCCCAAGTATTATTAAAAAATTGACAACAATTTTCTGTATACTACACTCTCACTGATCACAGAAATGACATCCAAATATACATGTAGTCGTCCACCTGTATCTTAAAGAATGATTTTGCAGTAACCAGTTACAGTGGAACCCCGTTATTACAGTCACCAATGGGCCATAAAAATTTGGCCATATTGACAGGTGGCCATATTAACAAGATTTTTTTTACGACAAAATGTATGGCCGTAATAATAATAAAGTAATAACAATAAAGTGGCCGTAATAACAAGGTGACCATACTACTGAGGTGGGTGTAAGGCGGGATTTTACTATACTATCAAACTCAGAAAACCTTGAGCAGCTGAAAAATTTTAGCAATGTTTATTGAGTAGGGACCAATCACAATAAAGTTCGGGATACTTCAACAAACAACAAACTAATTACCATTGCTGTTTGCGGTTTTCCATAAATATTTCTGGTTTTCACAGTTTTCTGAGTTTCACAAACAAAACTCTTGAAATTGTTAAAAGGAAACTCCAATTTTTTTGCTTTCCTCAGATACGATGAAGACAATGAAATAATGGCTGGAACAGTACCAAAATTTGGCCGTGTTGTTGTATGGCCAAGTTCAGTGTCTTATCTCGCACGACCTCCCAGTATGGCATTTAAAAAAGGGCAACTAGTACTTCATGTTCAGTTCACCAAGTCCAAGCAAAAAATGCTTGTTAGCCACAGGGAAAGAATGACAGCAAAAGGTGAACGCCAGGTGGCGTATGATGCAGGATTTATTGGAAGTGACAAGCCTGCTCCAACTGGTATCAACATAGCACAGCATCAGGTGTCCGAACACACCTCGACAGAAGGAAAGAAAATTTTTGTGTTTGATGATCTCTTTGACAAGGAAGATCTGGATAGGTTACGATCGTTCATCTTCAAACATGGTACTTATTATTATGATGATTCTGATGACGGTGATGATGGAGGTGATAACGTGCAGTGGATTGCAGGGTTTGAGATCAATGACTACATTCAGAGCAGACTTTGGAACATTATGCAACAGGTTTGTGTACAGAACGTGAAAGTTTTTAACCCTTCAAGCCCTAACAGTGATCAGCATCAAATTTCACCCTGTAATATCAATGCATTGTAAAACAGAGTGGTCATGAGAATTATGGACATGATCACACAAGATAAATTTGCTTGATATTTTATTGACTTCTTCCCACTACTTCTAAAGGAAATGAATAGGGGCAACAAATGAGAATTCAGATTTTGATCTTAGGGTTTAAAGGGTTTAACTACAAGTCACCACATGTAAGGGAATCCAGATCCCAGAATGTGGGCAATTTTTGCTGGTGGAATCTGGAATTCTGGACTTTGGAATCCAGAATAAAGCTCAATGAATCCAGAATCCCACCAACAATTTGAATCTGGAATCCAAGTTCCGCTGATTCAACATTCTGACTACTAATATGAATCACCTGTCATTAATATAAATGAAAAGCAGTGAAAAGACATTTTAAAGTTGAATCCAAGCTCTTGCAAGTAAAAGAATTACTCTTACTCTCATTTGTGCACAGATGCATGAATGATGATATTCTGGGAGGCTATCATGAAAATTGAAGAGTTAAGTTAGCTTTACAGCTCACATGTTCTTTTCACTGTCACCGGATGAGCATGATAATCTGCTAATTGAGTTTTAAGTGTAATTAAATTAGCCTGCTTGCAGACCTCTACTATTTCCTTTTGTTGTCTGCAAGTAACAAAGGATATGGGAGACAACTGCATGTAGGCTTAGAGTGCAAACAAGAATTTTCTTACAATGTGACTGGCAATTGTAACAGTAAGCTGATTTGAAGCAGTTCTTTTCTGTCTGTTGTGGTTTGGTCTTGGATGAAACCATTTCTTTTATTTTCATTTTTGGTCACTAAAAGTTTTATTAGCAGATCTAGAGTTACTGTAAATGTTTTTTCTGCCAATGTCTCTTTTGAGCATAACAGGCATTTTTCTTGTTCTATTAACGCTTGAGTTTTTGTGCATTAAACCTTACAGACTCTTAAACATATGACTGGTAGCGATAAGTGGTTTCCATATGACATCTCATGTAACCTGATCCGCAGTGCCGATCACACCCGCATACATCAGGACTGTGAATATCATGAAGATGAATGGACGTACCTTGTTTATCTAACTCCAAACTGGACTAAAAATGACTATGGCGAAACAGCCTTTTATGAGACAATGAGCCACGATAATGAAATCATCACAGAGGTTCGGCCTAAGTATGGCAGGGCTGTTGTATTTCAAGGTATGTTGTAGCGGAACCTAGCCTTCATGGCAGGCTACGAAAAGGGACGAAGAGAAACTTTGTTTGTGTATTTTATGGCTTGTATACTTATTCAATAGCGCATGGTCGCTTTTTGTCTTGTAGAGAACTTATTAAAGCAACGACGACTGCAACGGTAACGAGAACGGCCAAGAATCTAAAGTTCTAGATTAGAAAAACATCAACTTTGCTCGAGCATCACGCTTCTTTTCGGTCGTTGCTTTACTACGACGTGAAACTTCCTAGTTTTACTCGAGAACGTGAACACAAACCAACGATTTTCTTTTTCTTCGAACTTAGATGCAGTTCTTTAGAATTCGACTTCAGAAAAATTCGCCAAGGTTTGACAAGTGGGACAAAAGGGGTTCGTTAAGTACGATAAAGTTTGACTGAATCGCGCGAATTCACTTGAACTGTCACGTAGTAAGTGACATTTTCGCCGCAGTTGCTGCTTTGGTTGCTTAAGCTCATGTTGAAGTGAAAAACGTGATCAATCATTTTTCCTTCTTGTTAAGTAATTCGTAGCTTGAGAAAACAGCAGACATTTCGCGACGTCACCACTAGTTTCCCCGCGAAATGACGTCAGAGAAAAAAGCAAAGAAATTCCATACTGATGACGCGTTACTATCCAGATCTGGGTAGTGCTTGTGATTGGCTGAATTGTTTCATCCAATCAGAAGCACTACTCAGATCTGGATAGTGACGCGTATGGAGTTTGTTCGCTCATTTCTCAGACGTCATTTCGCGGGGATACCAGTGGTGACGTCGCCAAATGTGTGCTCTTTACTCAGACTAAGAAGTTCGAGAAATCTTGGTGTCTTGTTTTACCTCAGGAATTATTCCCCACTCCGCCCGTCCACCAAGCACAAATCAATCACACGCACGCCTCACATTTGTGGCAAAAGTGTCTGTAGACGAGTTTGTAGGAAGGCAAAAAGCTTTCACAGAAGAAATGAGGCATTTCATGGGTGTCTTGGACACCAGAATGAGATTAAATTCCATGGAGCAAGGAAAAGGTAATACTATTATCATCAGAATAATTAGATGTCAACTCTCTTGATAACGTACTATTTTTTTAACGTATCACTCAGACTAGAGGAGGGAAACTGAATTCCTGTGTAAGAAAACTCCAGAGTTTCATTGGCTGCAAGCGGCAATGGCGTATGAACCCTAAATTATACTATGTCCGAAGAAAAGAGCGATTGAATGTATTGCCTCAAAAAAAAAAAAAAAAAAAAGAAATCATGGAAAGGTATTAGTGAACACGTTTCCTTTTCCTCTGTTTCATGCACTCTGGCAAGAACGCAATTCGTTTCCCAATCACGAAAGCGCAAGCAAACTTAGGCTGGCCAGCAGACGTAAAGGGGGAGGAGATAACGACGAAAAAGGGAAGATGACCATTATACGCCTATTACGTAACTGCGTGAGCTAGAGTAAATGTTAGAACAGAAGGCGGAGGTGCGACGCGCGAGATTCACTCCTACCTCCCCGCGCTCGTGCGTTTCGCTTCCGATTTGTCACGTGCACATTCCTTCCAGTTAATGTTGTCTTTGAGATGAAATTTGCATATCTTGGGTTATTGGAGAGGAGATTGTAGCTTTCGTGTGAACGCCACGCTACAGTTAGTTCAGTCAGAATAATCTTGTTTCTCTTTTGTTGTTTTAACAGGTGGTGAGCTGACTGGGGAACATGATAGAGAACACGGTGAAGAAAGAGAAACGGAGGACATGGAAGGACAGTCACGAAATAGAGAGAAACCGCATTTAGAGAATGAATCAGAAGAAGAAGGAGGAGAAGGAGACGGCCATGAAGATGAAGAAGAAGAGATGGATGACCCAGAATTTACAGAGTTAAGCCGACGAATGAGAGAAGTGTCACAGAGCAGGGACTTGGGGGAGATAAGGAAACTACATGAAGAGCTACATCTGCGTCATGTCATAGCCAGACAGGATGCCGTTAGGCGAATAACAAATCTAATTTAGAAATAAAAGACTTTAGAATACACATGATGTTGAAACCGTGTAACCAGCACGTCAATCGTAGCCTCCCACGTAGACATTCTCAGGGGTTCCTCACGCGTTCCTGCCACCCGTGACGAACCCCTAAGAACGTCTGCGTGGAAGGCTACATCAATCGCGGATACAGTGAAAGCTCTCGTAACAGATACTCTCGTAAGCGGGCAGCTCTGCTCACGGCCGCCTCCTCAAAACCCCCTTTAAACTTCCACAGAAACCATGTATTTTTACATTCCCCTAAGCGAACAATTTCCTTAGACGGCCGCGGCGGACACTTTCAGAGGTTACTAGTAAGATTTTAGCTTGGTTTTTAAGCTCACGTAAGCGGACACCTGAAATGTAATCTCAGTCGCCTCTGAATCTTTCATACCTCTGAATTCTTCATATCGCTGTTCGTCACAGTGAATTTATATCAGTTTCCTTTTTTTTTCACATACACGTCCGGTTACAGTTCAAAACACCACTTGAGTTCTAGTGGCCATTTATGAAAACCAAAAGCGGCCAGCTCCGGTCGCGGACACCTTTTTCGCCTCCCGAGGGTGTACGCTAAGGAGAGCTTCTATTCCAATACTACCTGACTCGCCTGCACAATTTCCTAAACTATTTTTCTTAAAGCCCAAGTTAAATATAAATGCAGTCTTTTTAAATTATTACATATGTAATTCTATTTAAAAATACGAAAGCAATAAACCTAACAGCACTATTATTTTTGACGCCTGTGTATTCTTTTTCCACGATGAGAAGAACTTAATTGTTTCTGGTGAAAACAACACTTTTTTTAAGGATTTTCCTTTTCTTCTGTTTCTATTAGTTTGTATCCAGTATCACCAGTATCTTTTTTAAAACTTGCCACCCAGTACGCAAATAAAAACAGAGCTAGTATGGCAACTGATATCAAGGAAAAGATAAAATACGTCCTCGGAACGCCGACCTGGTTAATAACGAGACCACTGACCATTATTCCTGAGCCCACACCAAGACCCCAGTGAAATCCTCCAAGGACCCCTATGGGAGACAAAAAAATGTGATGTATAAAACAAGTATATGTTGTAGTTAATACTTTATCTAAGGTAACTTTTACTTTTCCTTTGTTTCAAGTTCATTTGCATACATTACCATACCCCAAAACAAAAGAAAAACAAACTACCTGAGATGAAAACATTAACCACATAAACTTGCACAACAAAACCTTAAAGGTTAAATGGCCTTTAGTAGGCCGTAAATTGACATAGAGCAGTATTAATTTTAAAAAGATTTAAAAAAACTATGAACCTTAGGAAGACCGTCTTATTCTTGTCCAGCATCCTTGCTGCGCAAATGACGTTTTGATTTTTTTGCACATTTCTTAAAACGCCTCATTACTTCTCCGAGATTTCAACCCCTGCGCATAACTGTACTAACTATCCTTTGCAGATTTATATTCCTTTCAAAAATGTTTTAACCACTTCAAATGTTGACAACATCACAATGGTAGTAATACTCTCATTGTAAAGCTCGTATTGAAACAAGGTTCTATAATTGTTGAAGAGCGATGAGCAAGAGTTTACAAGATTCACTTATCTAAAGAGATTTAATTGAAAAAAATTCGATTGCTCTCTATATAGAAAGCCAAAACATTTATAATTGAATTAATTAAAGGGTCTCTTGGATGAAAATATGTTTAGGCATTTTTAAACAATGTCTATGATTTAATTTGTTTTCCATTGTTAAACAAAAATAAGAAAATTTAGTCCTTTCTTCCCCAAACGTCAAACAGACAAAATGATGAACAAGTCTTCTCATAACTACCCCGCCATACCTCATTCTTTACACTTATTTCTAATATTGTGTCTACATTTTGTCAGTTTTCAAGAGAAAGTTGTCTGGATTTAAAACTAGAGCATCTCAGAATTGAGACTCCCTTTGAATTATAAGATAGCATTACCTTGAATCGCTCCATGGAATCCAGCTTTTGAAGATACTGCGGCGCCAAACACAACACAGGTCGCCCAGCCCAGCGAGTACATGATTCCCTGAGAAACGAATAATACCACACCGATCCAGGGATTTAGGACAAAAGCAAATCCCATGTAAATCGCTTCGTACAATGCCAGGCAGACAGCTGAAGTCGGTGCTGGTCCAATCTTGGTGATGATAGTCCCTGAAAATAGATACCCCAAAGATGCGACGGCGTAACGGAAACCAGCGGCAATTCCTAACATATAGGGCTGAGCTCCAAGGTCATCCAGATACCACAGTCCGAAGTGCTCATGCAACCCGACAAGGACTCCTAAATAAAATGCTAACGCAATAAATATTATATTACGATAGAGAAGAAGTTCCTTCGCGAGAGTCCAAATACTAGTGCTCTGTGATAATTCATCATCAGAATATTTCGCATGCATTAAAAATATGGTAACCAGGGAAAGTGCACTAAAACCAGCAAAGAAATAGAAGGAAATGTGATAGTTCGACACGATCTTGCCGCAAACTTCTGATTCGTACAAGCTGATGACTCCTCCAACAAGAAATGAACTAGCGGCGACACTGCATTCGCCCCACATTTGGAAAGTTCCAAATTTGTCTGATCTCCCCTCCAAGAGTCCAATAAGCAAAACATTAGGCATGATATAAACCACAGAGCCCAAAATCTGACAGACGAAAATTAAACCAAAACAAATAAAGAAGATTTTCTTAAGTTCGGTTTCGTCGACTTTCCAGATAGACGTTGTCACGTGACTCTCGTTGTAAAATCGTGGTGGTTGAGATGCCTTTTCTATGGGTTGACCTAATATCATAACTCCACCTTCAGGAAGAAATGTCAATGGATATATTAACGTTTTGTTTCCTCTTGTTTCGATGCACTGTTGATTCTCTGGTTGAACAACCAGAATCAGCAGTGTCCCTGCAGAGAATGACGCCACCGAAAAGAATAAAACAATTTTTCGCACATTATACTTATCTCCGATCCATCCCCACAATGGCGCACCGATGAATTCCATTAGGAGTCTTAATCCGATCAACACACCTGCGTGACCGGCACTAAGTCCAAGTTGCTTGAAATACACAGCCAGAAACGGAATAGAACTGCCAATGGAGCCATAAAATAGAAAGTAGTAAACCTTATAAGTGATTTCTGTTAGGCAAGGTTTGGACCGGCCGTTACTTGAACACAACTTTGAAACGCCTTTCTCTTCATCTTCCTTTTTCATTTTAAGGGACGGACAGTTGAACTCTAATTTCAAATTGAACGTCTAGTTTAAGACGTCTTTTTATCCGTTTGTGAGGTAAAATAATTCGATTTCATTAACAGACTGGATCAGTCATTGGTCAACCTAATTAACGAATGACATTCATAAACGTTTGAATTCCTTAACGGTGACTTATTTATCTGGACAGGTTTTCGAGAAAAGCAGATTTTTTCCCCCTTGTCTGAGCATAAAACGCGTGGAGACGATTTTTATCCTAATTTTTTGTTGTTGTAGACTTTTACGGAATCTCAAATTATTATAGATATATAGGTTGCCAAATACCTGCAACAAAACACTAGCTAACCAACAATTTAACACCTACAACTTAGGCTACTCAGATAACTGAAAAATATCACTTTATCCTTATATACAACTTACGTTAATTGGATATGATGATTGTCATTTTGTTGTTTTGATGTTGATGTTGCATGAGTTTATTTTCTCCTTTATAGTAACTGAATCAATGGCTCCCTGTGGAGTATACAATGTAATAAAGTGTATTAAATATGCCTTATCTTCCAAGCTCTTATTTCGTTAAATTTAGTGAATAGGAGGGCGAAAGGGGTAGGGTAGGGCGAATTTCAAGTATTTCGCGGGCAAAACGAAGAACCTGAGGAGGGAGGGGGTGGGAAATGGATAATTATGTTGGGATTGTAAGAAGTTTAAGGGAAACTGCCCACCTACCCCTCCCCTAAGCCAACGTACTCCCAGTCCTCACGAGGCCACCCAAGCAAAACGCGATTTTTTGACTCGACTTATCTCTTGCCAGACTGTACTCAAAACAGTTTATTTTTTATTTTTACTACATCTCTTTGCCTCTCGATCATCATTATAAATGTAGTCTCTGACCGGCATAATGTTTCTTTTCGGAGAGGACAAAACCGGGTCTCTTGGTGACATGGTCTTGCATACTCAGCTTTTCAAAGGAAGGATTTTCTCAGATATGCTGTTCTTGATTTGTTTTCAGCTCGATCGGTTCTCAGTCCATAGCTGTTAATTAGTGCCATTGTTTCATGGGATCATTGTCATTGCTTTTCCACCGGGGAACACTCCACGGTTCATTATATGGATATGAAATAAATTTGAATATGTAAATCACAATCTCCACATTCATACTAATATGCTAATATCACCAGAGAGACGGCTACCCGAATTAAGTCTCCAAGTTATTATACTGATTTCTCGGCAAAATTCAGTTGAAACGTACACAAGCAACAGCGGATTTCGAGTTTGAAACGAAAGCTTGAATATTTTGACGATGAGTGAGAAATCTGAAGCATCGCGCAGGAAAGATTCAGACGATTCTTCAAATAACACGTCAGTTTCTTCTCTGACGTCGGAGATTTGGTACAAGGCTTATTACTTCTTATTTTATGGCGCCATTGGCAGCTCTGTCCCATATCTAGCCTTATATTTTAAACAACTGGGCCTCAGTGCAGCACAAGCCGGTTTACTCACTGGAATAAGACTCTTCTCTGAATTTATTGGTGCGCCTGTGTGGGGAATGATCGGAGATAAGTATAAAATACGAAAAACTATTTTGTTCTTATCATTGCTTTCATATTCCGCCGGGACATTGCTCTTATTAGCAGTTAAACCACAAAATCAGCAGTGCATCGAAACAGCAGCAAACAGAACTGTGATACATCCACTACGCTTTCCTCCTGGGGGTGGAATAGTATCAAGTGGCGAGTCCTCGGCATCCATGGCCATTGATAGTCAACCTCCACAACGGCTGAACAACATGAGCCACGTAACAATATTTACTCGCGAGGTGGACAAGTCCGAAATTGGTAAAATCTTTATGACTTTTTTGAGTATATTATTCGCATGCCAGATTCTGGGTTCCGTTGTTTACACCATGCCTGATGCTTTGGTCGTAGGCTTCCTGCAGGAAAATGCGGACAAGTTCGGATCTCTTCGAATGTGGGGCGAAGTTGGTGTCGCCAGTGGCTCATTTTTGGTAGGAGGAGTCATTAGCTTATATGAATCGGAGGTTTGCGGTGAGACCGTCAAGAACTATCACATTTCATTTTATATCTTTGCTGGATTCGTCGCTCTTTCCTTAGTCACCATGGTTTTTATCGAAGCAAAATATTCAGATGACGAAACATCGCCTAGGTCTAGTATTTGGTCACTTGTAAAGGAGCTTCTACTCTGTCATAATGTAATTTTCGTTACCTTAGCCTTCTATTTGGGTATGCTTATGGGTTTGCAAGATAACTTTGGTTTGTGGTATCTGGATGACCTCGGTGCAGAGCCCTATATGCTGGGGATGGCTAGTGGTTTTCGTTACTCTTTGGCAATTCTTGGATATTTTACCTCTGGGATGATCATCCATAAGATTGGTCTTGCAGTGACTCTCGCTGTCTGCTTAGCATTTTATGTGGCTGTTTATATGGGACTAGCGTTTGTACTCAATCCCTGGATAGGGGTGGTGCTCTACAGCTCTCACGGAACCATATATGGGCTTGCCTGGTCAGCCTGTGTTGTTTTTGGTGCTAAAGTATCTTTAAAAGTTGGATTCTATTCAGTTCTTCAAGGTACGTGATCTACTTGAAAGTGGTTTTCAATAAAATGTCGCCGGGTTTTCTTTTACACGTTCTTTGGCCAACTACCAAAGAACGAGATTGACAGATTGAAAAGATTGTCCGTTCCAATGTTTTCATCAATGATACACTGCTACCAGGAGGGTTTACACTAAGCTTCAAAGCATAAGTTAGTACTCAGTAAAGCGCTTCATGTGAACCAAGCTGTTTGCACCAGCTTAATAATAGGCTCAATTTACAGCCGTTTGAGGGAATCTGGTTTGCTGACCCTCCGCGAAGGAACGGAGGCGCACTAATCCGCGGCTGGTATGCAAGCATACTCAGGAAAGAAGAATTAAAATAAGGGATTTTCATCAGGTGGCTTGTAAACTTGATTCGAGTATAGTGTAAAACAAGGTAAACGTGTTCGTTTAGGCGAAAGGACCTCAGAAACCTCATTTCATGGTGCTGGCATGAATTGCACTAGCAAATAATCCAGTGTATTTTTGTATTGGACGCAATCGCAGAATAATGTCACGTTAAAGGGTTACGTTAAGTGCCGTGCAAACGGACACAACATTGTTGGATGTTACACGTTGCGTCCGTTTGCACACCCTGTTGCATATTGTTGCGTGTTGTTGGGAGTTGCTGCGCAAAGCTCAGGAAACCGGTCAAACTTTTAGCTACGTGCAAATTAACGGACGCAAAAACTCCCAACAACGTTGCGGCCGTTTGCGAGGGGCTTTAGTTGGATTTGAGTGGGCGCTGACATCTGTTTCTTTCCTTTCCTGCAGGAATTCTTGGAGGAATTCACTGGGGACTTGGCGTTGGCTCAGGAGTAGTTGTCAGCGGTGTCGTTATAAACGCGGTCGGCGTTCCGAAGACTTATTTTATTTTTTCTTTGGTCTCCCTTGCTAGTCTGGCTCTGTTTTTAATTGCGAATTGGGTGACAAAGTTTAAAAAAGACCCTGATGAAACTGGGTATAAACTGATAGATACAAAAGAGCAGGATAATCAGTAATTTCAAACAGATAGAGATTAGTATAGACTGCCAGCGTGCAGGCGCTTCTCAGTCAATCAAAAGGGCATGGTTTTCATGGAGAAAACTCACGTAAAGAGAAGAGGTCAGGAGCCTTAATTAGCGTTTTAACATGAACTTGTTTCACTTGTTTGTCGTGCTTCGAAAGCCAAGAGCAAAGGGACGCACGAAAAAAAGTGCCTCAGGTCGCAAAAAAAAAAAGAATTCAACCTTGCCCAGCCCGCTTAACTTTCTGTTGCGGGCGAAGAATTAACATAAAGTGCACAGGAAAACCAGAGAATCTCTGAGCAGTCCCACAAAAAATTGTGTGTTTTTAGAGCGTGGAGGATTAGTTTTGTACTTTGTACATATGGGTCAGCGTTTATTTATTTATTAAATATTTATTTACTTAATTATTTCAAATTTTTGTACACAAGCATTTACTTTGGGTTTTGGAATAAAATACTGCAAACTTATGCAAACAAAGCTATCATGTCTTCTTATCGCGAAACAAAAGTTACCAGGGATGTTACGGCCTCTCCCATACTCATTCAATAAATTGATTAATTTCCTGTCTTCTAATCTGAGAGTACCGCGTAATGATGATGCGACTCCTCGTGGGAAGTATTACTTGTAGATTAAGATGTTTACCTTTTCCAACACCTTTAAAAATTAAAGCTACCACCAACACTATAAACCGTAGTACAAATCTGGGGACATCGCTCCATCCAGGGCTGTAACAAAGTCCCATCCGATGTAGTGCAGGACAAGTGGATTTTCTTGCTGGGCAAGTAACTTTTGAAGCTTACTTAACCAATGGGCAAGAATCAACTCATCGTCTAATGAAATCATTAACTAATCATGAGACGAGCAAAAAGTAAGCAACAAGTGAGAGCTGCTTACTCAAAGGACAAGCTGGAATTCAAACTTTTTTCGAGCCCCGTTTATGTGCGAAGTAATTGTGCGTAAGGCTTTTCCTTCTTGAAATTTTAAAGAGATGCTCCCGTACTCGAGGGAAAATTTAATTCTTAGCAATTCCTTTCTCTTATATACCGTACTGCGTAGTGATTTTCCTGTATATAGCATGTTTCTGTATTCCGCTGTTTATTCTTTCCTTAAAATAACAGCAACTCCCTGCTAATCGATCTAGAAAATGGGTACCTCTCCTTTACAAACGAGAAGAAAGTGTTTCCCCAGAACTGAACCTTTCTCTTCCTTTAGATACTGAGCAGTCGGCTTCTTGTAGTTTTTTATGCACAATGTAGCATTTCGACTTTCCCAAGCAGGAACACCCCTCGCCCATTCTATGTCCTCTGCATTGCTTCAAGCCATGAATTTCTAGTGGTTCTTTTTGACTAAACTTTTCATCTGTCATGTCATCAATAAAATCCAAAATATCTTGAAAATGATTTCTGTGGGCGTGAAACTCTGTACGTTTATAGGCTGCAGGTCTGGGAAGCGATCTTTTAAGTTTCGAAAAGCGTCGGGTTTCTTCGTTATTATTCTTTGCACACTGCTGTTCAAACATTTCCAGCTCTTTAGGATTAAAGTCAAGAGGCTTAATGTAAGATGTCGGACCAAACAAAATGTGAAATGCGTTCTCATGATCAGCGTCTGACTCGTCAAAAAAATCAGAGATCCAGAAACTACACCGTAATTTTTAGGGAGTTATTATAACTCCAAAAATGGAGTAAAAATTTTAGGTACAGGATAACCCCATTTTTGGGGTTATTTTAACTCCTAATTTAACTCCGAATTTGGGGTCATTTTTACTCCTGAAAAAGAGTTCTTTTTACTCCCAGTCTGGAGTTAAAATTACTCCGAAATGGGGCTACTTGTACTCCTTACATGGGTTGTTTTTACTCTTTTTGGAGTTAATTTAACTCTGAAATTGGAGTAAAAATTTTAGGTACAGGATAACTCCTTTTTTGGGGTTATTTTAACTCCTCAATATCTGGGGTCACTTTTACTCCTGAAAAAGAGTTCTTTAAACTCCTTTTTGGAGTTAAAATAACTCCACGAAAAATAACTCCACTGTAAGGAGTTAAATTAGCCCAACTAGAGGAGTTATTATAACTCCCTGAAAATTACAGTGTATGATTTGTACTCATTGAAGCTGTTTTAAAGTAAAAGCAATAACAAAAATGCTTATGTATCAAAATAGTGGTCGTTACTTAAAAGTAGAGGGCTTTCAAGTAGCACTTAAAGAAGATGAAAATACCTGTATTGGGTGTTAAAAAAGGCCTGCGACGGCTTTGAAAAGAGTTAACCTACCCAGATATGGCAAAACGCGATCTTTTGAGTCCTCTCTTGGCCAGACTGTATTCAAAACAGTTTTTTTCATTTTTTTTGCATCTCTATGCCTCTCGATCATCATTATAAATGTAGCCTCACAGACCTGCATAATGCTTCTTTTCGGAGAGGACAAAACCAGCTCAGCTTTTTAAAGGAAGGATTTTGTTAGGGCCTGTTTACATGAAGCGGGGGACCCCAGTCTAGTGGGGTTGGTTTCTTTTGTTTTCACGCTCTGGGGGACACAAAACAAAAGAAACCTACCCCACTAGACCGGGGTCCCCCACTCCATGTAAACAGGGTCTTAGATATGGGCTGTTCTCGATTTGTTTTTACCTAGATCGGTTCTCAGTCTATAGCTATTAATTAGTGGCATTGTTTCATGCGATCCTTGTCATTGCCTTTCCACGGGGGAACACTCCAATATATAGATATGAAATAAATTTGAATATGTAAATCACAAACTCCGCATTCATACTAATATGCTAAGGCCATTCCCATAAAATGTTTTGTTTCCCATCGCCCAACCGACCCATTTTTTTGGAAAAGTAAAAAAAAAAATCCAGAATCACTTGTAAAGAAGCAAGTACTAATTTACAAGCACACGATCTTGTCTTATTAACACCAATTGTCTTAAATTATCATCGATACTTCGTTTTTGTAGCCTTTTTAGACATTTGACAGTCCTGTTAATATACATCTTTTACCATCTGATTATGTCTTGCAGGCTAAACGTGAGATTTAATATGCAATCATGTGTTCATTCTTTTTTTTTTTTTGCCCCACCGACCAAACCACCTTCACGAGAGGGAGGGCGATGGGAAACGAAACATTTTATGGGGATGGCGTAATATCACCAGAGCGACGGCTACCCGAATTAAGTTTCCAAGTTATATTTGTGGGCAAAATTCAGTTGAAACGTACACAAGCAACAGCGGATTTCGAGTTTGAAACGAAAGCTTGAATGATTTTGACGATGAGGGAGAAGTTTGATGCATCGGGCAAGAAAGATTCAGATGATTCTAATTCAAATAACACGTCAGTTTCTTGTCTGCAAACGTCGGAGATTAGATATAAGGCTTATTACTTCTTATTTTATGGCGCCATTGGCAGCTCTGGTCCATATCTAGCCTTATACTTTAAACAACTCGGCCTCAGTGCAGCACAAGCCGGTTTACTCAAAGGAACAAGACTCTTCTCCTTATTTATTGGTGCGCCTATGTGGGGAATGATCGGAGACAAGTATAAAATACGAAAAATTATTTTGTTCTTATCATTGCTTTCATATTCCGCCGGGACATTGCTCTTATTAGCAGTTAAACCACAAAATCAGCAGTGCATCGAAACAGCAGCAAATAGAACTGTGATACATCCACTAAGCTTTCCTCCTGGGGGTGGAATAGTATCAAGTGGCGAGTCCTCGGCATCCATGGCCATTGATAGTCAATCTCCACAACGGCTGAACAACATGAGCCACGTAACAATATTTACTCGTGAGGTGGACAAGTCCGAAATTGGTAAAATCTTTATGACTTTTTTGAGTATATTATTCGCATGCCAGATTCTGGGTTCCGTTGTTTACACCATGCCTGATGCTTTGGTCGTGGGCTTCCTGCAAGAAAATGCGAACAAGTTCGGACATCTTCGAATGTGGGGCGAAGTTGGTATCGCCAGTGGCTCATTTTTGGTTGGAGGAGTCATTAGCTTATACGAATCGGAGGTTTGCGGTGAGACCGTCAAGAACTATCACATTTCATTTTATTTCTTTGCTGGATTCGTCGCTCTTTCCTTAGTTACCATAGTTTTCATGGAAGCAAAATATTCAGATGACGAAACATCGTCTAGGTCTAGTATTTGGTCACTTGTAAAGGAGCTTCTTCTCTGTCATAATGTCATTTTCGTTACCTTAGCCTTCTATTTGGGTATGCTTATGGGTTTGCAAAGTAACTTTGGATTGTGGTATCTGGATGACCTCGGTGCAGAGCCCTATATGCTGGGGATGGCTGATAGTTTTCGTTACTCTTTGGCAATTCTTGGATATTTTACCTCTGGGATGATCATCAGTAAGATTGGTCTTGCAGTGACTCTCGCTGTCTGCTTAGCATTTTATGTGGCTGTTTATATGGGACTGGCGTTTGTACTCAATCCCTGGATAGGGGTGGTGCTCCACAGCTCTCACGGAACCATATATGGGCTTGCCTGGTCAGCCTGTGTTGTTTTTGGTGCTAGAGTATCTTTAAAAGTTAGATTCTATTCAGTTCTTCAAGGTACGTGATCTACTTGAAAGTGGTTTTCAATAAAATGTCGCCGGGTTTTCTTTTACACGTTCTTTGGCCAATCATCAAAGAACGAGATTGACAGATTAAATAGATTGTGCGTTCCAATGTTTTCATCAATGATACACTGATACCAGGTGGGTTTACACTAAGCTCCAAAGCTTAAGTTTGTACTCAGTAAAGCGCTTCGTGTGAACCAAGCTGTTTGCACCAGCTTAATAATAGGCTCAATTTACAGCCGTTTGAGGGAATCTGGTTTGCTGACCCTCCGCGAGGGAACGCAGGCGCACTAATCCGCGGCTGGTATGCAAGCATACTTAGCATACTCATCAGGTGGCTTGTAAACTTGATTCCACTATAGCGTAAAACAAGGTTAACATTTTCGATTAGGCGAAAGGACCTCAGAAACCTCATTCCATGGTGCTGAATTGCACAAGCAAATTATCCGGTATATTTTTGTATTGGACGCATTCGCAGAATAATGTCACATTAGAGGGTTACGTTAAGTCCCGTGCAAACGGACGCAAAATTGTTGGCGACACTGACTCTGAATATTGTTGGATATTACACGTTGCTTCCGTTTGCACACCCTGTTGAATGTTGTTAGAAGCTGTTGCGCAAAAGTTTGAAACCGGTCAAACTTTTAGCTACGTGCAAATTAACGGACGCAACAACTGCCAACAATGCTGCTTCCGTTTGCGCAGGGCTTTAGTTTGATTTGAAGTGGTGCTGACATCTCTTTCTTCTTTTTTCCTGCAGGAATTGTTGGAGGAATTCACTGGGGACTCGGCGTTGGCTCAGGAGTAGTTGTCAGCGGTGTCGTTATAAACGCGGTCGGCGTTCCGAAGACTTATTTTATTTTCTCTTTGGTCTCCCTTGCTAGTCTGGCTGTGTTTTTAATTGCAAATTGGTTGACAAAGTTTAAAAACGACCCTGATGAAACTGGGTATAAACTGATAGAAACAAAAGAGCAGGATGATCAGTAATTTCAAACAATTAGAGATTAGACTGCTAGCAGGCGCTTCCCAGTCAGTCAAAGGGGCATGATTTTCATGGAGAAAACTTACGTAAAGAGAAAAAGCCTGAAGGAAAGATCCTCTCTTGCTGAAGGTCAGGGGCCTTAATTAGCGTTTTAACAAGAACTTGCTTGACTTGCAAGTCGGGCCTCGAAAGCCGAGAGCAAAGCGAAAGAAAAAACATTAACCATGCACGAAAAGAGTTGCGTCAGGTCGCAAAAAAAAAGAATTCCACCTTGCCCAGCCCGCTTAACTTTCTATTACAGCGAAGGACTAACATAAAGTACACAGGAAAATAGGAGAATCTCTGGGCAGTCCCAAAAAAATTGTGTGTGTTTAGAGCGTGGATGATTAGTTTTGTACTTTGTACATATGGGTCAGCGTTTATTTATGTATTAAATATTTATTTATTTATTTAATTATTTCAAATTTTTGTACACAAGCATTTACTTTGGGTTTTGGAATAAAATACTGCAAATTCATGCAAACCAAGCCATTATGTTTTCTTATCGCGAAACAAAAGTTGCCAGGGGTTTTTTACGGCCTCTGCCATACTCATTCAATAAATTGATTAATTTCCTTTTTTCTAATCTGGGAGTACCGCGTAATGATGACGCGACTCCTTGTGGGAAGTATTACTTGTAGATTAAGATGTTTCCCTAGCCTTTTCCAACACCTTTTAAAATTAACGCTATCACCAACACTATAAACCGTAGTATAAATGACATCTATCCATCTGCCAAGTAATTATGCATGAAGCTTTTCCTTCTTGAAATTTTAAAGAGATCCTGCCGTACACGCAGGAAAATTTAATTTTTAGCAATTCCTTTCTCCTATATACAGTCCTACGTGGTGACGTTCCTGTATAGCACGTTTCTGCATGTATGGACAACAGCCTCCACAAATTACATGGTCTTTTGCCGCCACGTAATCTTAGTACTGTAGCCTTAAGGAGAAAGCGCGCTTTTGACGTACCTCCTTGTAGAACAAATAGACTAATGAATAGTTTTATCATGCATAACGCGGCTATTTTCTAATGGTTTTCTTGTAAATTCGAGGCTATTTTCTTAAATTTCATGACGTAGTATTTTGTTCCTTTGTTTTATTTATTTACTGTTATTTATTTATAATAGTTAGTCTTAGTATTCAACGTATTGTACAGTCCGTAATCCAGCCCTTGGGCTGCAATGGATTTTTAATAAAGCTATCTATCTATCTATCTATCTATCTATCTATCTATCTATCTATCTATCTATCTATCTATCTATCTATCTATCTATCTATCTATCTATCTATCTATCTATTTATCTATCTATCTATCTATCTATCTATCTATCTATCTATCTATCTATCTATCTATCTGTATTCCTCTGTTTATTCTTTCCTTAAAATGGCAGCAACTCCCTGCTAATTGGTCTAGAAAATGGGTACCTCTCCTTTACATACGAGAAGAAAGTATTTCCCCAGAACTGAAACTTTCTCTTTCTTTAGATACTAAGCAGTCGGTTTTTTGTAGTTTTTTATGCACAATGTAACATTTCGACTTTCCCAAGCAGGAACACCCCTCGCCTCTGCATTGCTTCAAGCCATGAATTTCTAGTGGTCCTTTCCGACTAAACGATAATTCGTGATAAGCACCATGACGTCCAATAGGTGAACTGGTCTTGTACGCTGACTGGTTGCTTGCGATGTATCCTTTACTCGTTTGAGCTGGCCTGCCCGCCTTGCTAGTGTCTCTTTTTATTTCAGAGACACAAAGGTTCTCTCGTTTTCCGATGTTCTGTCTTTTTTCATCTGTCATTTCATCAATAAAATCCAAAATATCCTGAAAATGATTTCTGTGCGGGTGAAACTCTGCACGTTTATAGGGTGCAGGTCTGGGAAGCGATCTTTTAAGTTTCGAAAAGCGTCGGGTTTCTTCGTTATTATTCTTGGCACACTGCTGTTCAAACATTTCCAGTTCCTCAGGATTAAAGTCAAGAGGCTTGATGTAAGATGTCGGACCAAACAAAATGTGAAATGCGTCGTCATGATCAGCGTCTGACTCGTCAAAAAAATCAGATATCCAGAAACTATGATTTGCACTCATTGAAGCTGTTTTAAAGTAAACGCAATAACAAGAATTGTTATGTATCAAAATAGTGGTCATTACTTAAAAGTAGAGGGCTTCAAGTAGCACTCAGCGAAGATGAAAATACCTGTATTTGGTGTTTGAAAAGGCCTACCACGGCTTTGAAACGAGTTAACCTACCCAGATATGGCACTAGGTTACCTTAATCAATTGAGTCAATTCCTGACTGACTGATTTACATAACCCAAGGTGGTTTTTTTTACTGATTTAGTTTATTGGGTAATTATACCCCCGACGGACAAAACAGATGTGTGAGATCTAAAAGATTAAATGAAACTTACTGAGAAACGATGGGCCAAAAATCGGGTTGAGATGTCCCCCATAAAAACGAATTTTGAATCAATTCTATGGTAAGACTGAGTCAAGTTTGACATTCAATTTGGTTTAATCTTAAACAGGCAAAAGCGCATGCGTGTGTATTCATAGTTGCCAGGACGTTGAGAAAGAAGGGCTACAAGTTCATTAGTTCTTTAATGACTGTCAAGTGTTATCATCTTTAAACAAAGTCTTCACTTCACTTCACTTGCATCAGTAATGCAAATCGATCAGTTAACCATCTCTGTTCCCCGTGATACTTACAGATAAGGTTGTGAGACCTGGCACGAGAAGACCTTTTCAATTTCTTGTTACAGCATTTAGTACCAGTCCACTGTAAGGCGCGGATATAGGCTCGCCTGTATGATGGCCACATGATTGCATACATGAGAGGATTCAGGAGACCGCTGAGCGCCGGTAACTGGCTCGCACACAGACCGAACAGAGAAGGATAGTCTACTGAGAAAATTCCCAGAGCAATAGCCACCTGTGATAAACAAAATTGATCAGTAGCACGATGTACTAACTAAATCTGTATGCAAAGTATTTGTAGACTTTTTAGAGTACATGATGAAGAACTGGTGTCCTCAAATAATGTATGATAACACGATATAACGGTTGTGATTGAGAGAGATTTAAATATCGGATAATTTTGATGGACAAAATTTCCTGTATTTCACTGATCTAGCGATATTATGACTACACTTTAGAGACTTGCTTACCGTCCATGGTAGAATACAGCAGAAATATATTGCAGCAACCAAAGCCGCTATACGAGAAAGTTCCTTAGTATCAGAATGTGCATCTCTGCCCACAATATCATTCTGTTTTGAAGAACTTAGATCTTCATCTAAGCGGGCTCGCTTGGTACTGAACGATTTCTTGTTGGCCGTGCTAAATATGATACAGAAACAAAAACAACAAACAGCTAAAGAAAAGAAGAGAAACAGCACAAAAAAAACGCCGAAAGGATTTTCATATTCAAACAGGCAAAATATGTTCTCTGTCTCTTCGGACACGTGGAAACCATCGAGCCAAAGAAGAGGCCATGTTGCTACAAAAGAAGCAACAATCGATATTCCAAAGAAGAATACAACAAACAACTTCCCCTTCCATTGTTTGCGAGAAAAATGTGGAAATACGGTGATGAAGGCTCGGTCCAATGTTAGAAGAGTAATAATTAATGTTGCAGCAATGCGGAGGAAGACAATCATCCAAGCTTGAACACGACACAGAGTAAAAAGATCGCGGAATTCCTTGCTTTGATCTAAAGACACGAACAGGGCGATCGCATTTGGTCCAAGTACGCTTAAAACGTCAGTCAAAGAGAGAGCAATGAGAAGTAAAGTGAATGTATTCTTCTGTTTCGTGAAAAATAAGACGCTGATAATTGTTAACAGATTTCCCACGAGGGTGAACAAAGAAGCCACGAACACAAATACTATGAGGATTTTTTGAATCTGTGAGCTGTCTTCTTCTGATTTGCTAACTCCATTTACTGCCTTTCCTGTAGATGCCATGTGCTTTCTTGTCAGCCGGGCAGGCAATGCTACATTTTAGTGCTACTTTTACAGGCTTAATTCTGTAGAAAATTATATTATGAAGACGATGATCTGACGTAATATCATGAATAAGGTATCGGGTGTTGAGACCACAAATTGGAAAACGGTTGCTTAGAGTTTTGATTTGCTTGTGTGTTTCATGTTACTTGTGACGTGAGTTGGCAAACAAAATTATCCGCGAGTCGAGGTTATGTATCACAGTGTAACCAGAGTAAAAGAAGATTGAAAAAGCTTCTCAGCTCTGGACAGTGTTGTTTGCAATATGTTTTATTTAAGTGCGAACTGAAGTGCGGTTTCAACATCGTATCCTTAATTGGTTTACAGTATATTTCACATTGAAAACATGAAAAAGAAAGCAAAACAAAAGTGATCCCATTTATTATTTATAAATAAATAAATCTCGAGTTATTATACACTTTTTCTATTGTGCCATAGTCGCCCAAAAGGCGCGAGCCAACTGATTTAGTACACATCCGTCTACAACGCAAGTGCTTTTAACATATCCTTTAGTACTGAAGCGCTAATTCATTACTTTTTACAAAAACTGAAACTATAAAGAAAGCCGCAATTTGTATGCTTGTCTAGAATTTAGTTATGTTATTGTCGATATCAGTATGAATTTTGTATTGGAATAAAACAATGATAATCAATCTTCGCATTCTGTTTATGAAGAAAAATAGTTATTTATCGTGGCATTTTTTCGAAAGCATTCTTGAGATCTGAGATTAAGACTTCACAATAATCGTTTTTTTTTTCAGATGGGAAACTCTCTCTCATCAAAATGATGAAAAACGTTTATTGAAGTAAGTTTTTTTTAGCAAGTCTTGACCGCAGATGGAAATTAATAAAGCTGCACTGCAAAAAAATATTATATCGTTACGAACAGAGGTTATGCTCGGAACGTGTTCCCTTCTCCTTTGTTTTTTGTTGTATGCAGTGTTTTCTTAAATTCTGAACTGCAGTTTCAAGTGGTTCAGGATGAAAATGATTGTCGAGAAATCAACATAAAGAAAACAAACCAAAAACGCCGGCGTGTTGTTAGGGCGACTATTTCGAGAGTGCTCGCGCGTTTACAGTCTGCTACACAGCCGTTTTTAGTGTCGTTTTTAGCGTTGCGTGACGACTCTAAAAACGGCTGTGTAGCAGACTAGCGTTTACACAGCTTAGTACAGTACTCGCTCAAGCTGCAGATCATAATGCGATAAAAGAATATAACAAGGGAAAGTTCTACCACGTACTGTATGATGAACAACAAATTAGTTGCTAGCTGGACAGTATAGCCTACAGGAGACACAGCGCACAGCCTACGTCCTTATCCCAAAAACCCATGCCATGTCCACTTTTCGGACAAAAAAAAAAAACAATAACAACAACAACAAACAACGACAACAATAATAATGATAATGATGATGATAATAATAATAATAAACAAAAAATCCGAGAGAAAAAGAATCTAAAGCCAAAGTGTATTTGAATATAGACACACCCTAGCTAGCAGGAAAAGCACTGAACAAATGCCACAAAGAAGATCTTGAAACGAGCTACATGAAGGGAGAAGTCAGTACTAGATAGAGAGACAGCCCTAGTCCTTCTATTCTTTGAGCTTCAATTCTACGGTCTTATTGGCTGATTTTAATTAAATCCTTGGTTTACATGCAGTTTTCCAATCATTGATAAAGTATATAGGCTAAGCACCTTTCTCAAAGACGGATGACGATGGCTGTATTAAAAATGAAACATTCTACAGTGCGCTGTCAAAGCTTTCATTCAATAGTACAGTGTCTTGATGATCAGTCTTTTGAAGTTGTTCATCTTCCCTTGCTAATAACATCCTCTGAGGACTGTTATCTAAGCTTCCTACACTTGCGTTGTTGTCATCTACTAATTTCAAGTCATTGTAGTTGTGGTTTTCTTCGTCTTTTATCTTCGTTTGCTCGCCGCTGACATCAAACGTCACCTCACTTTTTCTGGCAAAAGGGCCGGTAACTAACTCATTTTTACTTCGCAGAATTCCTCCCACTTGTCTCGAAAAATCAACACTATTGCGAACCTGTGAAGGGTAGGTCCGAACCCCTTGATCTTGAGAATATCATTGCGGAGGTATTGCGTCGAGTACCGTCTGTTTAAATAAAGTAAAGAAAATAAATAAATATATACAATCAGAGTATATTTTAAACAGGAACAGCTCTAGCCATTAAATATCCAATTGCAGGACCTCAAGAAAACGGCTAAACGCTTCCCTAAAGGCGCTAACCGCTGAGCTGTTACACCTTTACCCCTCTGATGTTATCAAAGTCTTTTCTAGCTGGCTACGCTTAGCGTGCATTGCATTGTGGATGATGATAATTGGCCGTTTTGAGGTTGTTGCGAGTGAGACTGGATCGGAGCTGTGTCAAATTTGCACCATGGGACTGTTTTGGGGGGACTATTGCAATTTTGTTGTGAAAATCACGAAGCTGCGCGGGAAGTTGGACCGAAGTCACTGGCGTCCCTCCCCTCTACCGCCCTAAAAAAAAAACAACAACAACAACACCAGTTCGAAACAACATCGACCCCCTCAAGGAAACGACTGAACCGACCAACTGAAATAAGCCCCGAACAGGGGCAAAAATGCTCTAGGCCTCCCGCCATAAGTGTCCACGGTCTCGCTGCTATTATAAATAGCAACTGTGGTCGCAGCCTCATGGATCAGAGCATATAAGCGGATCTCTACCAAGTGACATGCCTAGAAGACTTGTTACTTTGGGCAGAGTTGCGGGAGTCCGATTAGTTTTAAACGTATAAGTTAACTGCCATTAAGGGACTGCATGTATGGGTTTCGATGGTAACTAACTCCTGATTTGCGAGTAAACTTGGCGTCTGTTGAACACTATGGTCGTTACACGAAAAAGAATGAAAGGTGAGAGTACGAAGGCGCAAGGGAAGACAAAGAAAGCGGAATGGTGGAAACAACATCATTTGCTGCCTTCCCTTCCCCTATATGTTGCAAACTTTGGTTGCCGATGCGGCACCAGTTTTGACACTTGGATGGGAAGGAAATGTAGACTTTCCACAGTCCCCCTTCAGTTTTTCCGAAAGATCATCGAGATCGAGCGCTTTGCGTTACGTGCGACCATCCTGGTCTCAAATGTTCCGAGTCTAGCCTGGCGATGAACGTGAAACTTACTGACTTAGGGACGCCTGCCCCCTCGGTACATATGAAACCAAAATGACCGCCCGTACCGGCAAGTGCACGATCCTGACTATCTTTCGAAAAAATAGGGGACTGTAAACAGTTTACAAGAAATGTAGAGCACAGCTTTTGTTCAAGAAAGCAACATGATTACGAAGAGAAAGCTAATTAAGACTCCGCATTGCTGTCCATGACTACCTAGCCTCGACTCCTTGCTCTTGAGGCCAGAGGAACGGAACAGCCAACACCCTTATTTTACTTACCAAAGAAAGAGCCATCAGGCTGCTCTCCTCCACAAACTGACAAAATTTTCTTGAAGATGTAAATGTACCCTTTTCTGTATCTTTGACTCATCTTACCGTACAAAACTGGATTAATGAGAGCGTTCACAAGGGAGAACATACCAATGATGACAACCAGCGAGTGATTAATTTGTCCCGTAACCATACTGTAGAGGTTTATCAACTAAAAATCAAAAAGAAAAAACGGCATGAAATAGCCAACGTACGTTTCTAGTATTAATTTGCGCAAACGTCTTTTTTACGATCTCACACATAGTGTAGGAAACAAAAACTAAACGAAAAAAGCTGAGGTTACAGAGGTTGATAAGACTCTGACCTCTCGTGTTAACGCAAATGACCAGTGTTTTCGTATAGTGCTGTTTATTACACTGTACAAGATTATTTTTCGTTCAATAACTTTGAGGGGTGAGAATATCGGAAATGAGCCTTGTTAAAGAACACTCTGGCTTGGCGAAGTATCAGTTAATTGTGACCCGATTGTGCGAATCTCGAGAAATCTTTGGACCTTTTTTGAAAAACCCTGAAAGCAAAAAATCTTCTAGCGAAGTTGTTGATTTGAGAAAAGAAAAGAAAAACTATACCACGAACACGTTGTGGCAAACTCGGTTTTAGGGCGAGGAACATGTTTTGCGGGTTACCCCAGATCAACTTAATGAAAACGTTGAAATACCGACAAAGGCATTCGTCTGTCAACTGTAAAGGTTGTACAAATTAAAGTTGATATTGTCGGCTTTAGAGAAAGACAAAGAAGTAAAGACCTGCTTGATCTTTGTGTTGTTCTTTCGAACTACTCTTTTAGGCTTCAACTGAAATGGAAACCCTTAATTTATAAACAAGAAAGAAATAAAAGGGACATGAGAAAGCTGAATCTTATTGATCTGAGATATAGGAAACTCCCGGAATTAAAAGTATTCGGCCTGATTGTACAAGGTTGACCACGCTTCAGAAAAATGTAAATATTTGTCCTCTGAATAATCGGTAACTTGGAATATTTTATGCAAAATTTTACCACGTAAATAACTTATCCTAACTTGAACAATTAGATGGCAGAAATACCGAGTAAGCTGGAAATGTTGGGACACTTTTGAACAACTGAAGCTTTGTTTTTCCTTTAAAAATCTCTTAGCTTCTTTTAAACTTAAGATAACTTTAATGATGAAAATCACGTCTCGAAGGATTAACGGGGATTGATGAAAACACTACTTACATTGTTATGTGTCACCTATTCGATGCAATGAAAATCCGCCCATAAATAATATCATCTTGTAGACCCTTTTTAGGAGTTTTGATTGTTTTTTTATATTGAAAGGAACCTTCGCCAACTCGATCATAACAAGCCAAGAAATAGTTTTCTCCCGAAATGCTTAGATAATAAACTTTTACGAGCAAAATAAACTTTATTAGTTGACAGAGCTAATAGATTCTCCATGTTATGGGTGTATTCTGACAGATCCACTACAATGGCTGGCCTAAAGACTTGGACTAAATCCATACCAAGACAACGTACAGATCAACAAGGAGAATATATTTCGGCAGTACATTTTAATTAATCATTGAAGCTAGTGTTGAAATACCTGTAGCTTTAAATTTCTTAGTATTAGCTCTTTTGTTCATATTAGAATCTGGCCACTTGATTCAGTCAAAATGAGAGTACACTTACTCGACCTTACACACATACAAACACGCATTACACGCACTACTTACCAAATAAGGCAGCCAACTGATGTAATACAACACTACTACAATCGCCATCATAGCTGACATTTGCTTTACTTGTCGAGTGCCCGCAGTCTCCCGCGCCTGATGAGTTTTGGCGCCAGTTTGCTTGGCAGCGGCCATGGTGCTCTGTCGTTTGACAAATTTCCCGCTTGTAACTTTGATTGCAATGAAGCAAATCAAAACAACAATTAGCTGAAGTATACCGACACTCTCGATGATATAACCGTATACCAGTCCAAAATCAAACAACTGATAAAAACAATATCCCTCTCGATAGCCCGGCACTCCTATTCCAATAAATGGCAAAATCGCCATGAACAAAGAAAACAACCAGATAGCAATGACAGCCTTCCTAGCCCTTCCAGTTGTGACAATGATATGGTGTTGTAGTGGCCGCGTCAATAGAATGGCCCTATCACCCGATATCAGAGTTATCGTGCACACCGAGGCAATACGGAATGTATACGTGAGTATTACAAACACGGCGCACGATGCTGACGTCCAAAGATGGGGGCCAATAAAGTTGTTCATAATGTTTACCATCTGCAATGGAATAGCGGCGTTTATGACATCGGCCACTGACAGCGAAAATAACAGTAGGTCTGCTATGTTCCACGGTCTGTATCGATACAGTGTTGTGATGATCAGGAAATGTCCGCAAATCAAGACAATAACCACAACCTCTACCACCAGTCCAAGAGTAGGATCAGCTTGAAACGGAGTCGGTGTGGTGATCGTCGTTGTGGTCCCATTTTGTGAATCGTTAAGAAAGAAACTTAGGGATGTTGGTAATTGCGACATTACAGCGAAAAGCTTCAGTATGACTGTTTTGACAGTGGTGCAGAAAGAGACAATGATAGTCCCTATGGGGGCTGTATAGTCTGGGTTGACGTTTTAAAACTAAGCAAAATATCAGACAGAATTTCCTTGCCTGACGCCTCTGTTTTGGAATGTGTCTACTAAAAGTCAGGATATGTACTCAATGTTATCGTTTAACTGATAATTCCGGTTGTAATAAATGATTGTACGACTCTCTATTTGCTTTAATTGACACCATAATTGTTTACCTTGTGAAATTGTCTCGCGGGAAACTGAATGCCGACAAACAGCTGATCCAGTTTGGACAAACTCATTATTAATAAATGGTACGATTTCATTTAACGCCAGTATTTTTTGTAAGGACAACCAAATCGATAATATTCAGTTATTCCTGTTAAGCTAGCAAAAGATTTTTTAGCGGAAGAGTAATTGTCTCATACAAGACAGAAACAAAATAATAACAATTAAATGGGCAGGTTTCAGTTTTACAATAAACGTCTGTTTTATATATAAGTACGGTACATTATTTTGGTAGGGCAATTTGTCTGTGTAATGAGGTTCTAACTTTTACTGTTTGTTTCGTATCTAACAGACGACAGGCAAATACCGTCTGTTTCCTAAGTTATACTGATCACGGGTAAAGTCTACGATAAAAACTTATATGGCTTTTTAAAATCCGTTAGTATCGGGTTCAGTTTTCATTTGATTTCTTCAGTTTGCTCAGTCACATCCAGCTGAACATGCTTGGGAAGGAACAATATCAAAAACTGCGACTGTTTTCACTTTTTTTTTACTCGCACCAGCTCGACGATCTCTGAAAGGAAACGCGAGGTTCTGTGAACAGGCTAAATTCTGCAAAAAATTTTTCTCTGTTGCATGCTAATATGAGTTGAAAATACCAGATGATTTTAAATTAAAATTTGCATGCAAGTTCCTGCCTTCATGCGTACTCTTGCTCTATCTGTATGGCTAACAGTTAACTGGCACATTGAATAAAAATACTCACCGTAAAAAAGGTTTAAAATTGGTAGAACATGTTGTGTGGGCGGTCGGTGTAATTTGGTGAACCTGTGCTTAACCGAGGAAGTACTGGGTATTTTAAGATGAAGGAAGATGGCGGATGATTCGACAGAAGTTCGACCATGAGCGCTGTCGAACGAGACGTAGTCCGCTGCATGCAGCATTGTACTAATAAGATGAATATTTTCTTCACGAACTTCCCCGACACTTGTCCAATCTGTAGTAAATCGCTTAAGAGTTGCTCCTTAATTATTCCGCCGTTTCGTGTTCCTTGCCCGTTTGTTTCTCAGAGGAACGTTTCTCGTGTGATTTTGGTGAAGCCAACGAGAGGTTCATTTATGAGGTAGGAATGTAATATAACCCAAGAGTGGAACACGAAGGCAGTAAAATTTACTTTGACTTTTTTAAATACCTTAAAGTTCCGAAAATAAGCCCCGGGACTTGTATTTTTCAAAGGCCCTTTTTGTGGGGCTTATTTTTGGAGGGGCTTATATTCGGAGGGGCTTATGTACGGAGATAAATTTGCGTTTCAAAATCGATTGGGCTAGCCCTATAGTTGGAAAAAAAAATTACCGTTTCTGCTTGGTTTTACTTCGTATTTGAGGGTAATTTTCCAAGTACAAGCCACCGGGGGGGGGGGGGGGGGGCTTATATTTGTAGGGGCGATTTAACGGTGGGTTTTTGCGTTACCGGTTTGGGGGCTTATATTTGGAGGGGCTCATTTTTGGAATTTTACGGTATTCAGTTGTTGAGATCTTTCTCCTTCCTCATCCAGCCGGGGTTCATACATGCGGATACCATGTCACTTCTTTACTTTTTTCTGAAGGGGACATCTGGGGTCGGGGAGCAGGGGGGTGGGGGGGAGGGACTCCCATATAAGAGTGACGGAAATGCCCGTTGTCTCGCTTATGGGGGTCAATTGCAGAATCTGGTTTCACTTAGGGTGTTTGGGACGAAAAGTCACTATATTGGCCCATTTACATTCCTAGCGTTTTAGATGTCTGTTTTAGTATGGTCTCCTTTAGGAAAGGAGTTATTTTGAGCTTGAGCCACACTCACATTGGTGTCCCGTAGGAGTGTAATTTTAGTTTTTTGACAAGCATCCTTATCTCTGTAATAGGGGAGTCTCCTCAGGGGACAATACTAGGAGAGAGGTTTTCTGAAATGGTTTTTATCAAAAATTTCAATTTCTTTAAGATGGAAATACCAATAATAAATTTTTGAGGACCAACGGGAGAGTTACATTATAATCAATAAAGAGATGATGGATGCAATTTTTTTTCTGTAAAGAGTCTTGTTAACCTTTTTTGAAAGGAAAAAGTAGCATTGCACTATTTCCTTATGGGCACAGAATAAATACAAAAGAATACTGTTTCTGAGAGTTTTTAAGAATAAATGTCAATTTCTGAAAGGGTTTATTCTAAGTAGAAAAAAATTCTTGGGAGGATCAAGCATCTTGTCAATGGTGGTGAGTGGATATGAAAATGGAATGACCCTCAGACAACAAGTGTTGCTTCACTTTTCTTTACCCAGGCATTTAAATGGGTAGCGGTAACATACTTCTAGCGGTAACCATGTGATGTACTAGCATCCCATTAAGGGGTGGGAGCAGGTGGCAATGCTCCTAGATGCTTAATCACTGGCAGATCCAGACCATCAGATAAGGGGAGGGGGGTCAGCAGACCCTGAGATAAGATGGGGGTATTGTCTTCAAAACATTTTTTGTTGGCCCTTCGGGCCTCAGTTTGGTCTAAAAATGAGGGTTGGCGGCCCGGGCCCCTCCCCTGTATCTGCCACTGTTAATCAGGGTTGTCACTAAGATTTCAAGTTGCCGAGTAAATACAACAAGTAGGCGGGGAATCAAACGGTTAGGGATTTCTTTTGGTTCTATTTTTCTTCTATCTTCCCATAAAAGTAGCCGGGGGCCACTCTCTTAGTAGCCGGGGAAAATCCCCGGCCCCTGGCTCTTAATGACAACCCTGGTTAATGCTTCTGAAACTGGGTTATGTTCAGGCAATGTTGGTCTTATTAGATGGTGTCTGCCTTAACCTGTACCACTAATGCATCATTACTTGTCAACTTTTCAGGGATTATAAAAGTGGTGATGATCTGCACATTGGAGTTGCTGCATCAAATGGAGTAGTTTATAACTTTGATGAGCTTGGACTTCATGCTGACACTACTGATTGGGAACAATGCATTGTTGCAAGCATGAGTGATATTTACTTTTTGAGATCAGATATTTGGGATTCTAAGCTTCAACAGATGCTTTCGAGTGGGGTTTGGACTTCTAAAGAGTGAGTGGTAAACCAGTCCTCTAAGTCCATATGCACTTCTGGAAATATCATGTAATCTTTTAGGTGTGAGCTTATTCAAGGACCATGGGACTATGGGGCAGGGTGGGCTATAGCCCTGTCAATAATATTGCCCGAATTTTTTTTGCGCTTATGAAAGTACTTCTTATCTTTCTGTTAAAAGCAAACACCATTTCTTTATCAAATGTATGTTTTTGTGCAGAAAACTTATAAACAGAATGGTAATAAAAATTAGACAAAAAAACTGTTCTCAGGACTGGGTGGAAATAAATGTATTTCCAGTGATTTCAGAAGCTCTAAGTCTCAAAATTTTCTGGTGGGGCATGCCCCTGGACCCCCCTAGATAAACTCGCACCTTTAGTGCTCTGATTTAAAGCTGGTGCTACACACAAGTTAGCCATACCAATCTAAAATATGTGGTGGTCCCTGTTATTGGCTTAACTGACATATCAAATTTTTTAATCTTCTGATGAGTTTAGAGTGGATATGGATATGGGAAGGGAGAAGGAGGTGGATGAGGAAGATTACTGAGCATTTTGTTTTGTAATGATAAAAAGAATAGAATAGAGCGATTTTCTTGTGACCTTGAAAAATGGTTTTGGTAAGTGTTCGTTATTTGTTTTATCAGCCAATAGTTTAAAAGATCAAAACATGGACTCTTCGTTTTCCCACCAAAGAAAGCCCTATTATGGAGAGGGCATTGTTCGATTGGCCAATCGTGTTGCAGTATGATGTCAAAGCAAAGTATGGATTTATTTCATAAAAGTTCTCGGGCATGAAGTTTTTTCACGTGAGCATTCGCATAACCAACCAAAAGCCACGCGTGTTTGTATTCGTACGATAAACCAATCAAATTGCTCTATATCAGTTTGTTTGTTGTTTCTCTTTTATTCGCGTGTTTTCATTTCAAGGTCATACGAAAATCGCTCTAACAATGGTTCATATAACAGACACACTTTAATGAGATAAAATATTAATAAGAATAGGAATTCACCAATTTTCACTTTTGAACTTGGACTACAATAATTCAGTGGTGATATAACTATAAAATAGCTACAGTAGCTTCCCCCTGCACTTCCTTTGTCTTGCCCATCCATAAAAATGAAAAAGGAAAAAAAAGAGTGAGGTCAATATTCAGTCATCCTGACCAAACACGTCTGTACAATAAAAGAGTTATTATATGGAAGTTCAACAAAATCTTTTCTTGCGGGCTAATGAGGGTGGGATCGGTCTGTCATGAAGTATACATACAAATTCACAGGCTAATGACTCCTTTATTTTCTCTCATAATAATTTCTTTTTTGTAGGTATGATGAAATCAAAAACAACTGCTACGACTTTGCACTGAGTTTCTTGAATGAACTTCTACTTATGGACATGAAGCCAAAGTTACAAAAAGCAAACTTTTGTAAGGATTTTATTGTCCCATGGACAACTAAGGCAGCGCATTACATTGACTTGTACAGACGAATACAGCAGAGAGGGGGAATATCTGTGGAAAAAATTCAAAGATGAAATTTTATTCTTTGTTAGTTCGAAATATTTTCATCTGAAGAAATGCCTGACGACTGTGTTAGGTTTGCCATCAAGGATTTGGTGTGGATGCAAGAGGAATCTTATTGTTCAAGAATCTGATTTCTTGATGACCAGTCCTGGCCTGATCATATCCATGCCATTTTATGACCAGGTCTTGAAAAGGACTTAGACTTTCCTATTGTCATGCTTATGCCAAATCTTAGAACATGTTAAGTCCATTATTTATTGTGGTAGTTACTTATAAATCTGACTCTATAATTTAAGTGGATTATTTTTACTTAAAATTTCAAAAAACTATAAATTTGTTGAACAACGTCACTTTTGCTTAGACCAGCAAAATAAACCAATTTGTTGATTAAAATACACCAGATTGACATGCAAAGTTTGGTTTCCCTGTGCAGTTGAGATTATGGGCCGACCATTTGCCTTTTGAGGGGGGTATGGGTGATTTCAGAAAAAATATCCTGCAGACTGATATTGAGGGAAAAAATATCTTACAAGGAATTTCCTGGGGAAAAAACATCCTGCACTGGAAAAAAAAATCTCTTATGGCATAAAATGCTTGAAAAAAATCTTACAGGTATGTAGGTATGGGAAAAAAGATTCTCACCCAAACCAAATCACCATTCCCCCCTCAAAGTCAAATGGTCGATCCCTTACATGTGTGAAGTCATGATGAAGTTTGTTTACTCGTGAACTAAAATGTTCTATGATTATCGAACCAATGAATAATCATCACAAGAATGTAATTTTCAGCTTGTAGATCTATCCCTTTAACCACTAAGGGTGATCAGCATCTGTTTTCGCCATAAAATACTGCTACTAAATCAAATTTACATTATTATGGTCACAGGAATAACCCAAATAATCTCCAAATAAAACAGGTCTTGAATGATAGACAAATCAATTCTCCTCATCAGTACCATGGGAAATGTATTGGGAACAATGCGGAGAATAAACGCGCCGATGTTAGGACATAAAAAAGGTCAAAAGAGACATTCTCCACTTTCCTCAACAAGACCGAGCGCTCGTCCGAAAAATTTGCGCGACCAAAGTTTAGCAGCTACCATGGTAAAATAAAATAAAAATTATTTTCCATGTCTCTCAGGATTGCCGATTCAAAACATTACTGATTTAGTTTAAGGAAATCAGACAGTTGATCCATAAAAAGTTGTGTGATCTCCATTTCTGGTTCGCTTTACAACACACATCAGTTTACGCGGGAAAATGTGTAACTTGGTGAGGAGCGTTGTTTTCGTTTTATTTTTCAGAGATACGCCAGTATAATGCTACAGATATGGTGTGATTATTTGTTGGAAACTTAATAACTACAAGACTAGTCAAGGGCTGATTTAGGGGTGGGCCCAGGGGGCCACGGCCTCCCCTTTTGTGGTTTATTAAATATTTCAGCATTACATGTTCAATATGGAATCCAGGTATTTGCTAGATTTAAGCACCCAGAATCTCATACCCTGCGAGCAGAGGCTACATTTTCGCTGTAGGAGCTGGCGTGCGAAAAGTAGCCTCTGCCGACAACCGTTCAAATCCGTCCAGAAACGGTTGTCAGCAGAGGCTACTTTTCGCACGCCAGCTAACACAGCGAAAATGTAGCCTCTGCTCGCAGGGTAAGAATCTCAGAGACTTCAATCTCAAAAATTTTCACGGAGGAGCATGCAACCGAACCACCCTAGAAAAGTGCGCTACTCGCAGTCCTAAGGGGCGCTATTGCGCCTATAATGTCACTGTATACTATATCTCTAGGCCCCCTCTATCAGGCCCCTCTATCACAAAATCCTCCGCCCGCCCCTGCTAGTGAGGAACTTTTGTCTTGGAAATTTTAAGTGAGCGAGGGTTTGAAATTTGAAATAGGCCATTTGCACTAAGAGGCATGTGACACCGTTTTTATAAAAATGAAAGTTAAATATGATTTTGCCTTCGAAAAACGATTAGTGGGTCATATCTTAAACAAAATAATGGTGATGTGGTTTTTCAAACCCGCACCATTTTCTTAAAATGAACAAGTTCGTAAATGGTCACGTGACCAAAATGTGATTTTTAAAATTATGAATTACCTCTCTCTGAACACAAATTTTGCACTTAAACTTCAAGGAAAATGTTGAAAAGATGATGTGATAACGTTTACAGCACATTTGGGCGTAACTATGAAACGTTGAACAAGATATAAGCAAGAAGTAGTTTTGGCCGCCATGTTGGAGGGCAAGAGCATGCCCTCCAACATGGCGGCCAATACAAATCATACTGTTTTGCTGAAAAATCAAAGTGCCACAAAATATCTCCCTTAAATGCGTTTCCTCTCAAATTTCGGGTTTAAGATAATTTTTGTGTGCTCTAACAATTTTTGGCATCAGCAAGATTCCAACTCATTGTTTAAAGGAAGCATTGGTCACGTGACCTCTTAGTGCAAGTGGCCTATTTGAAATTTGAAACGCACGTCATTCGCGTCAGTAGTTTTTCGTACGAGATGACGCGGCGCTGTCGTGGCTAAGAAAAGAGTTGTAGAAGGAGTGGAAAGACAAATTGCAGCAAACGTTAACGGCTTGAAGCTGCTAATGAGCGTGTAAGGTCGACATGAAGAGATCTGTCTCCAAAGGAGTTATATTTTGCCTTGCTGTCACACTTTTGATCTGTGGAGTTCAGGGAGAAGGTAAGCTCAGTTTCAGAAGATAGCTTATAACCGCAGGTTTTCGTCAAAGGCTTGAATTGATATCAGTGTTCTCGATATTTGCGCGATACTAAGCTTAGTTGGCTGACAAATAGGTCTAATATTGTACAACTGATCAAACTAATTCCACGCCTGAATGATAAAAAGCAAACTAAGTAGCAAGTGA
The DNA here is from genome assembly GCA_964035705.1 of Porites rus. NCBI lineage: Eukaryota > Metazoa > Cnidaria > Anthozoa > Scleractinia > Poritidae > Porites > Porites rus. Next base: position 1,738,411 of record OZ037992.1, read on the forward strand.
TTTGAGCAAGAACTTGAAGGAGAAGCCAGAAAGCTGACCGCCGGCCAACCCGAGAAAACTCAGTAACTCAGGATGTGTGGTGAAAGCTTAAAGTCCTATTTTGCTATCAAGTTTAGCTACTTCCAGACATGACAGAAATGGACATTTCACTTAAAAGCCGTGTCACGCTTTATCAGCAATGCGCTTTCATGGTCATTCAAGGTTCTTGCTCCGGCCACAACCGGGTATGACATTTCATAAATGAAAACAATCGCAAACTTGTGTCAGGAGAGAAGAATCCGCAAAAAAGTAACGTATATTCCTTGTTTTCGGTGAAAACAGCGCTCCCAGGCTTTTGACAATAATCACTTCACTTCGGTGAAACTTACCCTAGCTCCAGAGGTCCGTTCTCAAAATACCTATTTTGAAATAAACTGTGCCTTTTCTCTTGGCGCTTTGCACTTCATTACATGACGCGGCTTCGCTGCGAACCATCAATAGCGATAAGAAAAAAACATATCCGCTGGACCCTAGGGTTTTTGAACTCGGCTCTTGACTGATGCACTGTAATTTAATGGAATTGTTGTCGCTGAACAAGTTTTTAGCGTCAGTGAATATTTGTTTTCCTTAATACTATAAGGATAGACTATGCAATTGTGACTCACCGCTTTCTCGATTAAAAAATAGCTTTTTGCTATGTATTATTTCCACATTATCTCAGGAAGATTGGCGTAAAACATTTTTAAAAAATATTTTACGTCATTTTCCTAAGATAAAGTGGGTTTTATTTACCGAAAGCATAAGTTGATGTATTTGTTTACTTACATTTCAGAGTCTTCTTGCTTTGGCTCATATGAACATGCTTCCAAAATTCTTTGTGATCCAAATTCCTTGTGTTCATTGAGTGATTCTGCTATTTCATGCTACTGTAACACTGGCTATCAAGGAGATGCTACAAAGTTTGGAAGTGGCTGTGTTTCTGAAGGTTTGCATGTACTCAATAACTTCAAAAGAAACGTTAAAGTAATATAACATATAGCCCTGTAACAAATAGCTTGAGAAAATTTTCAATCAATTTGCAACTCCTGGGTTCCCCCGCGAAATGATTTTTATTTGCAATTCGCGTGATAAAAAACAAAGCATGATATTCAAGTTAAATCAGGTTAAAGAAAATGCCATTTTATTTTCATTTTCATTTTGGTTTGCATGGAGACATTTTTTTCGTATTTTTTTTTAGAGTAAAAGAGGACACACGCACTTTTGTCTCACATCATTACAGTGAAAATATCGTTCGAGAGAATTCTCGTTAATAATTTATTAAGAGATTCATTGAATTTTGAATGTAGCTTACTGTTTTGCCTCAAATATCGTACAGTGATAGGCAATCCAGTTAAAATTTGAATCAATGCAAGCAAATCACAATATTCAGTAGTATATTATTAAAGAAACTGATCAACCTTTTTGTTTTTGTGATTCTTATTGTAGGTTCTAAAATGCTGGTTGAAAAAAGTAGGTGCATCATTCAGTAATTTGATATTTATACACTAGAATTTCAGATATGGGGGCCGTTTCTCGAGCGTCCCGGTAACTTTACAGGCCCGAAATCAAATATTCAAATCGAAATATAAAGAATAAGAGCGCGGGTCCTGGCTAGCAAACTATTCCATTTTGTTTCATTAACTGACAGTTTTATCATGTTAGATGCAAAATTATTGAAACCTTGATCTTTAATGTAAACGGAGACAGCTTACCGGGCCCGTTAATTATCGGGACTTTCGAGAAACGGGCCCATGGACTTAATATAATAACATAAGTGGCAGTTATCATTTTTCTCCACTGTAGACAACTATGAAGTTAATTCCATCATGTAGGTATACCTCAGATGATTCTATTAAAACTGTTCATGAAAATTAATACTTAGGTTGGTGCCAACAGGGTGTCCACAGTGAAGTGGTTAGATATAAATTTTAAACTGCTTCTGAGATTTTGTTTGTTTGCTTGAACACTGTGCGAAAAAAGAACTCAAAACAACCCACACAACATAAAACTTCCAGCAAGTGAAGACCAATTGTATCATCAAGCGTGTCACAGATTACGTCAAATGATTTAGAAAATGAAACTGTCCTATTATAGAATGAAATGCCATATCTAGTAACACTTCAAGTATTTAGATACTGGCTTGTCTTTGTAAACGTTTTAAGGTCGATTTAGACGGTACGATATATCGTGCGCTACTAACATGTGTCACGACTTCAGAACAGATCGTGTCGTGTAAATTAGACCCACCACATTCTTACGAAACACTGGGGGTGTCGTAGGTGTAAATTGTGCGCGTGGGGATGGTCGAAAGTCATGAAGTATGCTAGTCGCGCCCGATAGTCCTAAGCAAAAATCGTACCGTCTAAATCGGCCTTCAGGAATCTAGTGATAACATGTGTAATTCAAAAGTCATGAGCAATATGTTTATTGACAAGAACCACCAACTCGGACCGCACTGAAAATTCAAAGAACATAGAGTTAACATGTTAAGGAACAAGGCTTGTTTGTGTACAAGTATTTCTGACCTATATAACTTTACACTTTGTGGCAATTTCGCTGAGATTGTTGTTTATTTTTTTACTAGGGGATGCAGGTCCTGAGCCGTGGGTTCCAGGCATGTGGACACCAACGGGTAAGGTCAGATGATAATTGCACGTGTAATTGGGTAAAGGCTTATCGTTAAGGCTTAACTCCCAAATTATACGATGCTTGCTTTTCGAATAGGGGCTTATATTTATAAAAAGGAAATATATAGGTAGGATATTGTGTGTGGAATTTACTCCCGGGGCGGGAGGTGGGTACGCAAGAAAGCTTTATACGCGGGGGCTCCGCCCCGAGGTCCAGCCCCTCCCTTTCACATACCATTTTTGACAGGAAAGGTACCCCTTTTGTATACCTTCAATTGACAAATGGTACCCGTTTCACATACCTAGTGTAAGAGCAGAACCACGTTAAGTACTTCCTACTTATTCCTTACAGGACGGTATGCATAAGTGAATTCTTTGATCCCCACGTTAGTCAGATATTTCTTAACGCGCTTCAATGTTCTTAATAAAACCTTTATTAACAGACGTGAAGCGATGTAAAGTAGCCGATACGTTACAAAACGGTATAGCGGTGTGAAGCGTTGTCTAGCGGAGCGATGAAATGAAGGAATATAACAAAGCGGTTTAACGAAGTGGTTTCGAAAAGTTTAACTAAGAAACAAGTAACAAAATAAAACTAGAATTACATTACTTAAAAACTACAACAAACTTGGCGTGAAAAAGATAAAAAGGAAAAACACAAATGACAAAACTAGAACGTTTCTTCGACTCTTTCACAGACATAAAAGGCATCTGTCAGTCATTTTGGTTCCTATTAACGACCGAAATGACAGATTTTCCCTACTCTTTCATATATTTAAATTAGTGTAATCCCTACCCTCTAAGTCACCCTCTCATATACCCTAGGTCTGAAAAATGTACTGTCAAAGGTATATTATCGCTAATCAAAATGACTATACTCATAAATATTGATGGCTAACATTTCAGTGCAATTGAAACCCTGTTGGGGCGGCTATATCTTCGCTGGAACGTTGTTATGTCAGCCAGGTACCACATGCATGGTCAGTGAGCACCCTTTCAAGTTTAAATGCCAGTGCCCTCCCGGCAAGAGAGGCGATGGATTTGACCCAGGTTGGGGTGGCGAAGGATGTAAATGATCATGTAAGTACAGTGTAACAAATCATTTACAAAGCATCCCAAAGGGTAAACTGTTTTAAACTATTTGTCATCCATTGTGTAAGTTAAGAATGCAAATCAAGCCCGGATCTAGGATAAGTACTGACCTATTCTCTAACTTCCACGGGGATCCGAGAACAAGCACCATCGAGAAATGTTTTGGATTTTAACTCCCTGGGCCCAGTTGTTCAAAGGCCGATTAGCGCTAACCCAGGTTTAAATTTCAACCCGGGCTTCTTTTTCTTTTGTTCAAAAGTATTTTCCCGGATAATTTCCTCTGTTCTTTTTAGAGCATCCAATCATCAAATTGTTGGCAAAAAGAAGAAAACTGAATTTGCTTCTCAAGCTTTCATATCTGAAATAAAATTTCGCACTAACCCTGGGTTAACTTACCCTTCTTTGAACAAACCGACCCTGAAGTCTCCTTTCTTGGGTTTCTGAGTCATTCAGACAGGATAATGGCCAGATTTCAACTTGGAAAGTTCTTTTTACTTAAAGTGTATTTGTTTATGAAAAATCTGACCGATTTTCTTCGTAAAACGGTGGAAACCAGTGTCGATCCGCGCCTGCAAATAATGTAGTTCCCTACCGCACGTCTTCAGCCAGAGACCCAAACCAACCGGAAGTGGACTTTTTGCAATATTCGGCAGTGGTTCCTGCCAATTCTCTGGGCAAGTCGTCTCTATAAGAGCATTGACACTAAGTATTACAAATTTGGCAACGGGAAGATGTATTAAAAGGGAAAACGCCTTACTTCCGGTTGACCTGCGACACTCAAAAATTGCCTTTGCTTAAAGTTCCTAACGTAACCCGACCTGCACCTATTCCAAACGACGTTTGTGATTGGCTGGAGAAACAATGGGGATGGTGACATAACAATACCCCTATCCCTGAAAACAATAGGTAGTGCAGGTTATGGGGACCAATGAAATAAGACGTTTAGATGGGTGCAGGTCAATCGCCTAATGTTTTTAGTCTTGCCGGAGTTTAAGGTGACTCGACCCAGTTTTTTGGGGGGGGGTACCATCCTGCTTTGAAGCTCTCTGGTATCCGCACCTTTACTTTTATCGTAAGTCTAACACATAGAATGGATAACATATAAATCAATCTACAATATAACATAAAATTTTGGGCGATCGGAGTAAATGTCACGTGGTTATAATGCCACGCCCCTTTGAGGTCTGAGTCGAAAATCTGCTGTTGCCGGCATTTTTTCGTGAAAATCTCTCGGCTACACATAGTGCGCATTAGTGCCTTGCGCTGAACAGAGTTTCACCAAAATCGCAAAGACCCAATTCGAGAAATTCAGCGGTTTCCAAATTTAGGTCATAATTTATGCGAAAATGATAAGCAAACTTTACACGGATTGTATCTAATAAACTATGAGATTCAACTCTTTATTTTGGGCATCGTTATAACAGATGGGTCCTTGCAAGTCAGCAAAATAATTTAGGGCCTTGTAAATGCGCGCGATTTCGAGCAAAGCAAACATATAGAAATTATAGTTTTCGCTATTTGTTGACGTTTGTCAGCGTTTAAGAGTCAATCTCACGAAAAAAGCATTTTCTTAAAAATTCGTAGTTTTTTTTCCTTCAAATTTTGTCAGGGCCACGATTGATAAACTAACTACCCGGACTCCGAATTTCATGGTCATTGAAAAACTGTAACATTACCTTCTATAAGCCCAAACTCGAGTAAACATTGAAGATTTTTAGCGTTTTGGCTGAGTTTGTGCTTTGGGAGTTGTCTATTGTTTCTAGTCTGTCATTATACAGCTCAGAAACTCACAAACTCAGCCATGTGTTAGACTTACGATAAAAGTAAAGGTGGGGATACCAGAGGGCTTCAAAGTAGCATGGTACCCCCCAAAAAAAACTGGGTCGAGTCACCTTAAGCAGCCAAATTCGCTGTTTACATTCCTGAGAGCTGAAGCCTACAGTTTCCACGATTGTGAATCTTTGCTAAAGACAAGAAATGTTTATCGGGACATTTCACAAGCAGCCTTCAGGGAAAAGGCAGTGTAATATGAACATTGAAGACAAAAGCCACTGACATTATGTTCATTTTTCTGCAGATATCCTACATGTTCTTCTTTCTTCAGGATTTTGACTAGTGTATCTTTTCTATTTTTAAATCTGGAACATGATTTGAGTCTCAATAAAAGTTATTTTACAAAAAAGCACATTTGTTGTGGTTGTTGTGATAGGTGAGCTGAGCCCGAAAATTAGTGTGAGAACGTTGGGTTTTTAAGTAATTTTTTGAAATACTTCTGGCTACCTCACTCGGCTTTCCAGAATTGAAAATAGCATGTACAATATTATCGTTGCTGTTGACTATTTGCGCGCGTGGTTTCTATTTTACGGTACTGGAGCGATTGATTTCCCTGATAACGCATTACCTGTAGCGTCTTCTTCGTTCCACGTTTTAGTCCTATTTCCTGTTTAATTTGGCCTTAAAATGCAGTTTTGCAGCCAACAACAGTATGATAACAGTAAAAACGTTTGTCATGAACCATTGTTGTCTTCGAATTCGTGATGCAACAAACGTTAATTCAACGTGATATATAGACATGATCTGCAAACTTCTGCACGTGCTTCCACGCTGATGCGTAACGACGTGTCTCGGTGTGTTGTGAGCGTTTGCTCAGGTTTATAGGTAAAAGGCAAAAAGAAAGGTAAAATTAAAACAGCCAACGGTTGATCGCCTTATTAATGTTCTTTCAGGGATCTTTGTCCTTGTTTGTTATTTACCTAGTTCTTTAGCCTCTGATTCAATTCCCAGATCAAGCGAAATTATCTGACTCTGAAGACCTGAGAGCTAACCCCATGGGAAGTAAAAAGAAAGCGGCCAATATCTGACCATTTTGCCCAGACAAACCTGGTCAATCTACGACTTGCCAGCCAAAATAAAATGTATTCATGTGGGACCAATGCGCGCGTGAAATTCCGAGCTGGGTATATACAAAGGCCATCGTGCCTGCTCGCGCAGCCATTCTGAATACATGCAGGATTCGCTTTATCCAGAAGCCCAATTGCTTTACCTTACCCGCTCGCAGACTCCGCCAAAGCTCATTCGAGAGATTTAGAATCACGTTTACGACAGACGACAATGGGGTGAAACTTCTCATTTTTGAGTAGATATAATAAACAGTGAACGACAAGTAAAGGGAAAAGATGGTCACGTGGTTCAAGTTCACGTTTCCCACTCGCCGTATACGTGACTTTAAATCTCTATTATCTCACGTTTTTATGAGCTATTCACTGCAGTTGTTAAAATTGATAGTATGTGTACGCATTATCTATAGGATTTTTTTTAATATCCATCAATGCATATAAATTGATTACTTGCTAGCTAATTGCCAGCAAAATTTTATTCAAAGATATCAATACGTGCGTCTAGCGATAAAATAGGAATACTATTTCGGATTTTATACTCATTTACGCTAAAGCTCACGACTCAGTTTATCACTCTGACGACTGAAGTCGTAATCCATTGACAAAACTTTCTTTCACTGTTCAAGATTCTGCATAGTGTCAAAAAGCTTGGAAAATGTAGTCATAAACTCCATTTTTCAAAAAATCTTTTCTTTCAGTAGACTCATACCACTGAAACGCCAACTTTGTATCACAAGACTTAGGAGATCTTACGTTTGCAAGTGTTTTGATCTTTAAGGGACTACTGAACTTGAAGATAGAACGGTCGGCTGTCCGTAAAGACGACGAAGATAACGAGACTCGTATATGTTGGCTTATATACACATCCAGTTCTGGTAAAGATGACCACTGATTATCTTGCATGCAATTTACTGTAATACGTAAACAATTATAATATACTGCAACTGCCCACCACATGGTTTTCGTGAGAAGATCATGGCCACTTTGAACTTCACATTTCGTCTCTTTCCAGTGCGTAGTTCCCGTTCCAAAGGTGTCATTAGAACATCTTCCTTTGTCTCCTTCCCACTTCTTTCTACACTAGTTGATCTTCATTAATCACTCATCTCTAAGTAAAACAAAAAGAGTTGCTTTAGACGCTTACCGGTCGTTTCGCTGCATCATGTCCGGATGGCTCTGAAATTGACTTCTTGTATAAAACCGTTTAAAAGACACTGAAAACGGAGAGAATTCAGGGAATTCGCGGTCAGGTATCCCTTTAACTAAACGACAAGGAAGCGACAAGTCTAATTAACGACGTCAATATGTAGACAGCAATATATATCGTAAGATTTCAAGCCGATACCCGGATCATATCAATTTGGAAACAAGGTATTGATTTGTGAGAAAAAAAGAACAAAAACTACGTCATTGCAAATTTATGTACTTAAGTCTCACTTTTCACAACTGGTTCCATTCCCATGATACCCTTCTTTGCAGAAGCATTTATATGAGCCCGCAGTGTTCGTACACCATGCGTTTTCGTGACAATCAGCACTACCTCTCAGACATTCATTGAAATCTGAAAAAAAAAAGATAAAAACAGAAATTTTAAATCGGAATATCATTTATTGCTTAGTAATGCTACAGAGGCAGTCGTTTTATGAAGCGAAAACCACCTTAGGTGTCACGTTATGAAACATGATCCACGTCAACATCAAATTTGATCGAAAACATTCGAAGTAAACATCGGAAACATCCGTATGAAATCACTAACTACAGAGTATTGTTGCGTAGCACTAGCTGCACTAGACCTGAAGAATTCAAAATCATTTTTGTATTTGCCCTCTTTCAAATACAACTGCGATGAACATGTACACACTTGGAAGTTCTTACCAAGACAATGCGGTCCATTGCTATAGAAGCCTCGTTTACATTTGCAGGTGTAAGCTCCAATGGTATTGACGCACTCAGTATGAACTCGGCACTTAAATGCTCCGGTGCTGCATTCATCAATGTCTGAAAATAACAGAAATGGGTTTGTATTACTACAGAAATAAATAAATAAATAAGCTACCCAAAGAATTACATTACACTGTACTAAAGTGGAAATCGCGAGGGCGAGGGCCAATACTGGCATTTCCAAGTTGCAAAAACTCTAACTTTCAAAACGAGGATAAGAGCAAAACCTTTTTTGGGGAAAACGAGTTTTATTTGCATGAGAATGAAAAATCATGCAATGGCCGGCTGCTCACTTAGCCTCAACTTGACACAGATGGGGCAATTGGGAAATGGTCTATCACCAGTAACGCATAACGCTTGACCCATCAGCCATTGCAGTGAGAAATCATTGGCTGAGACCATTTTGGTGTGAAAGGTTAAATATATGAAGGCTGAAAGTCCACCACGCTAGGGCAATCCTCCGAGGAGGGGGAAGGGGAGGTTTGGGGTATGCAATTTAGAAAAGAAAATATTTCAATTAGCTAAGCTAAAAAATACGTAATTCGCACTTACCGATACACGTGTTGTTCTGCCAAATGAAACCAGCCCTACAACCGCATCTATATGATCCTTTGGTATTCTGACAAACAGTAGTGTTGCCACATGGGTTAGGTCTCCGTCTACACTCGTTTACATCTGAAATCGAAACAATAAAACGTTCTTTTATATTATCTAGATGAGAATGGCTGCACGCATCTTGATTCTCATGCTGATCGAAAGTAGTGACTGAAAAAAAATCTTTTCAACACGGCTCTCAGCATTTGCTATTAGGCTGATTTAGCAACAGAACGGGAAAGTCAGTTGACAACGGCGCGCGCAAATAAAAAAACTTGCTTGACCAATGGCAGAGCGGTAAATTGGGCACTGGAAGTCGCGTTTAGTCCCTTCCGCGCGCTTTCCCGTTGTCAACTGACGTTCCCGTTCTGTTGCTAAACCAGCCTATCCTTAGACGATAATTCCGGTACGAGATGCAGCGAGGGATATTTAGACAGTGTGAACGGACATACCAGCACAAACCCTTCTGCCACCACCTTTATATCCGTCGGGACATATACAGGCATATGAGCCATACGTGTTGATACAGGAAGCAAGGGGGTTGCACTCGAAACTGCCGTCTGAACACTCATCTATGTCTGTAAACAAACAAATGAACAAACAAAAATTCCTCAAGATTCCTCGAAAGATCAGAATGTTATTTACTTTGCTGGGAATCTGGGATACAACTGGTTAAAATGTTTTTCATCAATAAGTTTTGCTATTAACAATTCGGTTTAATTCGTTTCAATTTAATGTAATCTATATTTGTAATATTTTTAACATTCATTCTTTAGCGCCTCGGGCATCGCTGTAAAAGGCGCTATATAAATTTATTATTATTATTATAAAATATTATAATTATTTCAATTATTATTAAAGGAAAGAAGAACCCGGGGGAAGGATAATTTCCAACCATAGGCTAATTGGGGCTGTGCCACTGGATGGGGTCGCATGCAATTCACGAGTAGACTGACTACGATAGGCTTGCAATTTCAATAGAGTTACTAGAACGCGGTGCCGGATTTTCGGTAAGTAGGGTTTTAAAAATGGCAAGATTCGCGGTTAAAAAAGACAGAAAGTGACTAAGTTGGGATCGCGAAAATAACATTTGCCCAAGAGTGATTAAGATGCATTCGGTAAACAATTGACCACAGAAGAGACTATAAAAAAGAAGGGGTTCTGTGATGCCAGCGGCACATATCTAGCAAAAATTGGCCCAAGTATCTCCAGAGGAAGAAATAATGTAATTTTGTTTGAAAAGGTTAAGAAAAGCTGGTCAACAAATTGGATTCGGCTTGTGATAGAGCGGTTTTCACTTGACTGTCGAAAGAGATTGGTTTTGGTTTTGGTTTTGGTTTTACTACGCCCTTTGGTTGGCTAGTGTATTTACTTTGGTTTTGGTTTTACGACAGTCAAGTGAAAACCGCTCTATATACAAGCCAATACTCGAGTCAGTTACGCCAGTAAACGGCCAACTCTATATCCTGGTTTATAGATGAATGAATAATACTACAATATTGAATCTATCTTTTTGACTTCTCGTGATATTAGAAAAGCAACTTGTTGAAATATTTGCCTATTTAAAGAAAAAAAAGATAACCTTCTCCCGGTTGGCTTGTTAGCTCAGTTCCTAGAGCACTGCACCGTTAAAGCAACGTACAAGCCTAAATTTCAAGCCTTCTTTTCGCAGCTGCAAACGTCACGTATACTTGTATATATGTAACTGCGATATCAGTTCTTTCATTTACAGTTACATCCCCCAGTTCCTACATATGAACTGATTTTCCCATATTTAATATTTTGACTGTAACAACTCATTGGAAATGGTTACTATACCTTTGCAGTTCCTATCTTGCGGGTCGTAAAACAGTCCCGTAATACCACAGTCACATTTAAATGAGCCGGGAAAGTTGATGCAGCCAACCCTGAAACAGCTTCCAGAAATCTTGCATTCATCAATATCTACGAGAGAAAACACACACAAAAATAGCCAGTTATATAAGCCTCGATCACGACAAACTATTTCACCTTTTTAAGAGCCCATTTGTCGGTTAGCATGCACAGCAAGCGTTTTTTAACGAAAACTCAGAGGTACATTGATCGTAGCCTCAACTCTCTGGTAGTTTCAACGTCCAAGATGGCAGGATGGCAAAAATACGCTAATTTGTTGTAAGATGTTACTTGGACAGTTTAAACTATAGTTATTTAAAAATTGTCCAAAAAATTATCAAAGTATTTGCTTTTTTCTCGATTTCGAGGTCCATGAGATTATCACTTTTTTTTTAACTCGCTTCATCCTCGTCTCTGAAGCCCTCCTCGTCCGTTTATCAGCATAAAACGACACTTACTCAGATCACCACTTTCATAATGCCCATTATAGACCTTGTTTACCCCCTCCCCTCCCCCCCAAAAGTCATTGTCTGCCTATTTATTAGAGAGCTTTAGATTCTGAGACGAAAACGACTACGAGTACGAGATTTCCTCAATAGTAAGTAGCGCTCGCGGCAGCGTCATTTTGGCGGGAAAACGTGATAGTCGTCGTTATTCTACCACAAGTTTTAGCGAGAATGTCGCAGTAGCGGGAACAAGTTTTCAAATGTAAGACGTTTTATCATTTTGCTATCGCGAGAGGGCTTATTAACCTCCTTCAGTATGAATAACCGTGCTAACTTTTTTGGTGAAAAAAGAAAAAAAAACTAAATGAAGCTTTCCAGGGTGTCTTTTTTTTGAGAACACGCGCAAAAACTTTTAAGTCAAATCTCGTACTCGTAGTCGTTTTCTTCCTCAAATCTAAAGCTCTCCATTAAAATAGCATAAGAAGGAAAAGATTTACGAACATTTCGTTTCTTCCACTCCAAACAAGAATCAGAAATCAAAAGTCAAAAAAGTTAAGCTTGATTTATTAGTTTCTTACCTACACACGAGGAGTTTTGTGAGTCGGTTGCTTTATATCCTGGTCTACAAAGGCAGCGAAAAGATCCTAACGCATTCTCACAATCTGCTTGTTCTGGACAAGGTGAGATGCTGCTTGAACACTCATCTCGATCTGTCAGACAAAAACGTTTGCGGTCAACAGTGGCAAGTGATGATGCATTATTGTTGTAACGAACTGAAGATAATTTAAAACTAAGGCGCACTTGAACCAAAGGTCCGAACGGACAGAGCTTATCCCGGTTTCCTTAGCATGAAGCATGCCTAGGAGTATTGCTACTCCCCCCTTGGCGGGATGTTAGTCCATCGCAGGGTTACCCCCATTAGCATGTCGCGGGTACCCATTTATACACCTGGATGAAGAGAGACAAAGTGAAGTAAAGTTCCTTGCCTAAGAAAACAACGCGAAGGGCGAGGCTACTTGAACCACAGACGTCCAGATCCTGAGTTTGTGCGGTTGGAAATTGAGATAAACACCCTTGCTACCAAATAAAATTTATTTTAATAAGAGTAAGAAATTCGATGAAGAGATCAATTGATATTAAAATATCAATTAATCTTTTCCTCGTATTTTTCCCTCTTACTGGGCGGAGGACAAATCTTGGGTGAATTGAATTGTATACCCTTTAGAGTTTGAAAACAACAGCTAAAGTTGTTGTATACAATTAAATCCTGCTTCCTAACCCCGCCTGGTGTCTGCTCAGTAAACCAAACTATTCATTGAAACAAAACCATCATCGTCTTCGGTTGAACGGCAAGTTTTACACGCCTACCTCGTTCATTTAGGCAAGTATATTATTTACAACCGCAAAAAAGGCCCCAAACATGAGCGGTGTGCATGAGATACCTTCGCAGTTTTTACCATCTCCAACAAATCCATGTTTGCAAACACAGCGTCCAATGTTGCCCTGGCTACTGATACACCTCGCATTAACATTACATACGGCACAATCTGAAACATCTGCTGGGCGCCCGGCCAATACAGCCCTACGGTCTGATAAAATAACAGCAAAATAGTCAAACATTGAAGCTGCTGAGGATAGTTTGCAAGACCGCGGACTATTCTTTGAGGGTCTCAATGAGGTTAACCGTCAGCCGTCACACGGCCTAAAATTTAACCGTCAACCGTCAAAAATGCAGAGTAATATTAACGGTCTAAAAGTTTCAAGGTATTTCAAATCTCACTATTTCAGATGATCTTCACAGACTTTTGGATCCTGAAGAATCCATTTTCATGTGGATTTTCAAGTAAATAGATTCCTACATAAGAGGATTTCCTTCTTATAGGAAGTCAACTAAAAGGAGCAAAGATGAACAGGTGTCCTTTTTAGCAACCTGTTCGTCTTACAGAGATGTCCGGTAAGAAAGCCAGAGTTGACTGTAGATCCGGGTAATAACAGGTCTTCATTCAAAAACATTACAAACCCTTATTATGTGTTGTTAAAAGCCCCGGGGGGACTCTGCATATGAAAGGGGTGGGGATGCTCGTCGGAAACTTTCAATTAAACCCCTAAAGGAGACCGATCTGGGCGTGGCCCAAGCTTTTGCTGACCCCTAAAAGAGACCGTGTTAAAATACAGACAATATAATATTTTTATATTTTTTCACGTGCAACCCTAAACAAGACCTTAACGGCTAAATATGATGGCGTTTTGCCCAGAACACCCTAAGTGAAACCAAAATCCGAAATTTACACCCCTAAGCGAGACAACGAGCATCCCCACCCCTTTCATATGCGGAGTCCACCCCCCGGGGTTAAAAGTAGTTACTGCGAAATGGTGTTCTTGTTTATAGGAGAATATACTTACCGTTCCCAGCACAACCATAAATTCCCACTCTCATACAAATCTTGTTATGCCAGATTTGTGGATGAAAGCGCAAATATCGCGTCACCAGTGAAGTCGAGAAGAAATGAAAAACAGTGGAGTTCCTGTCTACATTCCCCGTAATCACCTGAAATTAATGCTGCAGTTAACCATCGGTTAATGCATCAATCGCTCAGTGTCGGTCAGTCTCCCCCAACATGCGGTTTAGGGGATGAAATTCGGCTGAAGTGATGGATCGCATAAATTATTACCTGTGAGCGTGGCGGATTCTTTGTAGCCTGCGAACGCAGACGTATCTCCGGTCGTTGCTTCTCTCCTTCCCGGTGGAGACAACCGACGACCGGAAATACGTTTGCATTCGCAGGCTACAAAAAAGTCGTGCCTAGGCGATCTTTGCAAGCAAAGATAATTTCCTGTATAACGTCTTCTCCGATACAGGGTGCTCATCTCTTCAAAATCACTTCCATCCGGTTAGAGTTCGGTAAAGCCGCTTTTTTGAGGTACCAATCTTTCTTTTATAAGCTTGTGCGTGATGTCTTACTAGCATTTTTTATGGGGAAGTAACCCCAGACGAGCAAGTTCGCTGGGGAAGACACGAAGGTGTTAATAATGTAAGCAGAACTGGTGGGTGGGTGGGTGAGGCCGACTCCAACTAAAGTTAGTCAAAACGACAACTGTGAATAATTGACACATGATTATATGCTGTCCGCGAAGTCGAATAAATAAAAATAAGGTATAAATAGGGCAGAAATAATACTCATTTTCGTGGCCTTAACGCTCATTTTTGTGGCTTCGTCGCTTATTGTTGTGCCCTTGTTACTCTTGTTTCGTGGCTTCAATTTAAATCATAACTATCTTATTTAAAGTAAGGCAATTGACCTTTCCTCCGGCATACTGAATCCATGCACGATCATCTATACTATAATCCAAGGAAAAGTACGTAACCCAACTGTCAGAAGATTTTTGTCCCTGAGTTGCCACACCAGTAACAATACTCTCACTAGGAAGCTTAGCCTAAAACCAACCAAAAAAATATACGGGGTGGATATTTCATTCAGTAAGGGAGCACAGAAAATTAATGTGAGTTTGACGATGTCTTCAAAAACTAAAGCAATTGTTCACTTTCTGTATTCATATATTCACCCGGCTTTAAATTCACATTTCCATCGTCAATTTCATAGACACGTATCGACATTCCAGTGTTAGTAGTAGGCAGGATGTTTGTCACATGAGCCTACAATCTCGGCCAAAAAAGTGCGAAGAATTTTGCACTTTCTTACTCACAGGAGACCCACCCTGCGAATTTTGCACCATGATGACCCCTCTACGCCCCTTCCTGGTCAATGTTGTTTAGTCGGGAGCAAAAATATTCCGGCCACACTTCAACATTGTTTTTTGGGGGTGGTGGGGGAGGGGGGGGGGGGGGGAGAGGGGGAAGCGGGCTTTAGAGGGAAGTATTCTAAAATTAGACACACAAGGTGCATTTTTCTTAACTTTTTTGCCCAAGATTGTAGTTTAGTGGCCTTAGCTCCCACGAGTCTCCTGTGGCTCAGTGGTAGAGCACTTGGACTAGTAACCAGACGGTCATAGGTTCAACTCCTGCTGGGAGAACTCAGATTATTTATTTCAGAGCCACCTGTGTCACTGACTGAAAAAACAACATTCTCGATTGTTGACTTACAGTGGAACCTCCACTGACTGCCACCTCTCCACAAGGGTCATCTTTGGGCGGACAGTCCATACATTCATTAGGCTGATTTAGCAACAGAAGGGGAACGTCAGTTGACGACGGCGCGCGCAAATAAAACAACTAGCTTGACCAATGGCTGAGCGGCAAACTGGGCATCGGAATGTGAGTTTAGTCCTTTTTGCGCGCTTTGCCGTCGTCAAATGACTTTCCCGTACTGTTGCTTAATCAGCCTCTTGTTTGTCTACAACGGCCACCTCCTTACAATCGCCACTTTGTTCTGTCCCCAAGGTGGCCGTTCTAGAGAGGTTCAACTTTACTATGTGATCAGGTAAGACTATAAGCAGAATACCTGGAGATATTGGTTAACATTATGTTCCTGAGCACACCACGCACCAGATCCAAGCCCCGAATGTAGGTAGCCATATCCTGGTAAACTAAAACCTGCATTGGTTGAAGCACTGAAAATCGATCTAAGGTGATCAGAACATTCTTAAAAAGAAAAAGATAAAATTTCTTAATAGGCCGTTTGCGCGAAGACGTCTTTTTAACTAAAGCCCCATTCACGCCAAACCTTAAACATGTTTAAAGACTGTTCAGTTCAACATGGTTTAAAATTGTTTCCATCATATTCCTGCATATTGACTCAAGTTGATTGTCAACTAAGAAAATTTAGTGCAAATTACAAAACATGTTCAGTTTTCAGTGTCCGTTTTTTTCAAACTTGGTTTAATTATAAATGTTTCGTTGGTGTGAATGGGACAAAATTTAGACCAGAATAGGCTCTTTGCATGACTTGATCACGTGAACAACTTTCGGTAAACACGAAAACAGTTCACTTTTGAAAAATTTTGTTAGCACAAGCTGAAAGAGCATACACGTGGTAATTGTTACCTTCCTTATATCCATACAGTTCTACTCTCAGTGACACTTTTTCGGACCAGCCAAGAGTTTGTACTCGTAAATAACGACATCGGGTTGGATCAAGAACTTCATACATTGTAGATTCCTCTTCAACATTTCCAAAAAATTCCTTGTGCAAACAACAGAAGCAAAGCGGGTTATTAGACAATACATAAGAATTAAAATTTGCACCAAAACTCCTGATAAACAAGAAGAACCACTACTACTGATGAAGAACAGTTCTGTTTACAGATTCAGTCATTATGGCTACAAAATACCCTGCTCACAAAGGTTTTTCTTGATTTTTTCTTTTGCGAAGCCATGAAAAATGCAGCTTCGAGGCTTGTTCTCTCTCAAGCGTAGAAAAATATGAAGAAAAAACTCTGGGACCAAGGCACTGTAAAAACACCAAAAATGAAAATATAAAAAACGGGATTAGTTAATCAATCAATTAATTTCATTAATTGATTAATGAGTTAATAAGGATTCTGCGGACGAGAGGAAAGAAGACAAGACCGTATTAACCTTTGGATATGTAGTAAAAGCCTCATCGAGACTTATTGTGTGCCTTAGTTTGTAAGTTAAGGTGCGGTATGGTTGCTCCGGATGTCCTTGCGTAGCAATTCCAGTCAAGACCGACACCCATCCTAAATCAATCTGCAGATACTCTGAACGATCTGATTTTTCTGGAATCCAAGCTCCACCCTGAAGATTGTGATTCAGACGTGCGTATAGCGCAGAGTAAGAGCCATTCACTTGAGAAGATGCCGACAGCTGTCTATCACTGATCTTGTGACTCTCCATTCCAAGCGCCAAGTAGTTAGTAAGATCTGACCTACCTATTTAGTGGAAAAGCCAAAGCTACTCAAGTATCTGTAACTTCAATATCCTGAGTAAACAACCGACTTTTCGTGACGTCACCACTGGTTTCCCGGCAAAATGACGTTTGCGGAAAGAGCGAAGAAATTCCATACTGATGACGTGTCACTACCAAGATCTGGGTGGTGCTTCTGATTGGTTGAAGCAAATTTTCCTCTTGGCACAACCAACCGGAAGTGCTTACTAGATCTGGATAGTGACACGTGATCAGCATGCAATATCTGCAGTCGTTTCTCACAGGTCATTTTCCGGGGAAACCAGCGGTGGCTTCGCAAAATGTAGACTGTTTTCTCAAGCTATAACTTCAAGAGTATAAAGGTTCGCGAAAAACCCACAAGCTACACTTGCTCGTAAATCTAAATAACTGTTATATCCTATAATCATATTAGTCTTGCCCACTGACTTAAATTAATTCGGCGCCACTTTAGTACTTTTCTGGTACTGGTAGAGACTAATCTTAATCGCGAGGATCCAGGGACTTTTGAAATGTTTTTGAGAGATCGACTGGAGGCCTTCCAGCTTTCAAAACCTTTCTTTCAATTGCCTTCTTTCGATTTTGGCGTACTCGAGAAACACTCTGTACGAATTTCATAAATTGATCAGTAAGATTTCAGTTGAACAGCAGGCTTGTTCCTGAAATACAGTTTCGGACCTGGGACTTAAAGCCGTGCGCGTGGAACTGCGAGCACAGTTACCTGTCCTCAGTAATGTCCATCGAATTTGAAGAAAGGGAATTATGTATGTTCACGTCCGGGCTTACTGTTAACATGAAATATATATTGTAAAGAGGGCACGTCTGTTGTCCTCTCATCCACGACTCCTTTCTTCCTTCCCTCCTTTTAAGATTTACTAGACTAGAAGTTCAGGCTGCTACGACTTCAAAGACTTGATGCGATTCTGGCTGGGCCTTCTTATCTCTGACTGCAAAAACAGTCGGGTTTTTATCCAAGAGTGTTTTTTCGCTCTAAGAGCGTGACCCTCATTCCTACACTTTTCTTTGACCGCTCCCGTGTTCTTGGCTTATACAAAAATATGATCTGTTTTGCAGCCTATTTTTTCTCTGCTTTTCTCAAAAACACAGTGAAAGGCTCTTCTCGCAGGGATCTAAAAAACGGTCATTTGCTTTGAGTACATGATCTTGGCATAGTTATTTCTTCTGACAAAAACAAGAATCCTTACTTTTGTAGAAGCATCCATAAATCTCCACTCTCATGCAGACATGCTCAGGAGACCTTGATGATTGCGGATTAAAGCGAATAAGCCTTGTCACTAAAGGGGGATCCAACCAGAAATATGTGATAGAATTACCATGGTATTCAGCCTCCAAAAGCTGTAAAAAAAGTAAAGGATTAAATCTCAATGTAACCTAAGCATCTATAACAGTATTCAGCCTCCAAAAGCTGTAATATAGTAATGGATCAATTGTCAATATAACGTTAGCATCTACATTTTTGATCAAGAAAGACATAAATGTCATAAGGCCCCAATTGTTCAAACTGAAGTGGATAACGGGGCGTGGGAGGGGGATGGGGGATGGAGGAGTGGGGTGTTTCAGCGCGGCCGAGCTGTTAGAGCGCTTGACTTGCGATTCGGACGCTCCGAGTTCAAGTCCCACTCTGACCGTTAGCTGGATTTGTTCACGGAAGTCCCGAGTTCAAATACTCGGACCACACTTGTAAATAACCAACTGGTCTGCCTCCGGCCTGTTGGGATTCTTAACCCGTTTAAGTTTTATTTGAATTATTTGTTTCAGGCATTTGCTCAGCCCCACTAGCATTAGTGCTATAACTACTGCCGAGGGTAAATAACAGAAATTTTTTTAACACTATCCACCAGATTAATATATTTATAGTGGAGAACGCAATTGGTTTTCCCGATAATCATCCACTAGATATAGAGGATATTTATTACATGGCCGCGAGGAGATACGAAATTTCTCTTCGAATGTTGAAAAATATTTCACGAGTGAGCGAAGCAAACGAGTGAAATATTTTCAACACGAGAAGAGAAATTTCGTATCTCCAAGCGGCCATGTAATGTTCTATTTATTATATAAACACCAATGAAATACCAAACCATTTCACTGAAACAGTTTTACCCTGCGAAAGGCGAGAGTTATTATGTGGCCATAGCAACAATGATATTTTCACAAGTGAAAATAACATGTTATTTTCACGTCTGAATATATCATGTTTTCGCGCGAAAGCTCACCTGGTATTTCACTTGTGTTTATATAATAAAGTGATTTATCCAGTGGATAGCGCTTGTAAGGTGTTTAAATTGGACAACCAGGACCAAATGTATGGCAAACCCATATTCATTGTGTATCAGCCCAAGACCTGGGAGGGGAGGGGAGGGGACAAACACTTAGACAAAAACTGGCCGGTGTCGTTGAGCAGGGTAGTACATCAGAGCAGTACATCCCGTCAGATTATACCAAACAGGTGTAAGTAAAATTTACCAAGGTAACTTGGTGCAGAGGAAGAAAGGGTAATCCACTATTGTGCATTATTCTTCCTTGGGGCATGCAGAGTAACTGTTCGTAAAATTTACACGTACCGTGTGATAACGGAACCACTCATCCCCAATGAAACTGTACAATAAGTAAAATGAAGTGACTGCTTCAGGCTGCTCATGTACTGTTCGCTTTCCCTGAGTACCCACTCCGCGAATGAAATGTGGAACCAGCAAATCAATCTGTAAGTAGTGATAAGGCACTTTGCCCGGAGCCATTATGACAGATGACGTTAAAGCACACCATCCCAGCCCCTGAAGACGGGAGTGGTCTTTTTCGTATCCTTGGGCTTCACTTGATACTTCAAGCTGGTTGTTCTTTATACCGCCGGTCTGCATTCCAAGCGGGGAAGTGCAATCCGCTAAGTGTCAAGAAATATAAATAGAAACTCTTTGTTGGTGCGAGACGCAAACAATATCCACCTAGCAAAGATTTAGAAGCGCTTTAAAGAACTCCTATACGTATGTAACCTCACACAAGCAAATGTTTAGTTTTTTTTAATAGCAAACGCCTGGACGTGTATCAGTTCAAGTCTATGCAATCTAAATTTGATGGATAATAGGACAGAAGAGTCTTTAAAATCAACGCCAGGCGTGCTTGCTGCATATATATTCTCTCGAAAGGTTTCAGTTAATAACGTCACAAGATAATCCTTCCCTTCCTCATCAAGTGATCAAAGATACCTTGTTTAATTCATCACTGCTTAAGGCCCCCTGTTCAACAATACAACAGCATTGAAAACGGAATGAGTGGAGGGATGCACCCTTGTTAGCCATAAAGATGTTGAAGCTATTGGTTCCAAGTAAATTTTTAAACAAAGCACTAACCATGAGAAATTCTCCGCTTATCTACGTTATGCATCGTCAAATAGAACTCACTAGACCGTTAATTTACAGTCCCATACTTTTCTCCAAGATCGTCGACAGGCGGCCAACATGATCTCAAATGTAGCGAATCTTATTGAGCCTTCGCTTCTGGTCTAGCTTTGGGTAGAGTATGAAATCTACACAGGGAAAGGGTACGGTTTTGGAGGAGGCTTCCCTCCCCTAACCGCTAAAAACACCGACACCTCCCCCACTCGGTAAATTTGAAACTGAGAAGGCCGCCCGTAACGCTAAGCGCAAATTCTCGATGATCGGACGGAAGCATATGGCAATGTAAACAGTCAACAACTCACAATCAAAGAATACTAGACTGTGTGGCAGGTGCGTAAAAATGGAAGGGGATCACTGAAGCCCGAAAGGGAAAGGGAAGAACTTCATTTACCTTCACATCCATAAAGCTCAACTCTCATGCACTGATTCTCAGCCCACTTTTGAGGGTTTAAACGTATGTAGCGAGCAACGATGGCCCATTCATCGAATAGCCAGACGCTAGATGGAATACTCGGAAAATCGTTTACAATGCCATAAAACAGCTGAAGAGATATGAGAACATTCCATTAAATAAATGTTTCTTTCTAGAACAAAGAGAAGATACTTTTCAGCGAATTAATCGGCTTATAAAAGGAGGCAAAAATAAATATAATATTTCAGTTTATTACAGTATTAGTTCAAAAATTGCTAGCATCAAAGAGTGATGACGCCTTGTGGAAACAAAAGACAAGTAATAGTGAAACAATGATATTATGGTGGCGGTGGTAGGCAGTTAGGAACCATAAACAAGAGATGTTTGTGGACAGTGTTGGCGGCGAGTTGTTGTTGCTAATTTTGATACTAGTGAAGATTGCCCTTGCCATGGGTTGTGGTGGTGTTGCCTACTATTTCTTGAAACTAAGAAACAGTCCTTGCTGGCATAATTACGTGTGAGTAAAACCCAAATATCCAGAAGTAGGTAGTAAAAAACCTTTAGCGAGTAAATCCTGTTTCGTGTAGAATTAATCGCCTCCTCATTTCTTGACCTAATCTCCAAGCAAGCGAGACTAAAGCCGCTGTAAGAGCGTTCTTGTTTCATGCAAATCTGCTCCAGGCATTCTGGTGGTGGGGACGACGCAAAGACCCGGGGCCCGGGCGCAAAGAGCAGAATGGAGGAAGCGCACCACTATCTGAAAGTCTGGAACAGGCCATCATTTTGTCAATTAACATGGCCGCCTTTGTCGCTTGCTTCAAAAACAAAAATACTACTCTAGCAGGAGTGTGCTCCTGTACTCTACTCCCTCCAAAAAAACATAAATTGATAAACTGCGGAAATGAAATTAAACGAAGAACTTATCCCTACTGTTATAAACGCAATGTAATTAAAAAAATAATGCCCGAATAGTTACTTGAGAAAATTAAGTTTGGAAGGAATACAAAGCGTGACATGAATATTTGCAAGATTTCCTTACTGGTCATTTTTAAAATGCCAAGATCTCCTCTCACCAGATGTTAAGCCCACTAGAAGTTTATCCATAAGGTCATAGTCCCATCATCAGCTAGTAATTTTGTTTAATTAAAACGTGTTAAATTAAGGAAAACATTATGGGCTCGTATAAAAGAAGAGCCAAATCCCGAGGGGTACTCCCTTATATTTATCTTATAGGTATATAGACTTTGCCTATTTTGGTCTGAATTCGGGTATGGTTTTCGAGGGAATAAGTATTTGTCATTTCAATTACAAATAAAGACAATGATTAAGAAAGAAAGAGTAATATGCGAATTCGACGTGGCTTTTTGTTGGCTTTCTAATCTTAGTAATGCCAGTGGTAATTATAACATACTTTTTGCCTAAGCCAGGTCTGAAAACGGCTTTATGGATTTTAGCTAGAGGCCAGGCCTGAAAACGGGTGTGGAAATGATAGTTTTTGGTCTGAAATAGGGTGAGGATTTGGAGAACCAGGCGGCATACCCCCACACAAAATTCCCAGCAGTACCCCCTGGAGCGGAATACTCACAAAAATTTCATGAGTTTGTTTGTTGCGGAAGATGCGAAAGGAGCCAGGATCCACAGCATAATATACTTGATACATTTTCACAACACTTCTTGGCTCAAGGCCTTGAATCGTGATCCCATGAATTCTTTTCAAGGTGATGAGGTCTATTTGAAGGTACTGTGATTTGGCAAGTACAGGATCTTGAAGAGCGGACATTTTGGGACACCAGGCAGATGCTGCTTCATTTAGGCGTCCTGAATGAGCAGGATAATTATCCTCTTCAGATGATGCTGTCATACGACTATCTTGCAAGGGCCCATTTACGTGGAGTATACTGTCCCTTCTTTCTAGCCCAAGCGGCAATGCACATTCTGAAATGCAACAAACAAATTAATACCACATGTCAGAAAGCAACCAGGGGAGCCGACTTAGGGGTGTTCCAAACCTCCCACTTTCCGAACATTACGTTCCCGGCTCCGGCTGATATTTTCTTGGTTTCCTCCCTTGGGACCTTTTTTGATTGCAAACTCATGTATTACGCATTGTTGCGTAATTTCCCTCTATTTCTACCGCTTCACATACATTAGAACTCTCAAATCTCGCCCTGTTCTCTCTGCTCCACCTCCCGTACCCCCCGACTCCATAATCACCCGGGCTCCCACCCCCTGCCCTCCCCCAAAATCTACAGTCAATCAAAACTCTTAAGCGTTTTTCTTTTTTTTTTTCTATGCATAAAAGTCTCTTCTGAGAAGCTGCGACATATGTATATTCTTGTTTGAAACAGTTGCGCTTGACTCGGCTAAACCCAAAAGTATCATGGCAATAAAACTTACAAATTTATGAAATTATTTGTCCAAATATTATCAAAAGACAAATCTAATTACCAAGACATTGACCATCACTGTCCGTCATATAGCATTTGCAGTGGTATGTACCCCCGGTGTTTATACACTCCTCTTTATCTGTGCAGTTATGCAGACCCTCTCTGCATTCGTCGATATCTGAAATACATCGTTTTTGCATTAGAAATAGAGTGGTTTTCGTTTGAGTGTCGTAAAACCAAAACCAAAGTAATTACTCTGGCCAATCACATAGGACACAGACAATACATTGAACCAATCAAAACTCGAAGTAATTACATGTGGCTGACGCAAAGCGCGGGAAAATGCATGCGAGCGCGTCACAATTGGCTTTGGTTTTACTTCTGATTGGATGAAAAGGTGGCGCGAATCTTTTAAGCCAATCGCATCGTGTAGAAAGTGCAAAACCAATTACTTTTCGACACTCAAATGAAAACCGCTCTAATGCCCTGTGCAAACGGACACAACATTGTTGGCCAACAACTCCCAACATTGTTGGATGTTACATGTTGCGTGCGTTTGCATGTTGTTGCGTGTTGTTGGGAGGAGTTGCGCAAATTAAAGTTTGAAATCGGTCAAACGCTTAGGTATGTGGTAACGGACGCAACATGCTCCCAACATTGTTGGGCCAAAAATGTTGGGAGTTGTTACGTCTGTTTGCCTGTAGCTTAACAGTGCTGCTTGCTGGTTAAATGATAGCCTCAGTTATTCTACTATCCGCTAGCTGGGACAGATCTGTGTTTTTTTACCCTGCGAAGGTTGGTAACGCTAAAAAGAAGCAAAATATTACAAAAATTTCTCTTTTTGGCTACAACATGAACTTCATGTGTAATCCTTTTGTAGCATAACATCGGTTTGCATGTAGTGGACGTACGCTACATCATAAACAAATTTTCTTAGTAATGGAGCTCCGCTCGCGCGTGCGTGGAGCTCCGCTATAATTCCTAAACCACAATCGACGACCTAATGGGTGTGCTCCAGGGTGGGGTATGGGCCAACACCTTAAACCCACTTGATCCGCCAATGTTGGCGATTCGAGCTGTCGTTGGGTAATTTTCTAAGTTTTGTTTTTTGTACACCTCGGTTATAAATAATTGACCTGTACACTGTTCGTTAATTTGTTCTGGTGCTAAATAATTTTCACAAGTCCTTGGCAAAGTACAAAAACAGACTGAAACACTTATAATGAGCAAAACTCGGGTTTAATACTTTGTGCGCACTCAAGGTGCAATTGTCCGTACAGATGGGCAGGGACGTGTTCATTTTCCATGAATGGACCTATGCAAGCGCGCCGTTAAAACAAAAAAATGGCACAACAAATATCATATTTATTTACCTGTGCATTTGAATCCGTTTCCTCTATATCCAGGTTTACAATGACAGGTAAAATAGGGAGTTAAATCCGTACAAATAGCATTTTTGCTGCAGTTGTGGGTGTTGAGAGAGCACTCGTTGATACCTAGGAGAGACTCTCTGCTATATTAGGCTGATTTAGAAACAGAACGGGAACATCAGTTGACGACGGCGCGCGCAAATTAAACAACTGGCTTGACCAATGACAGAGCGGCAAATTGGGCACCGGAAGTCTTGTTTAGTCCTTTTTGCGCGCTTTCCCGTCGTCAAATGACGTTCCCGTCCTGTTGCTAAATCAGCTTATTGCTGGTTCGAACGTGACGTCACGGCGGCTATGTTGGCGGTCAAGAACAACGGCATTTTTCTTCCCTGGGAACTAGACTCTATTTTCATGTAAATTATTCTAGAAAAAATTTGATTGTATTGACCCCCAACATGGCCGCCTTCTCACGTGGTTGCAAACCAAGAATAAAATGACACAGAAGAACAGCTGGAAGCTGTAAATTATTCATTAATGACCCCTTGTCGCCAAAAATGAAAAACGGTACCAGAAAAATAGAACAAATTCAAATGAACTTCAACACGTTACGTAACTGCACCAAACTTGCAACAGATAAATGTACAGTAAGCAGCGTCTATACGAACAACTCCACATTTGAGAGACTACTATACTCTTTCCGGCTTATCAATTATCGAGTCTTTTTCGTAGAAACGTAATTTAAAGACGATTTCTCAGCTAAAAGAATAGAAGTGAATGAAGAAACTAGGCATGGCAGCCGCGAGCTAACACCCGCGATTCTACAGCCTTAAATATGGACAGATGAGGTAACATAAAACCGCTAACCGCAGATCGCGGCATGCCGTTTTCGGTAAGGTGGCCAAACCTCGATCTTAAGGTCTTTATTTCGCAGATAAAACAAAGTAGCGAAATAAAAGTGATATTTACTTGTGCAGTTTTTTCCATCTCCTTGGTATCCCAGTTTACAGGTGCAGGTAAATAAGGGAGTGAGATCCTTGCAAATAGCATCTCTGTGGCAGTTGTGTGTGTTTGTAGCGCATTCGTCTATTGCTAAAAAACAGAAATAACATAACAGAACATTATTGTTGTGATGTTCATCTATTCCGTCTGCTATATGTTTCCCAGTTTAAGCTTTTTTTCAGCAATACCACCGATGAAATAAATGAATTACCAAGGGTTGCTTCTGCACTTTTGAATTGGCAACTCCCTCCTCTCCCTTCGAGAGGCTTTTAAGAGATTACCTATTACCCGAGTTGATCATTTATAAATCCTCATAACCTTTTTTCTCGATTGCGTATCGAAATTGTTCGAAGAAAATTGATGTTGTTCTCCCTTGGATCGTGAAGAGGTAAGGGAGCTTGGACTTAAGTTAAATGGTGAAACCCTATGTATAGCATATAAAGTTATAGACAATTGTAAAACTTACTTGCACAGATGACTCCGTCTCCGTCATATCCCGGTTTGCACTCGCAGTTGTAAGCAAGGTGGGTTTTATGACAATAAGCATTGGGATTGCAGTCATGCGTGCCGAGAGAACATTGATCTTGACCTGAAAGAATTGCGTATCAGCAGTCAAACCATGAATTAATACAAATGATAGGACAGACAAGAACTCCAGGGATCAATTTCGCATAAATGATTTTAAAATACAGTGCAAGCCATATCTCGTAAGCGAATACCCTCGGGACGGGAAAAAGGAGACGGTTACTGGGGCTGGCCGCTTACGATGTGGCTAAACTGAGATTTAAGGGTTAAATGGCCGCTTCGCGGGAGTTTGCTCAACTGCACATAAAGATTGGAAATGTAAAACTGCTTGTTCATGTTTGGCTATATTCTTGTTTTGATAATGTTGACGAATAACGAATAGAAATTCGTACGGTAGGTAAAAAAGCACTGAAACTGATATAAATTCCTTGTGACAAATAGCGAAATAGACTGAGAAAACAGCGGACATTTGGCGACGCCACCACTGTGGTTTCCCCTCCAAATGACGTCTGAGAAACGAGCGCAGAAGTTCCATACTGATGACGCGTCACTACCCAGATCTGGGTAATGGTTCTGATTGGTCGTACCGCGGAGGAAATTTGCTTTATTATATACATACTGAGAAATACTCACCAAAAAGCTATGTCGTAAATTTTCGTACGCAAATTAGTTCTAGCCAATCAGAGGAGCGAACGATGGTTTTCACACGTGAAAAAAATGATACGTCCAATCAGAATCGCGAACGATGTTTTTTCACGTGTGAGAAAAATGATACGTCCAATCAGAGGCCACAGAGGTGTGTGAGTTTCGCGCCAAAATTCCCGCCTTTTATTGCAGCTTGCAGCGCCGCTTCGCACACATTCAACGAGAAAAGTTTTACTCAAAGAGTTTTTCTCGCTAAAAAAGTGAAAAACATTTCTGAAATGGAGTGGAATAGTTTCGTTTGTTTCACTGTCGATAAAGAAAACGGTAGAGAGCCGGCGAAACAACAGCGGAAAGGGAAAAACAGAACGAGACGTAAGCTTTTGTTGTGCTTTTTGTCGGAGCTACTTTGCCTTTCATTTAAGCTTAAGCTTATATTGAAACCGGACATTTTACTTAAATTCACTCATTTTCAATTGTGCATTGACAACAAACAGTTAAGATTACTTATAGTTCTTGGATTACCTCATATCCTTACCGTCATTTATGTTTTTAACAAACGTTTTTACTAAAAAGCTGATACTTCGTTTTCGTTGTCATTTTGCGGCAAGTGTGTAGCGGCAAATAAGATTTAAAATAAAAAGGCCGCCAAAATGATGAATGTCTCGGTATGTATATAATAAACACAATACCACATGGAAAGTGCTTTGTACGGTATTTACGCACTCGTTGTTTTTGTATCAGAAATCTTACTCGTTCGCTGCGCTCACTCGTTCGATTTCTGATACGTCAACAACTCGTGCGTAAATACCGTACGCCAGCACTTTCCATGAAGTATTCTCTATTTATCCAATCAGAAGCACCACCCAGATTTGGGTAGTGACGCGTCATCAGCATGGAATTTCTGCGCTCGTTCCTCAGACGTCATTTTGCGGGGGAAAATGTGAAATACATATAGAACTGCTCATAAACGACTCTCTCAAAGACTTTCGCTACAACAGGAATTAAAGAATTAAAGAGATCGGACGGTAGTTATTTTTAAAGTCGGAGCTTTTTCCTTGCTTTAAGAGTGAAATGACTTTAGAACACTCCCATTCTTCAGGAAAAATACCTGTTGAAATAGAACAATTGAAAATACAACAAACAGAAGAGGCGATAAGTTCAGCGCAATCACGAAGAAGTCTAGGCAAAAGCGGAGATCTTGTCAAGGCCTGTCGCTTTTGATTCGCATAATAGTGATTAAACTCAGGTTATGTTTACGCTGTACCGGATAGCTCTTGCGCTTGAACGAAAACTATACCAGATAGGGCTTAAGTTCACACATAAGAACGTTGATTTTGGCGCGATTTCTGTAACAGAGCAAAGCTGCCCCTCGCGGGCCTCGAAAGTGAAGCGTCACACTTCGAATAGATTCTGCGCCACACTTTGTCTTAGTGTGAACAGATCGGACCTTTGCGGAAGTGAATAACTAGAGTAAGGTCTGGAACCCACTGAAAGGGAAGTAAATATTCTGGATTGAGGACTGAGTGACTGACTGACTGACTGACTGAGTGCACGGCCAACCGCTCCGGCACGATGTTCGATATGTGTGAACGACTTGTTCAAGTATAGGAGGTTACAGTTCTGTTTCTTTGCTGTTCACACTGTACCGAATAGCTTTTCGTGTCGACACGATAAGTTATGCAAGATAGTGTGAATATAACCTTGGGCCCCTTTTAGACCGTTTATACGGAGAAAACCCCTCCCGGGAAGAAAGCCAAGGTCACCCTACACGCCGAGTAAACTTAGGCGACTGTTTTATGAGAAAAAAAGTTGATTTGTTTGTCCAAGTCAACAGCACCAGCGCATGTTCTGATTGTCTCACCTGATGATCGAGTGGACAAAGTGTTTATATGGAGAAACGTTGGCCCGGCATGCCTTATAATAAGATGTTGACCCTACCATCACAAAAGGGTGACCCGCCTTATGGCCGAGCTAACGTTTTGTTTCTCATGTGAACGGTTCGTTATTAGTGAACTTACACAACAAGACGGGAGAGGAAATACGACGGCAAGGGGAAGTGTGATAAGCGTGACAAGCGTGACAATATTATTTACCTGCACATCTACTATCAAGATCCTGCCTATAATCTTGTGCAATTGAACGTAACAACATCTTTGTTAGAAAGTCAAACTGTGGATCTTGTATATTATTGTTTGTCTGGTTGTAGAACCTCTCAGCCTCTCTACAATTGCGCTTGACGTTTCCGCAGACAGTTAGCAAAGCTACAAGCAAAAAAGACAGACGGGTTTTGGGACTGGAATAGTTCAAAGCAGGGTTAAAATAACACAGGATTAGTGCGAAATTTGTATATATAACATCTCAACGTGTAGAAACTTTAGGCAACTTCTTATAAATTCCTAAAGCTTACAATTTGATTGTTGGATTTTTTTTATTAAAATCGAAAGAGGAAATGCTTTTGAACCAAAGAAACAGCTGAGGAACCTAGATTACAGTTTAACCTAAGTATGCGCCTGGGTAAGCGATAATCCTCCTCCGACTTTATTAGAAAAATATATAAATTGCAAATACTGTCGACTCTCGTCTTGTGGACACCCTGATAACAGCACTAAATCCCCGGAAAAAATAAAACTACAGAGGTTTGACTGGAGTAAGCTCCCCCTATTACGTACGGACTCTCGCTAATGAGGACACCAACTCGAGGTCCCTACAGTGTCCGCAGTAAAGGGAGTCGACTGTACAACACACGAGAGACTGGTCGGCAGGTAGAATCAGCTAATCCAGGCGAAGTCAGTCATACTATAGCATACATTGCAATGAAATAAACTAAATTTCAAAAAAGGAGACTCATATTTAACATAACTGCTAACAGTTACACCAAGTTTTGTCAATTTACTCTTAGTTTTTCTTCAATTTTTTCGTGTCTGCCATCATTAATCGCTAAGGCCAAGGCACACTTATCTTTACTGAGCGGTAAACAGTCAGCTACGAAGATCTAGTTGTCCATTCCTGTGTTACTTTAATTAAGGCGGCCAAAAATAATAAGCTTAAAAACTTACGGTAATCAAAGAAACTTAACGCCAACAAAGCAACACTCCACTTGGTAACAGATGCCATTTCCACAACTTTCAAGGCTTTTATGAGCTGCTCGAACAGCTGATCAAGATTTTAATTAAGCGCTTGATCCGCAACTGTTGAACGTTTTGTCATTGTGTAAACTGAACACAAAAACTGTTGCTGCGTGATCACATAAGAAAAAATTCAGTTCTAGTAACACAAAAGAAACACAGGCGAAGTCCGTTAACAAAAGTCGTTGAAGAACTTTAGGTTTGTGACGCTATCATCTTACATCACTTTCTCTTGCGGCGAGCGTGCGCGCGCGCTTTGAGACTTGCGCACGTTCACTGGAACCAGAATTATATAAACCTGAAGCGTATAACTTTGTTCAAAAAATGAATGGTGAACGGAAAAGCCGTTGGTGATACGTGACATTAGCAGTTAGTTAGTTTACAGGATGATATTATAACAAATTATCAAAAAGTTACAGAACGTCTTTAACTGAAGAAACCTGCGTTCCGGGCGTATAACTTTTCTTCAACCAAAATCGGAGTATTAGTATAGGTAATAGCATGATTTGTACTGATATTTGGCATAAATACCACGAGTGATATTTCAAAATTGTTATACGTAATTTCACGAGCCGTTAGGCGAGTGAAATTTGAGACAACTTTGAAATATCACGAGTGGTATTTCTGCCAAATATCAGGTACAAATCATGCTATTATTTTTTTATACTACTACCCACAAAAGGTTTGTAATTTTCACATGTATGTATTTCAAATTAAGCTGAGATACCACTGCTCTAAGCCAATCAAATTGTAGAAATTTCTCATGTAGTAGTTTCACAAAATTGTTGACGAAAGCTAGCGCGCACTCAAAAGAGTATGCGTCAACATCAGACAACTTTTTTTGTGTAATAAAGATTAAAATCCCTGCGCAGTGTAGTTACTTAATGTTAATTACCGGTAAAAATTGTAAAATCGGCGCTGTTCAAAAGAGTCTTTTACGACTCGACACTGTTCGAAAGAGTCGAACAGCATCGATTTTACAATTTTCAAATTGACATTAAACTTTTTTTTGTACCTCATAATTTTCCAAGGTTGCTATCTTATTAATATTATCAGCCATGTACAGAAGCCGCTCAGAATAGCATGTAAAATGTTTTACAATACACGCCGAGAAGGAAAACTGCTTATCGAGCAAGGAGAGTTTTTTTTGTTTTGCGGAAAGCCTTCGCAAAGAAGATAATTAGTAAAGCGCGCGCAAACGACAGCACACTCGTCGGCTCTACTACCTGTAAATGTTTTGTCCGTTGGTTACGTTATACATGTATAACAATGTTAACGGCCATAGTTCATAGTGTATATTGAGTTATGATGCAGTACTTGAAGAATGTTTAAAGACTGGAAGAATCACTGAGTTACATTG